>VXAU01001603.1:2090-29033 GCA_013399695.1 Formicarius rufipectus | reverse complement strand
GGCAGGTGAGTCAGTCCCTCCCTCCCTCCCTCCGTGGCCCGGCAGGGGAATCCATCCCTCCCTCCCTGGCCCAGACAGGTGTGTCCCTCCCTCCCTGACCCAGACAGGTGAGTGCTGCTCCCACCCAGGGACTATTTGAGGTCCCCAAGCGCTCGGGGCTCTGCTGGCGATGATGACACACTTGCCCTCACTGAGATCCATCACAAGGATTGTTGTTGAGAACATCCTGTGTGCTCACTTGGGCTGAGCCTGCACAGCAGCCTTGGAGAAGGAAATCCAGTTGTTTCACAGAGTTTCATGAGAGTTACTTAAATTTATCTGCTACTTTCCCACCTGCTAAAGCTTTTAGCCTGGGTAGGATTCCCAAAGGGCTCCAGGGAGACCTGAGAGCCCCTTCCAGTGCCTAAAGGGTCTCCAGGAGAGATGGAGAGGGACAGGACAAGGGGAATGGCTTCCCACTGCCAGAGGGCAGGGATAGATGGGATACTGGGAAGAAATTCTTGTCTGTGAGGGTGGAGGGAGGCCCTGGCACAGGTTGGGCAGGGAAGCCGTGGCTGCCCCATCCCTGGAGTGTCCAAGGCCAGGTTGGATAGGGCTTGAAACACCCTGGGCTGGTGGGAGGTGTCCCTGCCCATGGCGGGGGGTGGAACGGGATGATCTTTAAGGTGCCTTCCACCCCAAACCATTCCATGATACACGTTCTGTGATACAGTCACCTTGCCTGGCCTTTGCCATGAGCTGTTTTGGGATTTATTAGGGTTCCTTGGGAGTTCAAGGCTTTAAAAGGATTTTTTCAGCCAGAATCCATGTGTAAGCCAATGTTAAGAACAGATTATGAAATGGGCCTTTTAATTGTTTTCTTGTAGCTCCTGTTTATTTTGCTTTTTCTTTTACTTTGGAACTGGCTGAGAAACAAAAGTCCTCAGGTTTGATGTTCTTGGCACCACAGATTGTGTTTCATGTGCTAAAGGACAATTTTACTCATTTCCAAACTTGTGTTTCTTAATTGGTTCTTGGGAGTGTGGGGCTGCATTGATTGGGATCTTTGGGGAGAGGGACCATTTGGGTGTGTTTGATCTGTGGGGCTCCAACTCCACAAGCAACAGCGACAACCCCTGGGCATTGCTGGTGTTCCAGGTGAGACTTGCGGGGCTCAGATGGGAAATAACGAGTTTGGTGCGAAGGGGAGATTTTCATCCTGGAAGAAAAAAAAAGCAGCTCTGTAGCAATTAAAAGGAACCTGCTGAGTTATAACTGCCAAAACTCTGCTGAAGATGGTTTTTTGAGCCCTTCCTCAGCCTTCCCTCCCATGTGCTTCTCCCGCAGCGGTGGCGGCGGCGGCGGCCTCGGCCAACGGCGCGGCCGGAGGGTTGGCAGGAACAACCAACGGGCCGTTCCGGCCCCTGGGCACGCAGCAGCCCCAACCCCAGCCCCAGCAGCAGCCCACCAACAACCTGGCCTCCAGCTCCTTCTACGGCAACAACTCTCTCAGCAGCAACTCCCAGAGCAGCTCCCTCTTCTCACAGGGCTCTGCCCAACCTGCCAACACCTCCCTGGGCTTCGGGAGCAGCAGCTCCCTGGGGGCCACGCTGGGCTCTGCGCTGGGAGGATTTGGGACAGCAGGTAAGGACGAGCAGCTGCTTCCAGAGGGGGAAAAGGAGAGGAGCACGGAGCCCTGAGTGCAGGGAATGGGCTGGGAATTGCTGCTCCGAGCTCCTGAGCTGAGCCTGCCTCATCTGTCCAAGGATAAGTGGCAGTTTTCCTCCAGGGACTGCTTTGGGATTTTAAAATCTGCAGCACTTTCTGGGGAAATTTCTTTGAGGGGATGATGATTAGAAGTACCAGAGTAATTGGCTTGTTTTGTTGCACACATTAATGGCTGGCAGTTAAGTAATTCTCCCCTGGCTCTCTCAGTGTGTGCTTGGTGGGGTTACTGGACTAGCAGGAATTGGCTCCAGAGTGTATCCACCCCTGTGCTGTCTTTTACCTCAGAATAAAGGCTGAGGAACTCTTCAGGATTTTAGAAGACCTCTCTAAGGTGGTTTCCATGCTTCCTCCTGGGAGTTGTTTCCATCACACACCAGAAGAATGACTTCATGTGGTTGCATCCATGGTTTGAGTTGGGTTTAGGCAGCTGGAGACCAGGATTTCTTTCAGAATCAAACCAAACCAGGGAGATATCTGTGGGTTGGGTGTTTGGGGTTTTTTTCCCTTAGATTTGTGTGGTTTTGGTTTGTTTTTTTTTTTTTTTTCTAAGTGGAACAATTGCTTTAATTAGTACTTAGTTTCAGGGCAGTAATTGCCCTGAACTTTCTGCTTTCATCAGTGTGAAGGGCAAGTTCAAACGTGCTTTTGGACCTGCTCCATCAGAGCAGGCTGAGGGACACAAAGTCACCACGTAGAATAACAGTTTTAAATAAAAACTTATTCTAAATATTTTTCTGAAATCCAGCCTGAGAATTTGAACCATCTTGGTTTCAGGTAAACACAGCATTTGCTTCTTTCACCTCAGTTTATTTAATTAATTGAATTCCATTACTAGTTTGCTCAATGCCAAGATTCACAAACTTATTTTCCCTCAATCAATGAATAAAACTGTGATCCTGCTGCTTCTGGAACTCATGTGCAGTGATGAAAAATGATTAGTTCATTGCAGTTAACTATTTTGCTATTTATTAAACAAGATTTTAATGCAAAATTGATTTTTTTCCCCTTGACTTGATGGTGCATTTAAAGAGTTTGTATTTGGCTATCAAGACAGCTCTTAAAAAGCATTAGGTTTGTGTGTTAAATTGGATTCTGATTTCCATCTCCACAAAGCTCGGGGCAAACAGGAGCTGTTTTCTGATCTAATGAAGGGTGAGCACAAGGATTCCAGGTAAATGTCCATGAGGCTGAACATGCTCTTAAGTAAACACAAAGAGAGAAAATCTCATGTTGAGTTTGTTTTGGCTCTAATGGCCAAGAACAAACACGAGGCAGTGCTTGGAGGGCCACGGATATCAAGCGTTTAACTAAGTGATGTTCTTAGGGAAGAAAAACCTCCTCCTGAAGGTCCAAAAGCAAAGTGCTTAGTGTGTCCAAAACCAAGGTGGTCACTTCCTTTAGGTGGATTTTCATCTTTTGACCTTGTTGATTTGTGGAGCTCTGTTCTATCAGTATTAAAACTACAAAGCTCTAAGGGCAAAGATGGGATTCAAGCGAATTTTTTAAGCTGAGGATTTCTGCTTGAGCTTTAGTTAATGTGGTCTTAATTAATGCATTTCATCTGGGTATTTGCAACACCTTTAGGAGAACCCCAGCCTGGTGCAGTGGAGCTGTTCAGAGTGGCTCAGGCAGCTTGTTGGCATCACACAGTTCTCCTCTTCTCCTCTTTGCAGTCGCAAACTCCAACACGGGCAGCGGCTCCCGCCGGGACTCCCTTACAGGGAGCAGTGACCTGTACAAGAGGACCTCGAGCAGTTTGACACCTATAGGACACAGTTTTTATAATGGCCTGGGCTTTTCCTCCTCTCCTGGCCCCGTGGGAATGCCTCTGCCCAGCCAAGGACCTGGCCACTCCCAGACTCCTCCACCTTCCTTATCTTCACATGGATCCTCTTCAAGTCTAAACCTGGGTAAGAGCGAGCCCTGTCGCAGTCACTGCTGTGCTGTCCTTGGGCACGGGGGACATCCCACTGTGGATAGAATTCCTGCTGCCCTTATTCCCTGTTTTTGCACAAGGAGTGGGTGAAACACTCAGGCAGGAGTTCTGGGGGGGGTCACAGAATCATTTAGGTGGATGAAAACCCTTTAATATCCGGCGCAGCCCTCGTGGGGTGTTTGTCTCCTGCAGCAGCTCAGCTGTGAGCAGGATGTTTCTGTCCTACCTCAGCTCAGAATTATGGAGAACGTTGCCAAGGGTTTGAAAAACAGGTTTTTGCTGCACACATATTGGAGACAGCACCAATGGCTTATTGAGTAAAATAGATGTGGAGGGCTGATCCTGCAGCTTAAATGGTTCTAAATGTGATGTTTTAGAACACTCATTAAATTTACAACAATAATGAGCTTGAAATCCAGTTTCTCCTTTGAACCAGTATTATCTGGGGCAGGGCTCAGCTTTTAGCTGAGGATTTGATGAGTTTGCTTTGAAAGATTCCCCATCAGTGTGGCCTTTTCAAATACAAATTTTAGTACATGAGAGAAATCCTCTTAGTTTTGGTCAGATACATGACTTTAGAGCAGCTGCATCTTCTGAAAGAGCTTTTACCCAGCCCAGAGCTCTTACATATAATAAAATAAATCTTTAAAATAAATAAAACAAGTAGTAAATAATAAAGCAGTGCTCATCTGAACCTCATGAAGTATTCATTTCCTCATAAACAAACAAAATAGGTTAGTTGCTGCACCAGGTAATTTAGTATTTGCTCAAAAAAATGACATTATTTTGGTTCTGTCATGCATCTTCTGGATTTAGCAAAACTTTTGGTTAGCAGACCAGTTCTGCAGGCATACACACCCTCAGCAAATGCTGTATTTATCATGCTTATCACATGCATGGGTGATAAATTTGATGCTGGCTGGAGTTTAGCAGGAATAGGAATAAATATGATTTTTTGAGATCAAATTTAGATTTACCATCGTGCTTGTTCAGAGCTTTAATAGAACTGGAAGGGTTTTAGCTTTATTTATGCAGCTGTACAGTCCTTGGGCTGACAGTTAAATAGCCACAATAAATTAGTGCTGAGAAGGAGCCACATTGGGAATCTGGCACTAGAGGAAAACCAGTTGCCCCTGCAGCAAACAGAAGAATGAATCTTAAAAAGTGGATCAGAGGAAGGTTGTCCTGTTTGGGAACAAACTCTGGACAGAAACTGGAGGTAACACTCCCAAAAAAGGGATGTGCCCCAGAGGGTTGGTGTGAATTCCCATCTTCCCCAAATGCTCCTCTCCTTGGAGCCAAGTTCCCTCCAAGGCTGACTCTTGGTGGTGCTGCTGCAAGTCAGGGCTCACCTGGAATAGCTCTTGAGTTCCTGTGGGTTTGACCTGGACATCCAGGAAAGGTCATTTTCCTTGTTTTAGGTTTCTCTCTCACCCGTAGTGGAGGGCAGTGGTAGGTGGAGCTGTGGTTTCCTTTGGTTATGAAATAAATGCTGATGCCTCTAAAGGGGAAGAGAAGACTCTGAGGAGACCTGAGAGCCCCTTCAGTGCCTAAAGGTGCTCCAGGAGGCCTGAAGGGGGATTTGGGATAAGGCATGGAGGGACAGGAGAAGGGGAATGACTTTAAGCTGAAGGAGAGTGGATTTTTAATAGATATTAGGGAGAAATAGTTCCCTGTGAGGGTGGGCAGGCCCTGGCACAGGTTGGGCAGAAAAGTTGTGGCTGCCCCATCCCTGGAAGTGTCCAAGGCCAGGTTGGAGCAACCTGGGCTGGTGGAAGGTGTCCCTGCCCATGGCAGGAGGTGGGACTGGATGGGCTTTAAGTTCCCTTCCAACCCAAACCATTCCCTGATTCTATGACAGACAGCACAGACACGGTTTCTCTTTAGAAGAAACTCCTTTTTCCTTTGGGACTGATACCAGCAGCAGTTTGTGATCAGGAGGATGAGGGGAAATTTCTAAATCTCTAAAAATGAAGGGACAGATGGGAACACCCAAAGGTGTTGTTTGCACAAGGAAAATTGGAGCTGTGGGGTTTAGAACCACGTCCTGCCTGGGCTGTGTGGGGGGAGACAACCTGGGGGAGGCACTTCAAGGAACTTGAAGATTTCAGGGTTACACATTGACATAAGTTGGCACTAAATCTGAATTGGAATCAGCAAAGCTGTGGTTAAATGCAGGGTGAGTTGTGGGTTTGACTTTGTCACGTCTCACGGGGTGTGAGTCAATCACTCCTGGGGTTGGTGGTGTGTGCAAAGATCCAACTCCAGCTCTTCTGACTCTGAAAGCTCAAGAGTTGTGAAAAATTGCGTGGATTTATCAAGCTGAGGTTTTTCTCTGGTGCTATAAAGTGACCTTGTGAAATGTCTGGGCAATCACAAGTACCTGAAATAACCACACAGCCACTTCTTACAGGAAGAGCTGCTGGAGGAGCAAAGCTGAGCTAATTCTGTGCCTGATACTCAGAGGTGGATTCAGTGTGCAACTGTGCATGGCTGAGGAGCAGCAGCTGTAAATAAATATACATCTCTGTGTGCTAAAGGCAGCAGGGGCTTTCTGCTTCCTCAGCATTGATCACACTTAGAGATCTATAAATTGCTAAATGCCTGGGGTTTTAATTATAAAATATAGTGTTGCTCTGGTTACGTTGGATCATGGAGGGACAGGACAAGGGGAATGGGTTCCCAGTGCCAGAGGACAGGGATGGATGGGATATTGGGAAGGAATTGTTGGCTGGGAGGGTGGGCAGGACGTGGCACAGGTTGGGCAGAGAAGCTGTGGCTGCCCCATCCCTGAAGTGACCCTTGTTCTTCCCCAGATACAGGTTTTTCCTGACATACATGTGGTTTTTCCTGACATACATGTCCAGAGAGAACTACCCCAGGGCCCTCAGTCGTGTCCAGCCCCCGTGAACTGTGCGTGGTGGTGGTTTGTTGGCCATGCTCTGCCCGGGGGGTGTCTCCACACAGTTTGCAGACCCCCTCCCACCTTCTGTAGTTTGTTCTGCCTGAGACTTCAGGGGAATGGATCAGTGCCAACATGTTTCAGGGCTCTTGTCCTTTCTTTGAGGTCTTTGCCCCTTTGTTCTACCCTTGTGTCCATAAGAGCTTGAGGACCCTCCAGCCTCTGTGTCCTGCTCATGAATCCCAGAATGGTTTGGGTTGGAAGGGACCTTAAAGATCATCTCATTTCAGCCTCTGCCATGGACAGGGACACCTTCCACCAATCCAGGGTGCTCCAAGCCCCCTCTAGCCTGGCCTTGGACACTTCCAGGGATGGGGCAACCACAGCTTCCCTGGGCAACCTGTGCCAGGGCCTGCCCACCCTCCCAGGGAGTAATTTCTCCCCAATATCTAATAAAAATATACCCTCCTTCAGCTTAAAGCCCTTTCCCCTTGTTGTGTCCTTCCATCCCTTGTCCCAAGTCCCTCTCCAGCTGTCCTGGGGCCCTTTTAGGTACTAGAAGGGGCTCTCAGGTGTCCCTGGAGCCTTTTGCAGGTTGAACTCTCCCAGGTGTCCCAGCCTGGCTCCACAGGAATGAGTTGTTGTTACTGTTGATAAGATCCCACTGAAATCTGGGATGTGACTAAGTCACAGTCCCAACCACACCCAGGCACAAAAGGGCATGAGACACCCCAAGATCTCTGGCCTTTGGTTGGTGTCTGGTGGGGTTCAGAAGTGATGTGTGATTTAGGAAACCTTTCCCCCACTTGAGCTCTTAGTTCTCAGGATGATGTTGAACATCATGGGCAGACCTGCAATCAGCATTTCCCTCAGGAAAGAGAGGTGAGGGGAGAACTGGAGTAATTGGTGGTTTGTTCTGAATCCCCAAATGATGGGGGTTTTCTCAGAAAATCTCAGCCTGGTTTTCTGTACAGACTGTGCTTTCCTCTTAACTGAGAGATAAGGCCCAGGAGATAAGAGCCTGGGTGCTGAACCCTCCCCTCCTACAGTAGCCTTTTGCAGAGATCAGGAACTAGTTTTCCACTCCAGTTCTGGCTCTTACTCACTACAGACTTTCAAACAAGTGATAGCTGTGAGATCTTCAAATGCTGTGCAAAGTGTCAGTGTCCCATTGCTCAGCTTGTCTCTGCTGGGTCTCCTTTACCTGAGAGGAGCTTTACTCATGCTTTGAAAATCCTGGTCCTTCCAGCAGGAGGGAATATCCCCAGCGCTGTGGCTGAGTTAAGGAGTCACAGATCAGGGAGGTGATGGGCACAGCCGTGCAGGGCAGAGCATGAAGCTCTCAAGTCTCTCCCTCAGGAAAGGAGAGGTTTGGCACCAGTTCCAGAGGTGTAGAATCACAACATCCTGAGCTGGAAGGGACCCACGAAGGTCATAATGAATAATTAATTAGGCTGTTATCAAACGCATGATTCTCACATAGTGTTTCCTGCATGGGATCTTCCTTCAGGCATTGATGGCTGGGAAGGGCAGCTCCCTCAGCTCTGTCTTACTGAATATTCCAGCCCCTGTCATTGCCAGGAGAGGTCTGTTATCTGCAGCCAGCCCTGCCCAGCCCTCCCTGGAGGTCTTTCCCCTTTAGCACACACTCTTGGGAGCTTTATTTCCATGGGATTTGCCCCCTGCCTCAGCCTGGCCTTGCAGCTGGCAGGTTCCCATGTGACAAGCACATTTTCCTTGGGAGGACTTTGGTCCACCCAGGAAAATCCGTGCTGGCTCCTCCTATGCTGTGTGACCAGCAGAGGGATCCCCAGCCCTGCAGGAAAGGGAGAAATGCTCTGCCAGGACCGAAACCAACCCTGGAAAACCACAGACAAGGGAACAGCGTTTGAAGGTTTAAGTTGGTTCACGTTGTTCACTGTGATGAACCAGCACCTGTTTCCCCTATTCCTGGTTTGGGGTAACTCATTGTCTCATTAACAACTAAGGCTTACAAGCCTCTTACTAAGCCACTAAAACTGTGTCTGTGCAAAAAGTCGTCGGCTACAGGGGTGATGAAAGACTTCCCGAGGTGCAGGTCGGTAGAGAAATACTCATCATCATCATGGCCAGACTTCGTGAATGAAGATTTGGGAGGGCTCTGCCCACGTGGAGTGGGTGAATCCCTCAAGCCTGTGCAGTGGATTTTTTAGGTGAGGCACAGCGTGCCCAGAACTGGCCCCACCCTTTACTCCTGAGGTTCATTTGCCAGGGCCCAGGGAGCTTGGACAGTGACAGTGAGGTCCTNCACAACCTCATAAGGGCACGCAAGCGTCTACCCCCGTCTAAGGGGGTGTCCGTGGAGAAGAGAGAAATACTGATCTGTATATATATACCTGTGTGTGTGTGTGTGTGTGTGCCTCGCAGGGGGGCTGACGAACGGCAGCGGGCGCTACATCTCGGCGGCGCCGGGCGCCGAGGCCAAGTACCGCAGCGCCAGCAGCGCCTCGAGCCTCTTCAGCCCCAGCAGCAGCCTGTTCCCCTCGTCCCGCCTGCGCTACGGCATGTCCGACGTGATGCCCTCGGGCCGCAGCCGCCTCCTCGAGGATTTCCGCAACAACCGCTACCCCAACCTGCAGCTGCGCGAGATCGCCGGTCACATCATGGAGTTCTCCCAGGACCAGCACGGCTCCAGGTGCGGCTCCGCGGCCGGGGGCGCAGGGCAGGGCTGGGCTGGCCAAGGGTGAGGGTCGGGTCTGGAGGGTTGGAGGGAAAGGGAGAATTGTAGGACTGGCTGTCGGTGTGGAGGTGGTGCCGTGTTTGCTCCTGCGCTGGTTGATGGTGTTGTCTGTAGGGCTGCAGGGGCGGGGCACGGCTTTGAGTCCTTCCCCCCTGTTCCAGCGTGGGGGGTTCCTCCTTCTCCTCCTCCCGCTCCCACCTTGGTCTTTGCGTTGTTATCCCATGGCTGGAATTTCCAACTGCCCCACACTCCTAAATATGTTATCCCAGAGGTGTGACTGATTCCTAATTGTTTCCACTTTGACCTTCAAGCAGGAAGTCCCTCCTGGCCCTGGCTGTCCTTGGCTCCACAGGACAGGGGGAGCTTCTGGCAGCTTCTACCAGAAACCATCCTGGCAGCCACCCCTTCTACTAAAATTCAGCTACAGAAACCTCTGACAAGGAGGAAGTAACTCTTCCCTGGGAGAGTCTGCTCCTGAGCAGTCACTTGTTGTGGCTCAGGAAAGGCTTCCATGCTGCTTTTCCAGAGCTGGTCCTCTCCCACCTCACCTTCCAGAAGCCTCTCTGTGCTCTGGGAGGAGAGAGCAGGTCCCACAGGCTTTTCACCCCCAGCAGGGGCAGGGGGAGCAGAAAGGTGAGACATGACTTTTTCACAGCTGGTGCAGCTTCTGCTCTGGAAGTTTTTCTGGTGTTCTCACCCTCAAAATAAACCTTCTGGATTCTTTCCACTGCCTTGGCATTTTTGGGGGTACTGTCTTCAGACATAGCATGTATTTTGGCTCTGTGAGTGCATCAGTACACAGTCCAGAACAGAGAGCTGTTTAGAAGCAAGTGTGCTCTGAAAGACACTGTGACTGTGCAAAGGAGGAGAGTTTGTGTGGTCTAAAGGAACCTGGCTCAGAAGTATCCAAACCTTCCACAGTCTGAGACAAAGCAACTTCCAGTAGGCAGTAACAAGGGCACAGCCTTACAGCTGCCATGGGGGATTTATTAACTACTGTAATCAGAGTTACATTGAATGATAATACGTTGTTACAGTCAGTGTTAAGGTTAACACCAGGCCTGGGCAAAGACAGGCCCCCTGTTCTTCTCAGGGCTTTTATCATCCCCAGCCTCCTTCAAGCATGTCTTTTTTTCGTGCCAGGGAAAGTTTCTCTGGAATGCAGGAGGAGAAAACATCCAAACTGTCTCTGGGAAAGATGCCTCTGCCATCTTAAGCGAAATAAGCCCTGATCTTCTCATACTAAATCCTCCAGAAGGGTGTTCCACCCTTACAGTCCTGAAGCAGAGAGGTGCAGTGGGGAGTAAGAGGTGTGAAAAGGCACACTGTGTCATGCTCTGACCCTTCAAAGACTGGGGACAGGTGCTCATGGCAGGAGTTCCTGCTCCAGAGAGGAGCCTGCCTGCTCTGCTGTGCTTCTTAGTCCCACTGGCACAGCTTAACTCCTCATAAAGAGCCAGCTGGACACGAGACTTCCCTGCACTGCTCCGCTGGGATCTGCTTGGCTTGGAACGAGGAGATATTTGGGCTACTGACATGGCCAACGTGGTCATGAACCTCCTGGCTGCAACCACCCCAAGATGGCTGGATAGAGCAGCTGTCTTTGAAAGATATGGTTTGCAAGAGCTTTGCAAGCTGTAGATCAGTCAAACTTCTGAAATTTGGATATTTAACTTTCTAAGGATGTGGACCAGTTAAATTTCTGAAATTTGGATATTCACTTTGCAAAGGTGTGGATCAGTTAAATTCCTGAAGTTTGGATATTCAGCTTCTAAGGTGGTGGATCAGTTAAATTTCTCAAATTTGGATATTCACCTTGTAAGGAGGTGGAGCAGTTAAACTCCTGAATTTTGGATATTCGTTCACCTTGTAAGGGTGTGGAGCAGTGGAGCCCCTGAAGTTTGGGCATTCGACTTGTAAGGAGGTGGAGCAGTGGAACCCCTGAAGTTTGGGTGTTCACTCTGTAAGGGTGTGGATGAGGTAAACCCCTGAAGTTTGGGTGTTCACCTCATCAGGGGATCAGGTGGTCAGTCAAGGAGCGCTTCGTTTCCGTGCCCTGCTCGGATCTGTCGCGGTGGTTTCTGGAACGCACGTGTGAGGCTTTGGGAAGGGTTTGAGTGCCCAGATGTGCCAGTGGCATCACTGCAGGCCTGTTTTGCAGGTTTATCCAGCTGAAACTGGAACGTGCCACCCCAGCAGAGCGCCAGCTTGTGTTCAACGAGATCCTCCAGGCAGCTTATCAACTCATGGTGGATGTGTTTGGCAATTACGTCATCCAGAAGTTCTTTGAAGTAAGTCTGCGTTCCCCTGCTGCCCTCGGGGGCTGGATGTGCTTATGGCAACACTGCAGTTGGGGTGAAACCATGGAGAACTGCCAGCATGGGTGTCATCTCTTGCCCATGGGCTGCTGGGGTCACTGGGGTGTGGGGCTCAGAAAGGGTCATCAGAAAAGTGGCATTTTGCTGTGAGATGCTGAACGTGGAGGAATAAATAGCAACAAATCTAGGAGATGTGGCCTTCTGGTGGAAGGTGTTCCTGCCCATGGCAGGGGATTGAAATGAAATGAGCCTTAAGCTTCCTTCCAACCCAAACCATTCTGGGATTCTGTGAGATGTGGGTCCAGCAAGACTTCTGCGATGCTGTGCTGAGCTGTCAATATTTAGGAACAAGAGAAACTTTTCTAGAAAGCAGCATCTGCTGGATAAATGTTGTGTTCCATACCAGGAAGTTGGCAGACACTGCCATCCCTCCCTCTGGCACTGGTCTGGTCCTTCTCCACCAGGTGTTCCTGCTGCTTCTGCCCAGTAATTCCTAATCCCAGAATATGCTGAGCTGGGAGGAATCCCCAAGAATCATCCAGTCCAACCCGTGGCCCTGCACAGACACCCCAACAATCCCCCCCTGTCCTGAGAGCATTGTCCAGACACTCCTGGAGCTCTGGCAGATTTGGGACCATGACCTTTATATCCATCCTATCCAGACAGTGTCCTGGCACGTGTCACCCTGGTACCTCCATCCCCTTTGGAGTGCTTCGCATGTGCCAGGCACACAAAGAACACGTGTGCCCCGTGCCTCTGGAATCAGCACTTTCTTCCTTCTCAGCATGCCCAGTGTTCCCTGTCTCACCCCTCAGCATGGCACAGGGAGGGCTGTTGTGCCACGTGGCTCTGGGAGGGTTTTGTGCCTGCAGTGACTGGTTTTGCCCTCTCCAGTTTGGCAGCCTGGAGCAGAAGCTGGCCTTGGCAGAGCGCATCCGCGGGCACGTGCTGTCCCTGGCGCTGCAGATGTACGGCTGCAGGGTGATCCAGAAGGCCCTGGAGTTCATTCCCCCAGACCAGCAGGTAATTGTAAGTTTCAATTTTAACTTTTCTTCTTGATGTTGAACGTTCCTGAACTCGCCCTCCTGTTCCTCCTGGTGTGCCTTTGGTTTGGTTTCTGGCGTGTTTGTGGTGTTTCGTGTGCATGTCCCCGGGTCTCGTGTCGTCTCCTTGTTCCACGGACCTGGGCTGGTTCACTGTTAATTCCCTGAGAGCAGATCAGGTGTGAAAGGGAGACTGAGAATGATGGTGAATTAAAAGATATTTTTAAATCCCTTGAAGGAAGCCAGAGTTTTGCCTTTAATATTCACTGAGTTATCACTGCTTTGCTATGTGGGTCAATATTCTGCTTTCCTGCAGGGAGATGGATGAGGAGCAACTAGTCCTGGCATTGGAGAGATGTGGCTGATAGCCAGAGTCCCACTCTGAGCTCATTAATAAAGCACTTCCTCCAGGGTTTTAGGCACAATGAATTGTGATGAAAAATACACTGGGCAGGTTGGCTCATAAAGGGGCTTGGGACTCATCATACAGGAATCTCAATGTAGGTTATTAAATTAAGAACTGAAAGAGGCTTTAGGAATGCTCCTTGCCTTAGGCTGAGCCTGAGCTAAGCCTTAGTGTGTCAGCAGGGTGGTGCCTGAACTCCAGCACTGCTGCTCCAAGGATTTACTGTCTTCCCCCAGAAAGGCATTTTGGTGCTCCCAAAATGCCTGGGTTTGACTCAGTTACGATCCGAACTCATCCTGATTTTGTCACGACATTAAAATCCCCCTGAACTGTCATTCTCTGACTGAGCCTTTCAGCCTGCATGTGGGGTACATTAGTCATGTCTAAACTTCAGCTACTTAATTCCTTAATTATCACCTGCAGATATAAAATACTTGCAAGTTCAGATCCCAGAGCTGAGCCCATTTCTGTCACATGTAACCCAAAAGACTGTGGACTTTTGGCATCTTAGATTTGTTTCTCTTTGAGGGGAGCAGATAAGAAAATGAGGGATGCACAGGGGAGTTGTGGGTCAGTTAAATTTCTTTAATTTAAAGAAATTAATTTAAAGAAATTAAACAAGTGAGGGGAGGCTCATGGTTAATGCAAGGAGGCATTATCTTCACAGAATCATGGAATGGTTTGGTTTGGAATGCACCATTTTGCCATGGGCCGGGACACCTTCCCACTGGGTTTTGTCACAGTAGGATTTTTCCTGATGGTTTCTGTAGCCCAACACTTGGCCACTGGAGAACTCCCAGCTGGAAGTACACTGGAGCATCCTTCATACCCATCATATCCCTGCCCAGGGTTTCAGTGCCCTCTCTGCTTTTCTCAGCTGGGAATGCTGGTGGTGCTTTGTTTGTCCTCTCTCCTCCTCCTCCTCATAGAACGAGATGGTTCGGGAGCTGGATGGGCACGTCCTCAAGTGTGTGAAGGACCAGAATGGGAACCATGTGGTGCAGAAGTGCATTGAGTGTGTGCAACCCCAGTCCCTGCAGTTCATCATTGATGCCTTCAAGGGCCAGGTAAGCCCTTGCCCAGCTCTCATTCCCTGTGTTCCCTCAACAGCCTAAGAGTGGCTGTGACTTGCTGAACTCTTTGGGATTTTAAATTTTGGCAAGGATCACTTGAAATGTTGATGCAGCCACGTGAGGGAGCCCAGAAACTCCTTGGCCACGTCTCTGTTGTCATTTCTGTGCAGATGTATCACAGTAAAGCATCCTTGCAACAGGCTCTTCTCCTGGAACATCCAGTATTTTTGACTGATAGAGGGAAAACAAGTCTCTTCCTAATCCATCTTCCCTGTGATTCTCAAGGGCTTCAGACCAGGGGAAGAACTTGAGTTTAATGTAGAAAAGGGCAATTGTACCTGATTCTGCTGGGTTTTTATTGCTGTCCTCTCCTGAATGTGTATCAGTTGTGTGGCTGCTGTACTCTGCCTGCAGTCAGCTCATCTCCCATCGCAGGAGTGCTGCTTTGGGTGTTCCCAACTTCAGCTTAATAGGCTTTTCAGGGGGACTTTTGAAGTACTGAGAGATTTGCCCCAGGGATGTGAAGACAGCCAGGGGCTGTTCCAGCAGGAACCAGCAGTTCTTAGTCCTGGTTCAGCTGGGAAAGTGGGAACTTGCCTGACTGTGTCAAAACAAGCAGGATTCTAGCTGGAAACCTGCTCAGCAGATTTGAGCTTTGGCCCTTCCTTAAGGAGTTTGGGAAGGCCTGAACACTCTGGGAGCTTGATGGCACTGACATTTCCTTGACCAGCTGTCCCAGTTTCATCTGAACCTTTGCATGGAAGATTAAACTTATCACCTCCAGACTATTTTCCTGCAGTTAATTGCACTTCAAGCCCTGTTCCCCTGCTCAGTTTACTCAACAGTTATTAAAAACGTTCTGAGTGTCCATTTCACTTCAGGGCTCAGATTTGCTGGTGGTGTTAATTTTGAGCAACTAAATAGGACTTTGTGCTTGAGACAGAAAACTGAGCAGCAAGAACACCATGTGTCATGTTCTTACCCCCAGATTTGCTAATCCATTAGAAATGAGAAAGGTTCTTTGTTGTCACTTCTCCTAAGCACTGTTAATGCTTTTAAACAAATCCAAACAGTTGAAGAAAATCCTTTGCTGGGCATTTTTAACTTTTCTTACATAGCTCAGAATAGGTGCTGGCAAACAGTGCTGCAGTTATTCCTCTGAAAGAGGGCTTTCTAATAATTCCTGCTTGTCCCAGTGCTCTTTGTATTAATCAAGAGGCTTTACCATTGGTTTTTACTCTTCATGGATGGGGGAAGCTGGAGCACGGGTAGGGATGGGATGGAATGGGATGGGGGAAGCTGAAGTACAGGTAGGGATGGGATGGGAGAAGATGAAGCACAGGTAGGGATGGGATGGGAGAAGATGAAGCACAGGTAGGGATGGGAGAGGGGAAGCTGGAGCACAGGTAGGAATGGGATGGAATGGGATGGGGGAAGCTGAAGTACAGGTAGGGATGGGAGAAGGGAAGTTGGAGCACAGGTAAGGATGGGATGGAATGGGATGGGGAAGCTGGAGCACAGGTGGGGATGGGATGGGGGAAGCTGGAGCACAGGTAGGAATGGGATGGGGGAAGCTGAAGCACAGGTAGGGATGGGATGGGAGAAGATGAAGCACAGGTAGGGATGGGATGGGAGAAGATGAAGCACAGGTAGGGATGGGAGAGGGGAAGCTGGAGCACAGGTAGGAATGGGATGGGGGAAGCTGAAGCACAGATGAGGATGGGATGATCACCTGGCAGTGGGGAACAGACTGTGTGGGGCTGCCACAGCCTGCCACGCCAAGGAAAGGCCCCCACATGCACAGGCAGTGCTGGAAGCTCTGGGGGGTGTCAGGACTGATGGCAGCTCTGTTGGCCTCAGGTGTTCGCGCTGTCCACACACCCGTACGGCTGCCGCGTGATCCAGAGGATCCTGGAGCACTGCCTGCCCGAGCAGACCCTTCCCATCCTGGAGGAGCTTCACCAGCACACCGAGCAGCTGGTGCAGGTCTGTGTGGCGAGGGGTGGGAGATGTCACTGCTTTGTGCTGGCAAGGCTCCTGTGGGGGGCTGTGGGAACACGGGGATTGCCTTCCCGGAGGACTGGGAAGGAGCACAGAAGGCAAGGCTTGCTCAGCACTGACTGCTTTGGCCACATGCACGTGTCCATGGGGTACCAGAGGTGGAGTGACCTTCCTTTTTGGGAAGAATCCAAGTGGGTGCTTGTCCTGGGGCCTCGTTCCAGAAGTCGCAGTGCAAGGAAGAGCTGAAGGAAGGCAATTCCAGGAGCTGATTATTCCCAGGAAAAGGAAGTGCCGAGTAATTGGGGTTCTCAAAATGAGTTGGTTCTATGCACACCCCTCTCCTGGCTGCCTTTCCTCTGCCTTGCAGTTTACCAGGATTTTACATGGATTCTGCTGTTGGGACACAGTGAATTTAGCAAATCCAGCAGGCAAAGCCTGTCCTGTGTGCTCAGGATTTAGCACGTGGGAAGAGGTTGGACAGGGATGGGAGGCAACAGGCCATGTCTGTGGGATTGTGGACTGCAATATAGACATCCTGGGGTCTGAAGACACCCGAATTCACACCACAGAAATGCTTCAGGACAGCATCCCATTGGAACAGCCCTCCAGGGCATGGGATTTCATGTGTGTGAACCTGGAGAAAGGAAAGGAACTGGCAGTAAGCAGAATATTGACATTTCCTGTGCAAGAACATTGCTTTGAGGTTTCTAATTGATAGAATTGCAACAAAAATACAACATTTTCCCTCCTGCTGCCACTCTGGAATGGATTTAGAAATTGGAATGCACGTTTTTGTGGGAGTAGAAGGTGCCAGGATGATTTGTACAGTAGGCATTTTAATTAGTCTTTAAGTTGGAGTTTGTAACTGAAGGCACATTGGGAACTGGTTTGCTGTGAATGGTTCCTGCCCACCCTTTGTCACACACCTCTGCTGTCTCTCCAACAGGATCAGTATGGGAACTATGTTATCCAGCATGTCCTAGAACATGGTCGGCCCGAGGATAAGAGCAAGATTGTGGCAGAAATCAGAGGCAACGTTCTCGTGTTGAGTCAACATAAATTTGCTAGGTATGAACTCATTCCTTAAGGTTCCCAGCCCTCTGGGAGCATGGACTCAAGAGTTGGGGGTGGGGTGCAGAGAGGTGGAAATAACTGTGTGCTTAATAACAAAATTATAACTCTTAAAAATATGGGAGCATCAGCAAGGTTAGTCTTAGCCTAGCGAAGGAGGGTGAGGGTGTGGAGGAGTAGCTCCAACCTGAGCTCCTGATCTTGGCCACGAGTTCCTGTGTGTTTTATCTAATGTATTTTGGTGGGTTTTAAGTGGTTATTGTGCCTTGATGATGACATGCCCTCAGAGCATTTTGCTGCCCCAGGATGCTGTGAAGGGGATTGCAGAAATCACTGTTGCAACAGTTCCTTTTCATCCCGCTTTTCACAGAAGAATTTCTGTCCACACCATCATTTCCCAGCATTTTCATATGCTGAGCAGTCCCTTTTGGGATGTGCTCCAGGATTCCCTCTCAGGGAAGCTGCAGCATTCCCGACTTTCACTCCACGTGGGTAAAGCAGACTCCAGGTACCTTTGTGGGTGTGAGGACAAAGCAACACCTCCCCCGTGTGTAAACTCCTGCTGTATGTGCTCGCAGGCACTGCACATGAAGGCTGAGCTTTTCAAAGGCTCAATATTCCCCCTTTCTGTGCTGAGTGAAATGTGTTTCAGTACCTGGGGACACAAGGAAAGTTGGCCATTAATGAGATTCAGGAGAGCGTGGTCTTCCCGTTGTTATTTCAGGCTCTTCCTCCCTCACTTTCCTTGCTCTTTTTTCCTAAACCCCTTTCCAGATGGAGCGTTAATTAGTGTGGGATGTCCCCTGGGCTGAGCAAACCACTGATGATTTTGTGAGTCAGGCAGGGATGTGCAGGATGAGACCAGCACAACTCTCGGTCCCCTTTCATGTATCCTCCTTAACTCGACTCTCCGGAGAAGAGAGCCTAGTCATTAGCACATTGAGGAATTTTGGAAATTCTCTGCCTTTGCTGAGATTTTTCATTCTTGAAGAAGCATTTCCCTCTTGTTCTAACCTTGGAGATCCCCATTCCCACGATGTTCCAGCACAGAGAAAACCAAACCAAACAACTCCTCCTGGAGCCTGGTGCTCAAAACACTGAGGTGATGGTTTGATCCCTGTATGAGCCACTTGCTGAAGAGCTGGGCTCGATTGATCCCTGTGGGTCCCTCCCAACTCTGTGGTCCTCTGATGGCCATGCTGAGAATGGACACCCATCTCACAGAGCCCCACAAATCTGGACAAAACAACCCCCCAAGCCCCCATTTCACATCTCAGCACTCCACCACCACCACCAACCCCCCTCCCTCCCTCCAAACACGAGACAAGCCCCCTCCCCACCCTAAAGTAAAAACGAAGCAATTAGATATATGTTTATAAGCTCACATGAGAGCTCGTCCAAGAGCCACATTAATGCAGCACGGGCCTTTAAGGCTCAAGAACTCACACACGCACTTCATGCAGTGGATCGATCAAAAAGCCTTTATTATCAGACCAAGCCGTGTATTTATGATCTGTGCCTTTCAGTTACGTCATTATATAAAATGATTGGATTTAAAACTGTCCATGCTCAGGCCACCGAAGTTTTGCAGGGCATTGGTCTTAATGTTAGTTAACTCCTCCTGAAAGCCCACCCCATGATGGCTTTCTAGAGGAATTTTGGCAGTACCAGCAGATGTTCTTCTTATTGTATGGCTAGACTTTACGAACGAAGATTTGGGAGGGTTTTTACCCACGCAAAGTGGGTGAATCCCTCAAGCCTGTGCAGTGGATTTTTCAGATGAGGCACAGCGTGCGCAGAACTGGCCCCACCCTTTACTCCTGAGGTTCATCTGCCAGGGCCTAGCAAGCTTGGACAGTGACAGTGAGGTCCTCAGGATGTAGGTTTTGAAGTCAGAGTTGTCCTTCTCCTAGGATGTTCTTCTTATAGATAAGTTCTTACTCCAAAGCTGCTCACTGCCCTCTTGAAATATGTAAACAGACCTGCTTTTCCTGGGAACTGTACAATGGATTGGATATTCACAGAATATCCAATCAGGGGATATCTGAGGACCAGGGGACCTCTCAGAGCCCCCAAGGTGGGGCCCATTCACAGAGCTCGGCCTCGTTGTGTCCCCGCAGCAACGTGGTGGAGAAGTGCGTGACGCACGCGTCGCGCACGGAGCGCGCCATGCTCATCGACGAGGTGTGCACCATGAACGACGGCCCCCACAGTGCCTTATACACCATGATGAAGGACCAGTACGCCAACTACGTGGTGAAGAAAATGATCGACGTGGCGGAGCCGGCGCAGAGGAAAATCGTCATGCACAAGGTTGGGCGTGGGGAGGGGGAGGTGGGGCCGGATGTGCAGGGAGGAGGAGGAGGAGGGTCGGTTTGGAATGA
The DNA here is from genome assembly GCA_013399695.1 of Formicarius rufipectus. Lineage (NCBI taxonomy): Eukaryota > Metazoa > Chordata > Aves > Passeriformes > Formicariidae > Formicarius > Formicarius rufipectus. The sequence goes on along the minus strand of VXAU01001603.1, from coordinate 9,473 downwards.
GCTGTCTCGTTCCACACGGGGGATGAGGGGAGTGTTGGAGCAGCAGCCACGATGGGAAGGTGATAGAACTGTTTGGAAAGCTCAGCTGGTCCCGCCTCCTGCCGTGGGCAGAGGCACCTCCTGCTAGGCCAGCANGGGCCCATTCACAGAGCTCGGCCTCGTTGTGTCCCCGCAGCAACGTGGTGGAGAAGTGCGTGACGCACGCGTCGCGCACGGAGCGCGCCATGCTCATCGACGAGGTGTGCACCATGAACGACGGCCCCCACAGTGCCTTATACACCATGATGAAGGACCAGTACGCCAACTACGTGGTGCAGAAAATGATCGACGTGGCGGAGCCGGCGCAGAGGAAAATCGTCATGCACAAGGTTGGGCGTGGGGAGGGGGAGGTGGGGCCGGATGTGCAGGGAGGAGGAGGAGGAGGGTCGGTTTGGAATGAGCTGTCTCGTTCCACACGGGGGATGAGGGGAGTGTTGGAGCAGCAGCCACGATGGGAAGGTGATAGAACTGTTTGGAAAGCTCAGCTGGTCCCGCCTCCTGCCGTGGGCAGAGGCACCTCCTGCTAGGCCAGCATGCTCCAGCCTGGCCTGGGACATTTCCAGGGATGGGGCAGCCACAGCTTCTCTGGGAATTCCACCCCAGCCCCTCTCCACCCTTCCCAATATCCCATCTAAACCCACTCCCTGTCAGTTGAAATCCATTAAACTGACAGTTTAAACCCAAGTCTTTCAGCTGCCTCTGGGGTGGAGCTGATGAGTGTCTGAGACCCCCCCAGTGCTGCTGGTGGGACAAAGCTGGAGCCAGCAGAGAGGAGCAAGAACCCTGGAATGGCTGAGGTTGGGGTTGGAAGGGACCTTAAAGCCCATCCAGTGCCACCCCTGCCATGGGCAGGGACATCTTCCAGCAGCCCAGGGTGCTCTAACCTGGCCTTGGACACTCCCAGGGATCCAGGGGCAGCCGCAGCTCTCTGCGCAGCCTCTGCCAGGTGCCCACCCTCCCAGCCAACAATTTCTCCACAGTATCATGGGCCTTCTGGCAGTGGGAAGCCATTCCCCCTTGTCCTGTGCCTCCATCCCTTGTCCCAAGTCCCTCTCCAGCTCTCCTGGGGCTCCTTCAGGCACTGCAAGGGGCTCTCACGTCTCCCTGGAGCTTCTCTTCTCCAGGTGAGCCCCCCCAGCTGTCCCTGCCTGGCTCCAGAGCAGAGGGGCTCCAGCCCTCAAAGTGTTACTTGGTGAAAAATCCCAGTTAAATCCAGAGCCCTTAACAGAAATGAAACCCTGACTGCCAGTGGTTTGGAAAGCCCTCTGTTCACTGCTGTGTTTTCAAGAGGAACTGTGATTAGTATCAGGTATTGAGATCCTAATGAAGAATTTCTAACTGTATTTAAGCATCTTGAGTGAACAGACCAAGTATTTTTTCTCTAAATAGTGGAATTGGTGTGAGGGAGCTGCTTTTACCTCCACCAGGCAGTTGTTCAGTAGAGAATCACCATCAACAGCTGAAATAATCTTTAGGAAGGTCAATTCTTCTATTTAGGAACCTTTCAGAGTAGTTCTTTTAAACCCAAATCTATTTTAGTCCGGGGGAAATGCTGAGGATAATTCAAGATGTTTGGCCAGGGAGACACCCCATGGAACTGTAGCAGAAGGGGCTGTAGCTCTTTAAGAGAGTTGTATGATTAAAAAATACAAATTGTCATTACTGATGTTACTTTCTTTTTCCTGTCAAGCAAAGTCTTTTGAATAAAATGCAAATTAGATTATCAGTGGGGCTGTCAAAAATAGCACTGGGTTGACAGCTAAATAGGGCTGAGTGAATATGAAGATCTCAGCTGTGATATCAGCCTGAAGGAAAGTCTGGGAGAATGGAGCTTGTGGATTGTGGAAATTGCTGTGGATAGGGAAAGTGGCTGTTGTACAAACAGCAGTCTGGGGTGAGTTTAAAGGCAGCAAATTATTTGAAAAAAAAGAGGTGAAAAGTAATTTTAGCAGTTCTTTCAGTAAAGAAAAAGAAGTCTTGGGATTAAAGGTGAAAAAGCAAGAATTGCTGGAGCTGGGGGGCTTCACTGTTCCTTTTCCTCAGCACATCCATGAGACCTGCTTGGGAATGGGCTGTGGGGAGCCAAGGCATGGACTGGTGGCCATTGGGAAAGGTGGTCCTTGAAGTGAAATAGGAACTGGAAGGGCTGGAGGTTGAACTGCCAGCAGGGGAGGAGGTTGGGATGGGTTTCCCTTGGTTGGGTCGTGATCAGTGATGGGGATGTTTCCCCCCATGGAGTGCAATCCATCAGGCCAGGCTATTCCCTTATCCTGGCTGCAGCTCCCACTTGGAGACTAGAAAGTCACAGAGTCATGAAATACTGGAATGGTTTGGACTGGAAGGAGCCTTAAAGCCCATCCAGTTCCACCCACCCCTTCCACCTGTCCAGGTTGCTCCAAGCCCTGTCCAACCTGGCCTTGGACACTCCCAGGGATGGGGCAGCCACAGCTCCTCTGCCCAACCTGTGCCAGGACCTGCCCACTCTCCCAGCCAACAATTCCTTCCCAATATCCCATCTAACCCCCCTCCTTCAGTGTGAAGCCATCACATTTAAAGCCACAATTCCACCTGCTTGACCAGAAACCCCTGTGAAAAACCCCAGATGTGAGTTCTGGGGGATTCACTTGATTCCCAGGAATTGTGTGATTCCAGCAAAGGGCACTTGGATATCCAGGGGCAGCACCCAGGGAATGGCTGGAGCTGTGCCAGGGCAGGGGCATCTCAGGGAAAGGTTCTTCCTCCCCCAGAGGGTGGTGGGCACTGTCCAGGCTCCCCAGGGCAGTGGGCACGGCCCCGAGGCTGCCAGAGCTGCAGGAGGGTTTGGGTAATGGGACAGGAACAGGGTGGGATTGTTGGGGTGTCTGTGCAGGGCTGAGGGTTGGGCTGATGATCCTTGGGGGTCTCTTCCACTCAGGAGATCCTGTGATGTTCCAGGTCTTCCCGTGCCTTTGTGCCCTGGAGCTTGTTGAGGTTGGACACAATTCCTAAATCCCACTTTTTCTCCCCCTCCTCTCCCAGATCCGGCCTCACATCGCGACCCTACGCAAATACACCTACGGCAAACACATCCTGGCCAAGCTGGAGAAGTACTACATGAAGAACGGGGTGGACCTGGGGCCCATCTGTGGCCCCCCCAACGGCATCATCTGAGGGGGCCCCCCAGGAGCCACCCCGGCCCCCCCAACCTGCAACCCCCAGAACCCCAAACCACCTCGGAGGGTTGCTAAAGAAACCACAACATAACAGCAACAGCAACAACATCGACAACAACAACAGAAGAAGACAAAAAAAGAAAAACAAACAAACCAATAAAAAGCCTTTGTAAATTTCTTTAATTTTATTATGCATAACATGTACTAATTATTTTTTTTAATTAACTAATTGCCCTGCTGTTTTACTGGTGTATAGAATACTTGTACATAGGTCTCAGATGTACATGGAAGGCCACATTTTTGTTCACTGTTGTATCTATATTCCAAATGTGGAAACTTTTCAGGGTGGTTGGTTCGAGGACAACACACGAAGAAAACAACAAAAAAGCCCCGGTTTTAATTCATCTGCCAGACACACGTTTGGCTGCTTTTTTTTCTCCTTTTAGTCCAAAATCAACCCGAAGTTTGAATTTCAGTGAAATGACCCCACGCATTTAACACTGTTTATAAATACTAAAAAGGACAAAAAATTCAACATAAAGCTTTGGTTTTAGAAAAACAAAACAAAGAGAGAATTCGGGTTTTGAAACATTTTAACTGCTTTCTTTTTATTTTATTTCTGAGGATGACGTGCTGAAGGAGGGAGCTTAGCTGGCATTTTTGGGGGGAGGAAACACCCAGAGAAGATTTTAAAGTGGGGGGTGGGGGTACCTTTTTACTGCCTCCTCTGGTCTGTTCACCTGGAGAGACACAATTTGATTATTTAGCATGAGGAAAAAAAAATCCAACTCGGCTTTGGTCTTGCTTCTATAAATATATAGTGTATACTTGGTGTAGACTTTACATATATAAAAATTTGTAGTATTTTCTTGTTTTGATGTCTGATCTGTATCTATAATGTACCCTAGTAGTGGAACATACTTCTGACTGTACAATTGTACATTTGTAAACCTCTGTAATGTAAATGTGGAGAAGTTTGAATCGACATAAACCCGTTTTTTGGTAAGAAAACAAAAACAAAAAAAAGAATTAGCAAAACCTGTGCATTTCAGTGTATATTCACACCTTTTATGGTCGTAGCATATAGTGTTGTATATTGTAAATTGTAATTTCAACCAGAAGTAAATTTTTTCTTTTGAAGGAAATGTTCTCTTTATACAGCCTAGTTAATGTTTAAAAAAAAAAAGAAAAAAAAAAGAAAAATAAATGCTTGGTTTTATTTGTCACCTAGTTGAACGGTAGCGATCCTTTCTAAATGTTCTACAAAACTGATTCAGTTCCAAATAGTGTTTTTTTGAATCTTACAAAGTAATGTTTTGCTTATTTTGTGACAGTAAGAAACAAAAAGTGCAAAAGTACAGCCCCCCCTAGTTTTCCTTACAATCAGAGTCCCTTTTCACCTTGTAAAGTGTGAATCACCTTCCCTTTTTGTACAGAAGATGAACTGTATTTTGCATTTTGTCTACTTGTAAGTGAATGTAACATACTGTCAATTTTCCTTGTTTGAATATAGAATTGTAACACTACACGGTGTACATTTACAGAGCCTTGTGTATATTTCCAATGAACTTTTTTGCAAGCACACTTGTAACCATATGTGTATAATTAACAAACCTGTGTATGCTTATGCCTGGGCGACTATTTTTTGTAACTCTTGTGTAGATTGTCTCTAAACAACGTGTGATCTTTATTTTGAAAAATACAGAACTTTGGAATCTGGCTTTGGCTCCCATGGAAGGTTTCCTTGGAGTTTGCAGAGTCCTCCCGTCCCTGCTCCGTGTGAGCTCCAGGGAGAAGAGAAGCTCCAGGGAGACCTGAGAGCCCCTTCCAGAGCCTGAAGGGGCTCCAGGAGAGCTGGAGAGGGACTGGGGACAAGGGATGGAGGGACAGGACAAGGGGAATGGCTTCCCACTGGCAGAGGGCAGGGATAGATGGGATATTGGGAAGGAATTGTGTGTGAGGGTGGGCAGGCCCTAGCAGAGGTTGGGCAGAGAAGCTGTGGCTGCCCCTGGATCCCTGGGAGTGTCCAAGGTCAGGTTGGACGGGGCTTAGACCTACCTGGGCTGGTGGAAGGTGTCCCTGCCCATGGCAGGGGATGGCACTGGATGGGCTTTGAGATCCCTTCCAACCCAAACCGTTCTGAAATTCTGTGAAAATCATGAGCAGAGTGACCACAAGCCCATCACTACTCCCCACCATTTCCCTCCCTCCTCCTGGGGTTGGATTTGTGGGAGCCCGCACAAACCTGTAGCACCTTCAGCCTCCCTCCTCTGGTTGGAAGTGAACATCCACCAAGTGTTCCTTGGCCACTCCAAGCACAGCAGCTCTTGCAGGAAGGGTCAGGGAATGCCTTTCCCTGGTACTTCTCATCTTCTCATGGGTGTTTTACTGGGTTCATCCTCCCATGCCTCCTGTCCTCTGTGCAGGCTGGGCTTGGTGCTCCATTGGAGCTGATGTTTCATCCCCCCCATTCATCCCCTGCTGCCCAGATGATGTCCTGGTGTCCTTCATTCCCCCAATTCCTTGTCTTGGGGAAACTCCAGCTCTTCATTTCATCCCCTGTTTAAACAGAACCCCCCAAACTGGCTTTCCTACGAGTCTCTCCCCGTTTTCAGTGTCCATCCCTGTCCCTGTGCTGCACGTGGGTGGCTGCTGGCTTTTAAAAACCGTTCTCCAGCGGGTCCTCAGAACTTTTTTGGGAATCCCAGTGAGTCTGAGCACTTGTACAAACAGGGGGGCACGTGGCCAGTGGATGGAGGGGAAGGAACTTCCCGTTTGACAAGAAATTACTTATTTTGGCTTAGTGCATGGAAATGTTTGATTTTGGAGCATGACCCTTCCCACAGTCACACCCCCAGCAGGGCCCAGCACCCTGTGACCCCACACTGGGATTAGTCTGTTCTCACCCCAATTGCTGTTGAATTCAGCAAGAGCTGACTTGGGCTTTGACACCATTTCTGCCCCAGGTTTGAAACCAAACTGTGTCCAGCATTGACCCTTGAAGTGCACATGTCCTTTGGGGGTCTCAGAGCTCCTGGAGGGTCTTAGAGCTCTTCACCACCTCATTTTTTGGTGTGGGGTTGTGGAGCTCAGCCAGCAGCAGCCTGGCTGTGCATTTGGGGAAGAATGTGGTGAAACCAAGGGATATAAACCTGTTTTTTAAAGTATAATTTAGCACTGAGCATGTACCTTAGGTGGGGGGTTGCACAGTGAGGGGAGTCTGTCCAGGCTCTTGTGTTCCTTCCCCTTGACACCCACTGGTGTGGGGTCAGCCCTGGGCACCCTTCCCATCCCAGGGTGTTGGAATGGGATAACCTCAGCCAGGACTCATCCCATCAACCTGCTTCCCTGAAAACACCCAAAATCCCTGAAAACACTGAGGATCCAACCAAACACCCAGGGTCCCTGAAAAACACCCAGGATTCATCCCATCAGCTGGGATCCATCAGAACACGTGGGATCCATCCCATCAGCCAGGATCCATGAAAACACCCAGGATCCACCACATCACCCAGGATCCATCACATCAGGTGGGGTCCACCACTTCAGCAGATGTTGTCCATCCCATCATCCATTGTGACACCCAGGATCCATCACACTGGCCAGGATCCATTAAAACACCCGGGATCCATCAGAACACCCAGGATCCATCCCATCAGCCGGGATCCATCCCATAAACCGGGATCCATCCCGTCATCCCGGGTCCACCGTGGCACCCCGTGCCCATCACCCCGACCGGGATGCCCGAGGGACCAGGAGCTCCCGCTACCACCGCGGATCCAGCGGGGACAAAGACCCGGTGGCAGCTCCCCCCACCCTCTCCAGCCCCTCCCGTGGGTCCCGGCAAAGACCCCCGCCCCTCGCCCGGGGCCACCCCTGGGGTGGGGACCCGCGGGGACCCCGGGGCGGCCCGTCCGGTCCCTGCAGGGGTGGCCGTGGCCACGGCGGGGCGATGCAGCCCCGGCAACGCGCCCGGCCCGGGCTCCGCCGGCCCCGCTCGGGGACCCGCGGACCAGGGACCAGGGACCGCATTTACCAAGGACCCCACTGTGCCAGGGACCCCCCCTGACCTGGGACCCCACTGCCCCGGGCCTCCACTGCCCTGGTACCCCACTGATCTGGGACCCCACTGCCCCGGGACCCCACTGAACCAGGGATCCCTCAGCACCAGGGGCCCCACTGCCCCGGGACC
>VXAU01001601.1:203265-231315 GCA_013399695.1 Formicarius rufipectus | reverse complement strand
TAAAATAAAATAAAAAAAGGCAGTGGAAAACGGCATGAAGGCACATTTGAAGCTAAACCCATGAAACATCTTTCAAGATATAACCTGCACTTAAGACTTCTGATTGGCCACAGTAGAGCATGTGTTGAATGCATCATATGCTGAGATGCCTTTTTCTATGTTTATATTAATAAATAAAGCAGCACCAAGGAATGTGTATATGTTCCGGAACCTAAGTGTACATTTCTTTAAATTGATTTTTTATTGTTATAGTGAGCCTTCACAATTTGAGTCAATTAGCACTCTCCCAAATAACTCCTGAACTTGGTTCAGGAGTTATCGCATGCTACAGGCATTCTTAATTATCATTTTGGATCTGATTTCCTGTTTTGGAGGATGAAAGAATTCAATTATATGAACAGACACACACAAGGACTCTTTTAATGCCTGTCAGCTTCAATGTCAGCCATTGGTTCTGGAAAAATTCAATATAATAGCATAGATGTAGCTTAAAGCTAATGATACAGTGTGTAGGGTACATAGATTTTTATTACCTGTCAGGTCCTAAAGGAATATTTGCTTGAGATCTTTTTTGGAACTGATTTTAAGAAATTTCCCTGAATTTATCCAAGATGTCCATTTGTAGATAAAGAAAGAGAAGGCAAGTTTGACTGTAATCTTTTTAATGAAGAAATGATCTGTCTTTCTGTTTTTCTCAGCAAAAGATGTGCAGGAGAAGAAAGAAAGGCTTTGCTTTGTGGATGGGAAGTGGAAAATTATTTCATACTAAAGAGACTAGAATAAAAATCAACAATATAAAATTGTCTGAAAGGAACAAAGGATGCATTCAGAAGGTGAACAACGGGTGAATGTTCAGAGCATATTTAAGGAAAGAATTAGTAATCTGACCTGGAGTTCTGTGAGGGAAGATGATATATGAATGGAATAAGATGATGAAGAAAAGTTTAGAGGACAACAAGTTAATGTTAGTTTTCCTGAACGGGGTGATATATTTCACTTTGATACTTAAAAAAATATGGACAAAAAATGGTGAAGAAGCTGTATGAGAAGAGGCTAGAGCTGTCAAGACAACAGATAACAAATAAGTAGACCAAAGTACTGACTCGGAGAACAAGAACAGGAGAGATATTGTACACTGAAGAGTGAGTGACAAGACTTTGACAGTGCTTGCTGAATATTGGAAGTGTTGAATTGGAGCTCAAATAAACAAGAACTAATATCAGTGTGCTTTCCTAGAGACAAAAGTCTATGCATGGTGGTAGTGTCAGTCAGTTCAGTCAGTCTCTCTGTATCTTTATGTGTACATCAGTCACCTACCCAACAAATGCAGATTTAAAATTCTGAAAGGAAAGTATTGGATTTAAAATGTCCTCCTTATTCACACACACATATATATGTATGAGGCTTGTATATATAGATGTTCTGTAGATCACTTATATAACAGTAGCAATTTTTCTTGATGAGCTTTTTTTTGGTATAAAAAAGAAAGGCGTCTATATGAAATTTTGGCAACCCAGTATATGAAAAAAAAAATGCTCAGTTTAGTTACTGAGTTACTAATCTATTTCATGTCAAGTTCATTTTCATAGTGTCATGTTTATTGCAAAACCTGAAAAGTTTGAATTCTAATGTTCGCAGTTTCTTCTTAATTTTTTTTTTTAATTTTTCTTTGAATTTGTTAGCTGTAGAATGTTTTATTTCATGGTATTAAAGGAGAAAACTAAAACCTCCACAACACCAATTATGATGGATCCATTTGCATGGAGTTACATATTTCCATTTAGAAAACTGGTCTTCCACGTTTCTCATATAGGTGGAAGATTGCCTCATTATTTCTGTGATTCTGTTCTGTAAGCTTATCAAGAGACTCCATTCATGGCTCAAGGTCCCATTCTGTCACAAGCTAAAGAAATACAAAACAATCAGTTCCCATTTAAAAATATGTGAGTGATGCATAAAGATCCAGTCAAAGGGACCACTGAAAGAGAGGAAAATGACTAAGAAAACATGAGACAAATCTTGTAAAGCTTAAAGTTGTAGTCACTAGACAATTTCTATATAATTTCACAAAGGCCATACCTTAAGGTTCAATGAAAGACATAAATAAGGACAATGGAGTGACTTTGTGGCTGTTCACAGGGAAACCCGTATACAGCCAGAGGTACATGGAATCAGTCATCAAAGTACTTGTTTGAAAAATGAGGGCATGGATGGAAAGGTAGTCATTTTAGTTTGAGTGGAGGAGGAATGTAACATTTCAATACTTTCAGAGAGCCAATAAATTGGAAGGAAAAATTTATAGAGATGCTGGAGACAAAGATGGTCTAATAGAGAGCTGTGAAGAAAACAATGGTGTGGTATAACTTCAGTCCAGTGGTATGGTCATTATATATTTGAATTTCCTATAAACCTTCAGTCAGATTTCATTTGCAATCAAAGGGACGAATCTTAATTTTTGTTTTACAGGCTTAAATCCTGATACATAAACACTGGAAAACATGCTTTCTCATGCATAGTCAGATGTTATTTTTCCTTATTCAAAAACATAGATTTCTTGACTTAACAAAGAGCGCGTTATTTGAGGCATAAAAGGAAAATATAAGAAAGCACATTAGTAGGATAACATACAGCTCTTAACTGCTACCTATATTATAGGCCTTTTTTCAATAAGGCAGTTCCTAAGTCAATTGTTTCTTTCTCTTCTTCTGCAGCAACATATACCTCACAGTTGGGACACTTAGTGTTGCTGGGTTGTAAAGCCCTACTTCGGACCTTATGCTGATGTGAACTGCATTACTCATAGTGACAATCCCTCACAATTCTTACTAAGAAATCAAAAAGCATTGCAAACAGACTTGTAAAATACAGTTTATTCTTAAGCAGACTATTTCTTTTTAGGTTAACAATGCCTCAAACTATCTTTTAGAACGTATTTTCTTATCACTTTTGGAGCCTACTGTCTTAGGTTAACTGTCCACTCTGCACACATTTAATCTGCCATCATCCCTGTACACTGTTATTAACATGAATGTCTCTTTACATTATGGTACTAGCAGAAGTAGCTTCAAACACAAAGAAATAATATATACAACCAAAGAAGTTGAAAGTTGTCTGCTGTTGGAGCATTTAATTTGTCTCCTTTCTTTCCACCAGATATCAATAGAGTGGTCTTCCTTTTGGGGCTTCCCCATCACTCAAAAACGTGAAAGAAAGGTTTGAAAGAAAAGCTGGGTTTTTGAAAGAAAGCTGGTTTGAAAGAAAGCTGGGTTTTGATTTTTGCATCAGCCCTTGACCACAAAGCTTATATCCCCAAATACCCCTGAAATACGTATCAAAGGTAACGAGGAACAAGAGACCTGTTGCTAAAGTAGAGAATAATTTTTGTCTATCAAACCAAGATTAGACTCTGTGGATGTTGAATTGAAATAAAAATTCTTTTAAATAGAGCCCTGAGAAATAAATTGTAACCAGCAGTTAATGACCAGTTAAGAACAGCTTGAGGGAAAGCCAAGGGCAGTTAGAGCTCCAGAAAATTAGTTATTAACTATGCTAATTAATGATATTGCTGAGATTATTGGTATTATAAACTGTAATCAATCAGGTTTATCATCGTATCTAAGAAAAAGTTTGCAAGTAGCAATATTTTATGGATGCAGCTCTGCACTTCCAATTCTAATTAATATGATAATCCAAGTATTCCAATTCTACTTGTCCTTCCCAGGCAAATACAGTCATGAATATTACCTATAATAATACGTACTTTATGCTAAAATGTGGTCAGATGTAATAATAAGGCCAATGGTCAAGGCATCAGGAGGCTTGTCATAATTTATAGGAAGACCCTACAAATAAAGAGGACTAACTGTGTAGATTCCCTGTTGTATTTTTCCTACTGATGCAAAGTTGTAAATTTGGGTAATTCATGACTGTTTTTTGATTCAGTTCTGAAAATTTCAGTGCGTGTGTAACTTCTGTTTGCACAGTGCTTTGCTGAACGCTGCATCTCTGCTCTCAATTCTCTCCCAGTACCAGGTGACGCACTATCTAGTGTTTCCAAATGAGAGAGATTTGTGAACTGTTGTTTTAGCAACTGGATCAGCTTCATGCTTTCTGGAGGAAAGAAACTTAATCTTCCATTCGTTTGGTTTTTTTTTTTTGTTTGTTTGGTTGGGTGTTTTTTGTTTGTTTGTTTGTTTTTTGTTTGGTTTGGTTTTTTTGGGGGGTTTTTTGTTGTTTTTTTTTGTTTGTTTTTTGTTTAATTATTTAATTTTGCTCCAAATGTAGACCTTACTCCAAGCCTATCTTGTTATAAGTGGCTTTGCAGCGTCAATGGCTGTGTGCTAGAAATATGAAAAGTAGTCTAGAGGTGCCCATAAAGTTAGTATGTACATATTTAAATTATTAAATATATCCATATTTTCAAGGTGGTTTGACATATCTTTTGATTTGGATGCCATACTTCTGTTGGCTACTGTTGTATATACGGTACTATATGAGTACTATGTGAGACTCCAGTGTTGCAATGCAGAAGGAAGATAGATGCAAATAAAAATTGAGAGTATACCAACCCTTTCATGTACTATAGAAATGAGCTGACTTCCTCATTTGGGAACCTTACAAGCACAATTCAGTGATAGTTTTTTCATGTGATTCTGAAGCCAAACAGAGTGATTCAGGCACTGGTCCTTGGCCCCAAAGCCTAGGGGTACAAACTGGCTTACTGTCGCACAACTGAAACCTCCCTGTCTCTACTAACTTTTCTCAGATTGGCTATTGAACACGTACCTCTGGTTCTCCTCTGGACCCGGAGTTTGTGTCTGTGGTCCGAAGAGGTAATTACAACTTTTTTTCTCCTGTGTCATAGCTTCCAAAATAATGTGAAAGGTGTTTTTTAGTGTGACTTTTAAGGTAGTTGTTACCTGTGTAGGTATGTTTCAGGTATGTTGAGAGTGCAAAACCTTTAGGATGCTTCTGGAATACTGTCAGAGACAGAGGAAGCCACCTCTGTCCAGTCACATCCATAGTGCCTTTTGAGAGCAGCACATAGAATGCCTATAGTTGTCTGCCGGAGGATACTGCTTGAGAAACACGGGTAGAGTATGCATAGATGAGAGATCAAACAAGTATATATATAGAGGTACAACCTTTGATACTTCTTCCTGTCTCTCTCTTTATTTAACAATATAAATGTAGGTACATTCATTCTGGCCTTGAAAATGTTCCCAGCTCTGCAGAATATGTAGCTTATTTGTAGTTTAAATTAAAATTACACATATGCATTAAAACTGAAATGTTAACAAAGAATGAAAACCAATAGCATAATTATTGTGGAGATGTTCTTGATGTTTTTTTTTCTAATTGGATTTTAGACCAAATCCATATTAAAGCAAAATGATCAACACTGGTTCTAAAAATCTCCTACCACTTAATGTATTGTATGATTTACAAAGTAGATGGGATATTTCAAATCAGTATTAATCTTGGTAAACGTATGCTTAAAAATGTTGTGCAAACCCTAAGTGAGCAATGATAACTAAGTCCCAAATGAGAGTGTATGTGTAAGTGAGGTTATATAATTTGATGGCAGACAGTGTTATTTTTATTTTCTTAGTAGGAAAAATATGGATTATGGCCATGGCTCATAAACTCTGAAAAGTTAGCATTATTGGATGAAATGAACACTAAAGAGATGTTAAATGGTTTAGAACAGAACAAAGGAAATGGTAGCAACAAGATTTATGTCAGTCACCAAACTTACCACTCGTGTTTTTTGAAACAGAATGCTGCTTTTCCATCATACTTTCTCAATGTGTTTAATTATACTGATTAACTGCTAGGTACCTCTTCAATTTCTTCTGTCCACAGAAACTTGCTGAAACTGATTTTTTACCACTTCAAGTCTCTAAATCTCCTTAATGTCTCTTTTTGTTCCCAGGTTGTTCATAGATCTACTACATTTCTCTTAGATTTCTTAGTTATGATAGTGTTTGACATGTTTTCCTATTTGTTTTTATTGTTGTTCTTGCTGTTTTCCCTTTCAGACATTCAAAATGCTTGAAGAATAAACAGGAAATTGAAAGAAGCAAGACCTGCTAAAGTATTTTGGACTATAAATGACAAACCAAAATTATTATTTACTATGAGGGCTAGAGTTTGGTTATGATTATTTCTTCTTCTGGCAGAATAAGGATATAAATATGAAGGAAACTGTCCATAACCTATTTCAGCATCAATTCACTTTTCCTAGTAAATTGAGAAACAACCAGCTGTTGAAGTAAGTTAATGACCTAGCGTTTAAAACATGTTTTTAATAATGAAAAATAATTTACCTTGGTTTATAATGCACTTGTATTAACCTATAGAACATACATTAGGTAAAGATTTTAGTAAGAACCTGGGCCTTAATGGGCAAATCGAGCTTAATATTAATATGACTGAGATACATTTTGCTTGCACTTAAAATGGAATAAATCCAAACTAAGACATTCTTCCAATATTATGCTAGCAACTATATAAGCGGAATGAAAGCAGTTTTCCCTACTAATCTAATATCTCTAATATCTTTTCTTAAGGGTGAAAAAAGCAAATGATTTCTTAGAACAATAGAATGCTTATAGCCATCACAAAAAACCAGCGTTTGGTTGTAAAATTATTGTTGCTTTCATAGTATTTACTTTTATATAAAAGAAGTTATTTTATATTAGAGCTACCATTTGATTTTGAGTTCCAAATGTTTAAAGACCATTAGTCATGATGGGTGTTGAGTTGTTTTCTTGGGGTTGTTTTTTAAATAAAGTTTTTTTTCTCTTAAAGGACTTAACTAACTTTGATGTATTTATTTTAAGTTTTAAAAAGTTACCTACACAATTAAGTAAAAATATAATGTGGATTGTGTTTTAAAAGCACCCAGTTTTTCCCCTGTGTATTTAAGTAGACTTTTTATCACATCATCATCCTCTGCAGGGTTTGATCTTTTTTATTTATAAAGCATACAATTTCAGTTATCCTGAAAATTCCTTTGTTAGCCAGTAGTTGGATGTCTTCCAGATTAGCTTATGTGATACTAATTCAAGCGTTCAATATGCTAAATACTCTCAGTCTTAGATTTTTGTTCAAGTAATTACATACAGTGTTCTCATTTGAAACACAGAAACAGGCCTAAACTTTATAAGACTTGGGGTTTACTTTACTACATGACATATTTTTATATTTTTATAAAATTATCATTTTATACCTGCATTTTAGTTATACTTTGAAATGCTTGTTCAATGTTATTTTTCCCCACCACAACTAAATAACTAACAAAAACAAAGCTATTTCAGTTCAGCCTGTTATCAGTATAGTTAAATGACAAGAACTGAGAGTCTTTTATAAATATGATACTTCTTGCCAGCACGAGTTGCAGGACAGAGGAGAACCTGTAAAAGGTGAACAGTGAGGGAGGAGAAAGGAAGATTAGGAGTGAAAGAGAGAGAGAGGATGGACTAGTGCCAGTTAGGCTAAAGTCAAAAGAAAGACAGTCATTGATTTCCTAGGCAATTTGATCAGACTCATTGTCTGATGCTACTGTATTTATTATATTTAGTAAGTGGGACCTAAAGCCAAATTTTCAAACTGCTGAATTTGATACTAAAAATTTCATCTTCTCATTTTCTGAAACTCCTTGGTTTGTTCCAATGCATAATTCAGACCCTTTGACTAGCTGTGATCCAAGCATATACCACATTTTGGTTTTATATATGGCCATTGGGGAGGAAAGGAACTATGCATTTCCAAGTAGTTCTCTTGTGGATAGGTAAATCTTGCTGCTGTTGGCCACAACTGCTTTGCAGATGTCTGCTTGCTGCTCCAGCTGGTACTGAGGAAAGCTCTTATCCTCACCTTTCTCAAGGCAGAATTTCTGGGATTGAGAGTACTGGGGTCCACTTAAAATATAGAAATGTTGTTATGGTACTTCAAGTCTAGTATATGGGATGAAAAATGAGGTATCTGACTCAGTCAAGATGCAGTACAATATTAGTAATTTAAAATTTCTAATTTTACAGAAGATTGTTAGTCTAATTTTGTTGTCGTTGTTGTCCCCCAGTATTTGCCATTGTTTACAAATATTACTTTTATTACTTTCAGGTCTCAATTTTCACACCTTGTCCTGCCTTAAATATCTCAGTTTAAGCCTCCATCTCCCAGCTCTCCCCACATCTGCAGTACTGTCTCTCATTTGAACCAACAGAAGACTGCATTTGATGTATTTCAGACTGGAGACAGAGCAGCCATTAAACTCTTCTGTTCACTCGTAAGGATTTGTTCTGGTTTTTAACTTGAATTTATGATATTTTTTCCTTTAAGTTTTGGGTTGGTTTTTTTTTGTTGTTGTTGTTTTTTTTTTTGTTTTTTTTTTTTAATTATCAGCATGTATTGATTAAGTGGAAGGTTAATAAGCCTATTACGGCTTAGTTACTACTTAGTGCCATTGATTTCAGCAGGACTTCTTATCTGAATAAGGGTTGTTAAATTTTGAGCCTATTTTAGGAAGGTTATCTTCAAAAAGAAGGGCAAGACACGCTATAACTTTATTTCTGTGGAAAGTGTAAGATGCTTTTAATGGGACATCAGATGCTGTGAATGACAGTGTAGGATATAAACTATGCAAAGGAAAAATGTTTCCATGCTGCAGGCTGAATGAGTCCTAGATGAAATCTATTGTGGATATAGTAATTATTAAAATTATTTACCAAGCTTCATCTGTACTGTAAGTTATTCTATGGAATGTGACAGGAGACACAAATCCACAACTATCAAAGCTGTATAAAACTCTTTACTCTTTGGTACATTTCAAAATAAGAAAGACAATAATTCTGCACATGTATAGGTTCAGATGATAAATTGGATATGAAAGGAAAGATGTGAACTCAGTGAGCTATGAAGATGTGTGTCTGTCTATAAATTTATTATGTATATCCTTAAGCATACAGTAGTTTGATCAAATGAATAATGTACTTGTAAAGCAGATAACTGGATTATCGGTGTTCTCAATGGAAATTTTAAATCTCATCTAAAGAAATATACAGTTTCACCCAATCTAGCTCCTATTTTATTCAAGCAGTTTTACTTGGAGAATAAAGACACACGGGTGCATATACAGAAGTGATTTCATATGCAATTCCTATTTGTATCTATTTTTCACAGCAAGAAAACCGCCTGTTTTGTGTGATGAGTAATTTGCTTTTACTCACACAGGCATTTCTGTAAACAGGAGATGAAATTCTGTCCCAGTTGGAGAGTTTCTGAGTATTTGTTGTCAGCTGCTGAATATTTTGAACTCTGACTGATGTTGTGGCATCTCAGCAGCATATGAGAGCAACTCGTTTTCTCATAAAATAAGGCTTTAACCAGAAAAAAAAAATCAACATGCTAGCTTGATAGTTAAAACTGTCTCTAGGGCAGTGAAAGATAGAGACAAATTGTCAGGAAAGAGAGTAACTACTGTTAACACACACTGAATTTTTGCCTCCTCTATAAGAAAAGTCTGTTTCTAGCTGCTACCATAATCTTCTGTGTAGAATTTGGTTGTGCTTGGTTACTTGAGGACAATGTCTGTTCAACAAGCTGAAACACACACATATTTTAGTTCCCAAGAACATGTGGTAAACTAATTACCATAGCCTGAAACAAAGCCAGAGCATAGAACTATAGGTTTATATGAGATTGTTCAGAGAAAAAA
Source organism: Formicarius rufipectus (assembly GCA_013399695.1). Classification (NCBI taxonomy): domain Eukaryota; kingdom Metazoa; phylum Chordata; class Aves; order Passeriformes; family Formicariidae; genus Formicarius; species Formicarius rufipectus. The sequence continues at coordinate 221,594 of VXAU01001601.1, read as the reverse complement.
ATGCAACCTGCTATATGAATCAAAGCACCTCTAGGGTTAGATCTATAGTATTCATCTATAGAGGAATTTATAATAATAATATTAGATTGTTTTTCATCTTTATGAAATCTGATTTTTATTAAAAAATACAGCAGAAACACACATTTATAGATCTTGAAGAGTCTGAAGTGGAATAACAAGATCTTGTGAAGAAGTAGCTCCAGTGGGATACAGATGAGAAGGGATTTTAAATATTTCAGTGGATATAGACTTCAGTTTACACCTATCTCTCAATTTAGCTGCTTAGATTCCTTAGGAGAATTTAAGTGGTTGAGTTCTTCATAATAGATTGAGAAATAACCTAGCTAATTAAATACATCTTTTTTTACCATAGTTATTTTTCTTTGCCTAGATGTATGTCTGAATATCTGTAAGTCTAATATAGTTTTGCATGGATATACTCGTTTAGGTAAGCTGAGACTAACTCATTCATTCCAGCAGTTACAGGAAATGTACAAATGTTATGCAGTTTAATTTCTTTGATTAAAGTTCTTTGGGTGTCAAATTGTTAAAATCTTAACTTTCAATACAAAAGGATCATTTTTCTCTTCTTTAACTGGAAGCAATGCTGTGACATAAATCGTGGTTTTGGCATCTTCCTAGTTTGAAATAATCTGCATTTACCAGTATGTTTATATCAGTCATCTATAAATTATTTGCTTTAGAAATGTTGTTCACCTTGTACAACTCATATAGTTTATCAATAGTTTCCATTTTACTTATACTCAGAACAGCCTTCAGCTGATTGCCAGATATCCTTCCTCAGAAGTCAGATTCGTGCAGCAACGTTCATGTGTGCTACGCTTTCTAGAATAAAGTTGAATAGGATCTCCCAGAAAGGCCTGGTATTAATCTTTACGATAGATGCAACCAAGCTCAGTTGAATGTATTCTTTTTATTTTCAGTGAATATGAAGAAACGTTTTTCTCCTGAAGGCCAGTATTTGAAGTCAATACTTATCCTGTTGGATAACAAGTTGTTATCCACTTCTGCAAAGATCAATATTTCTTCACTGGATTGGTAAGATAAAAGTGATCTGGTCTAACTTTAGCCTATGCTGCATCAAGTGTGTGTATTCTCCTTCTACTTATGCTTTTCAGAAGTCAGTTGCAATATTCTTGGATAATTTAACACCTAGTTATGACACAAGGAAATAATCATAAAATGTAGCCTTTCTATGCAACATTTTGCATATACTATGGTACAGTGCAAAGTTAGTATAAAAGAACATAGAAGTTAGTGCAACTTCATTTGAGTGGAGCTGAATTAATGCATAATACTTCAAGTCAAAATCTGGATCAACATTCTTACCCTGCACATGCATACATGGAAAGAAACAATCATACATTAAATAACACCAACATTCTCTCTCAGTATAAATGTATAATGTATATAGAGAGAATGTATAAAGTACTGAATGTATAAAGTACTGAATGAATAAAGTACTGAACTGAGAGAAGTTGGAGTATAAGAAAGCTTAGAAAAAGGAAACAAACAGATGCAGAATTTTGTTACAATCAATCACGCGTTATATATGTATATTGTCACTCCATTAACTTAGCTAATGATGAATACTATTATGTAGTCAAAAAATATGATTTTTAAAAACACATTTAAAAAAAAAGAAGCCTAGGCTTTTACTAATTCTGAAAGAATTGCAAAACATGAATGAAAATGTTGCTAATATCCAAGAATTTTTATATAGAAATCAGAAATGTTGTAACCTTTCTGTACTCTTGGAATTCATTTTCTGTGCTGACCTTGTGTGCTCTGGAAAATCCAATTTTCAGTATGTCTGTTCTAATCAGAAAGCATCAGAAATCATTCTTGTCATTCTAAAAGAAAGTAAAAAGAAACAATATTTGCATGTAACCACAGCTTCTCAAACTTCTTACCTGTAAATTACTTTCACTAATTTATTTTTTCACATTTGCTTTTGTTCATCTTATTATAGAGAAAAATAACAAAGAAGAGTAATCCCATTGTAAAAAAAATGAAATTGTTCTTTAGTAAAAAATTGAAAGAATGCAATACTATTTGATGGTGTGGAGTGATTTAGTTGTAATTTCTCATTCCATTATGTCACTTTCTTCTAATTAAATAGGTTCCCTGCATGACTTTAATAACTGAGTATTTCACTAGCTGTTTGCACCTACAGCCTTTACAATCAAACCTTGTTTAAAAAGACAAATGCTCACTTCCTAAAAAGAACTACAGCTTAATAGCAGACTATGGGTGTTGCTGTATCACATACTGTGCAGCAATTTCAGTAGGTAAAGAATAGAATTGGGAATGCAGGTACCAAATTAGATTGATGTGTTGTCCTCGACATAGTGGCATTTTCATTTCTGTGGCCTACCAAGTCCAAAACAAAACTATTTTTTATACTTGTTCAAAATCTCTAGAGAAATGACTTCAGGTGGTCTCAGCCCAGTTTTTCATGTACAAGAGGACACATCAAAAAGCTGTCTTGTGTTGATAGTAATTCATCACTTTCATCTGTGAAAAGCCATGGGATTACAAGCATGAAAAAAAAAGTACTAACCACATTTTTTTTCTCACCAACTACATATTTCTGGTCCATTTTGTATGAATATATGAGCATATATGTCAAGGGAGGCAATGTAGATCATGTCTTCATGATTTTCAGGGACTGTTGTTTCATTCACCTTTCCTACTCCTTGTCTTTGACTGGATCTCAATATAACTAAACAAGATCTCAATGTATAGTAAGCAAAACAATGGGAGCTATAGATTAAAGAAGAACAGGTAGTGAAAAGTTTAAGTCACTAAAGAACACTGGTGAGATGCTAAAAATATAGTCAAGCAGCATGTCATTTTGTATTGTTTAATTTCTTTTATCTCTGAAAGGGACCCTGGCAAAATCAGAACACTTGAAAATATTGCATCTTCAATAATTTTTCCCCTAAATTTTAAAGACAGAAGAGAGATTATCGGTATGATTATGTTCAAGTTAAAGGATTTCTCTGAGAAATATTTTATTAAGAATAATGTTCATATTTCAATTGTCACACCACAATGCAAAAAGTTTTTATAATTTTTATTCTTTCAAATCTCCAGAATTCATTCCATATAACTCCAGTAGGAGTACGGAGTTCCATCATCATGATGACACGCATCATGATGATATGCAAGTCCTAAGCTGTTCCCATTTCCCTAAAGCTTTGGTAGACAAGGACAGAACACAAAATTAACTTACTACAAATGTTCATATGTATGGTCACAGCAGAGTATTACTAAGAAATTTATCTAGGGGTGGTCAATTTCTGTCACCAGTATCTTTCTAACACTACTAAAGTTGAGGGAGTATGAATGTCTGTCACTTTTGTGTTGTTTCTTTGGGACATACAAGTGATTAGCATAGATACAAGTGAACCAGAGCTGAAGTAAGAGGGAGAGGAATTATAAGGCAGTGAAGGAAAGAAGCTGTTTTATTCAATAAAATATTCTGTTCTATTGGCAGTGTCTTAATCAGTGTAGGTGGTACAATAATTAGCACCCATTAACTATACTGAAATGTATGGCTTTAATAAAAATTCATTATGTATCTGTTGGAGAAAATCAGCTCAACTGATAATAATACAACAAAAGTTTCAAAAAAAAAGAGGAGAACTCTATAGCAAGCCCTTGAAAATGTTTATTCTGACAAAGTCTATGATGTCTGAAAACACTACAATAACCTCTTCTGAAGTACCTGAGCATGTGTAAACTGAAGTAATTATTATCCTATTCACTAAATATTGTTTCCAGTAACCAGTGATCCAATGATACAGGCAGACATTCTAAATAACATATTTACATAGAAAAATTTGAGGTTGCTCAAAAGCTTATCATCAAATATGCAATTCATCTTAGATAGGAAAGAATTTCATAGGTCTAGTTTACAAGAGGCACTGACAGAAATAGTAGCTGCTGTTCAAACAGCTATAATTTGGAGGGTCTGTACCATGTGACTCTCATTATCTAATATTTATGCGTAATTTGGTTGCACATCAAGAAAAAATATGAATGCCCCGGTTTCTCAGTCAACTGGATATTCTGTGTCAATGAGAACAAGTCAAAGGAACTATTTATCATTGTAATATGGTAAATTAATATTCTTTTTAGGTTCCCACACACAACATTAATAGAAAATTGTATTAGTGTATTATGTGTAAATTATTCTTGTAGAGACATTTTCAATAGATCCAATGGTATTACACTTATCATTTAGAAACTATTGAGAATGTGGTCATGAACTTAAGAGACTCAGCAATTATGTTTGCAGTTAACTTTTATTGACAGAATCCTCAAGTCAATCACTATTTCTAAGCAATTTGACTGAATTTGATTTTCAGAAGCTATGTGAAGAAGTTTTACTTTGTAGTAAAACATTACTATTAGAGGAGCATGCAAACCACAGAATCCCAATAATAATAATGTAGCTTTGGAGACCCCATAATAATCAGGTCTAAACCAGTGTAAAACTTCATAGGGATATTGGGTGGCTTCATTTGAGTTTGCTTTGATAATTATTATTAAAATCAGTACAGTTAATTATTAGCAATAATGACCAATACAATATGTTCTGAAAGTAACCTCCCATCTTGCCTCTCCCCTCTGACAGTACTTCTATTAATGTTTTTGGTGCACTGTTTTTCTCTGCAACCAACAGACAACACATCACGGCACGGTAAAGAATCAGTAGAGAACACCACCAGTTTGAGTAGGAAATAAAGGTCATGAGAAAGAGAGCAAAGAATGAGATCTAAATTAAGTTGGCTTTGCTGTATCACCATATAAGAATAAGATATGAAGACTAAGAGGATAGGAACAGTGGGAGGGGAGATATTATTTTTCAAGGAGAGAAACCTATTCTATAATCTGACCTCTAATTAACATATCCAGTCCCCTTCAGCTTGTCCACATCGAGAATTCTTCATAAATGAGACATATATACTGAAGCTGTATTGCTATATACACTTTAAAAATATCTTTATCTTAGTTTTCCAGTAGAAAAAATTGAGTGGGTTTGTGATCAAGACCTTGTACAACAAGTTCCATGTATTACAGTTTCTTACAGAACTTTTCAGGCTTCATTTACACTCAAGCAACATTCTTCAAGGACAGAATTTAGAAAGGAAGAGGTTATTTCATTTAACAGAAATAGTTAAAATTAAGTTCATGACTACTAGAGAACTGATATGAACTGTCCAGTTATAAAATCTGGCCCATAGAAAAGAAAATGCTTATGAGTCATTTGACTAATAACTCTCTATTAGTCAAACTAATTTAACTAATAACTCTCTTGAGGCCTGTAGCTACACATGGGATACAATTACTGTCCATGTGACCTGAATCAAAAATATTTCATTGTGTCTTTTGATTTTGTTCTTATAGAAGATGAAATACATGTTGATGTAAAAACAGACTTCATATCACATACAATATAGTCTCCTGATCAGCTGATTACTCTGTGTTTGATGCACCCCAGGGTGTGGTTTTCTCTCTAGGCTACCAGGGCACGCTGCTGGCTCATATATCAGCATCCCCAGATCCCTTTCTGTAGGGCTGCTCTCCAGAAACTTCTGTCACAGCTTATTCTTGTGCCCAGCATTACTCCATCCTAAGTGCAGGTATTCTAGGCTGCATTAGGCAAAGTACTGCCAGCAGGCCAAGGGAAGTGATCCGTGCACTCTACTCAGCACTGCTGAGGCCATACCTGTAGTACTGTACCAGTACAAGAGTACCTTGAATGTACTGGAGAGAGTCCAACAAAGGACCACAAAGACTATGAAGGTTCTGAAGCATGTCTTTTATGAGGAAACTGAAAGAGTTGGGACTATTTAGTCTAGAAGAAAGAAGGCTCAAAGGGATTTGATATATAAACACCTGAAGGCAGGGTGCAGATAGGACAGAGCCAGGATCTTCCCAGCAGAGCCCAGTGACAAGACCAGACACTAAGAACACAAACTGAAACACAGGAGGTTCCTTCTGAACATCAGGAAATGCTTTTTCACTGTGACGGAGCACTGACACAAGTTGCCCAGAGAGGTTGTGGTGTCTCCATTCTTGGAGATATTCAAAAGCTGTCTGGATACTGTCCTGGGAAACTGGCTCCAAGTGACCCTGCTTGAGGAGGGTGGTTGACCCAGATGACCTCCAGAGGTCCCTTCCCACTTCAGCCCTTTCTGTGATTATATAAAAGTAGTTTGTGATTTATTTTAACATGTTTATAGGTCAGGCACATGAATGCCCTGTGAGATTTGCCTCTGCATCCTCTAAATTCCTTGTAACAAAAGTTCTTTCTGTATTTAACCTTGCCTATAAAATGCCTTTAAGGGCTTGGTTTAACAACGTAAATCCCTGTTAGAACTACTTCAGAGGAGTCTTGAATATTGCATTCTATATTGTTAGAAGACTTTAGCAAGACCTTTTGAAAGCTAAACCACCACTTTAATACGAGTGAGATTAAAGAACACGTGGTCTAGTTACATCTGCTTCTTTCTGAACAAATATGTTATTGCAATCTGTAGAAGCTGAGAACTCATACTGAGGACTCATACTGAGAGGCCTGGTAAATGACAGTTGTGCTAATGCCCTTGGTGACAGATACTGCACGACTTCCAGAAGATAAATAAATAAACAACATGGCTTACAGCTGGAGATATTGTCAAAATATGTCTAAATGTGGTTCACTGTGAAAAGAGTGATGTTGTTGAAAATACCTCTCAAAAGTTAGTCTGATCTGCTATTTGAAGTCTGTACCTTTTGAAGAACAGAGCATACAGAAGAACAGGGAGCCTCTCTATAGTGATGACATTTTTCATCTTCTTATAAAGGTATTCACACGTTCAGCATAAGGTATGTATGAAGTTGACTTCTGAACTACTTGTGCATATTTTACAGTCATATTAGCCTAGGAATCTTTTTGTGCAGAGATCAGGTCACTAGGGGCCACAGTGAAGGAAAAAAAAAAAAAGATATGAATCATCAGCAGCACAACTTCACCATAATTTTTCATCTCAAAAACATTTTCTAGGAAGTGATACTGATCTGCGAGTCAAATAGTCTAAATGACCTGATAAGGTATATTTTTCCATTTCAGATCTTATTTTCTTTCTGCTTAAAAGAGCAGATCACTTTCAAAAATCATACTGCTGTCAAAATATCTGATTGGCAGTTATATTTATTTTTTCATTCAGGTTCTTTTTATTTGGGTGCCATTTTCACACCAGAGTGGAAGAAAACAGAAATAAAATACAGAGGAAACTAAACCCTGCTTTTAACTCCATGAGACTGTCCACAGATTAAGTTGATGATAATTCAAGCAAACATAAATATTAGTATATATATTATGTTTGATCCCTTTCTGATTTTAGAGGCAAAATTGCACTTTCAATTGTATTTCATCACTATCTGAAAGAAGACCTTGATTTTCATTTTTTTTTATCAAATGCATTTATTAATGCATACTTTGAGAATGTTAGAAACAAATATTCTCTATAACAGATCTTTATATAGACAGTCTTTACTGCAAACTATTTTGACTGCCTTTCCTCTTAAAGAGGCCATAGATCAAATGTATGCACCTTAAAGTTTCTTAAACCACATATTTTCAAACGTTTATTCTAAGTTTACTCCTCTGTCATTACCTGGTTTTCCTTAGTGTTCAGTGATTAAAATAATGACAATTGGTTTTGATCCCTTGGCAATAGTTTCGTAATATTTGTATACTGATTAAAAATTTTCACATAACATTTTTGGCATCACTTTTATAAATTTAAAAAAATGTGTTTTTAATGTTTTGCTTCACACTAAAACCTTATAAAAACATATTGCAAGGACATGGGCAGTAACAAAGAAAAGGTCAGTCAGGCAGTGGCTGCTTAGCACACAGCTTTTGGTGATCTGCTGCTCCTAAGATTTCCACTTCACAAGCTTTTACTCTTTAAGATAAGTAATTAACTGCTGAAAGAATGCCTGATCTCTGTATTTTTTTCCCCGTGATAGCACATAATAAATACCTTATATTTATTTATATAGTCCCCATGCTGGTCTAATTAATACATCTGATTTATATCTGGGATGTCATTTCTGAGTACTCATTCTGCACTAATTGGATTCCAGGGGCCTCTGTTGGTCAATCATGTCTTCCTTATGTCAGCCTTCACAAAATTTTAAGTATGTGATTCCCCCGTTGGTCAGAAAAATATAATGTTTTCTCTAAACTGCCATAGTAATGAAAAAGAGCTCTAGAAGTTGAGATAGGAGGTAACAGATCTATTTTATGAAATATTATTGCAGAACATTTATCTCTTTTTATTATTATTTCCTCTTCATTTTTTTCTGAAGTTACAAAAAAGGCAATGAAATAGACTATCTACGCTGTGATACTAGATTCATTTTACATATAGTCAACAATGTTATAATTTATGTGTGCTGCAGTGAACCTAGCTGGTATTACAGATGGTATTATAAGGTTGGCTTTGTTTGTTTGTTTTGTTTTGTGGGTTTTTTTTGGGGGGGAGCGGGGTTTGTTTTGATTGACACTAGAAAAATTACTCGGCTCACATTATTTGAGGAACTTGAGTTCCTCAGTGACTAAGAAACTATATATGTTTGTCATTCTGCAGTTTAAGAAATTTACAGAATTAATTTGCATGACTTCATCCTTTGAAACTTGTACCAGAATGTCAATATCTATTAACATTTGCTTCTGTAGAGAATAATTTGTTCATTGCTATTGCAATATGTCTGGCTTTTGGGGTATTAGTGTTCTGGCTTCTACTTCTATGAGCTCTCTGTTTTATGCTCACAGCAAGACAAACTCCTAAGTCCTTAGTCTAGCATAGAGTGTATTGCAGTCACTGGGAGATTTTACAGAATGCCAACTTCATGATTTATACAACAGCATAGCTTGCTTCAAAAGATTTAAATTTCCACTCAGATGCATTATGTACCTATAATGTATGTGGGTACTATTGATCTAGCGTGTGGATGTTGCTTATCTATTGAAATTTGACCCTAATTGTCTGCTTCTGAAACTCAGTCAATTCTCTGCTATTAAGTACACAGATTCTTACATTCTAATCTGTTTAGATGGGTCTTAGTAAAGCTCCCTGAATTCAAGTAAGTAAGCAGACAACTAGCAGACAATAAATTATTGTTATGTTAACTTGGGATTTTCAAATCAAATCAGCAAATCTGAATTTTCTCCATAGAGTCATTACAGTCTAGTTCTTTTTCCATATTCTGATAAAACAGATGGGTGTCTTCTGGTATATGCCTTAAAAGAAAATCTGCTTCTTAAATCTAATCCTATTTGAGTCAGATTCATGTCTAGCAAATGTATTACAGTTTGCTTAAGGAATAGGTGTATCTGCAAATAAATTAATGTGCTTGACAAAACAAACAAATAAACAAACAAAAAACCAACCAAACAAAAAAAAGACAATGTTTTTATCAGGTTTTTAGACCTAAAGTCTTTTAAGGAGACAAAGATGTTACAGAACATTATTCGTGTGGTGAAAAGATGCAAAGTCAAGGCTAAGGATAAATTCCAGTATTTACATTGCAAAATCTACCTGAGTATTTTCTGATGGGAGCTTCACTCTCTCCCTCTTTGTTGACCCAAGATTCGGACCATCCACATATGTCATGATATCACAAGACTCTGCAGTAACAGATGGAAGGCTCTTAAAGACTTGATATCTCATAACTTGTCTGAGAGCAGAACATCTGTACAAATTATCTAAGTGGAGTAACCAAGAAGTCCGAAGGGAGAAATTTCCTTTGTTACATTTTGTCCTTTGCTTCATCAAAAAGCACTCAAGATGCTGTTTTATGAAGGGGTCTTGCAGTAGGCCAATGATGGAAATCAGAGCCTCATCTTGAAACTAACCCCACTGTAAAAGGATCTCTTCTGGAAGCACACTCAGCATTTCTGACTACTCTTCTTAAATGTAATGAAAATCAGCAACATAATTTGCACCTTAACAAATTTCATGGTTTCTAAGAGCAGGTCACATACACACAACAGACTTTTCAGGCTCTTTTTTGCCTGTGGCTGCTTTTAGGGAACACTGACAAGGCAACACATCATTCAAAACAAAACAAGTCAAAACAGAGCAAACTACTTGATGAACAGGAGCAATGATGACTAAGGCTTAGACTAAAAAATTGGTTCCTTGCTCTTCAGAGAACAAACTTAAAAAAAATTCTCCCATTAATTTAACCTCTTGAATTTAGATGCACTCATAAAGGAAACAAGTGACCTAGGAGAAACAGCTGTTTATACATCTAAACATTGTATAAACATCTTCAAACAGTCTACTTGTGTGTTAATCCCCACTGACTTTGATATGTACATGGCCAACAAAAGTTGGGCCATATTAGGATTTTTATACTTGATGAAGCTGAATAACTACTATAGTTTCTAGTTTTCAAAGCTTCTGCATCAGCAGCTTCCTTTCAGTATGTTATTAACATATTGTAAAAGTCTTATATGTGCAGAAAAGATTTCCCATAGCTACCATTATGAACTAAACAAGTTTAGAAGTAATTTAAAGTATTCTATTCAGCCAAGTGCTTTTAAATACCTTCCTTAGTGTCTTTTTTCAATACTTTTGCGGACAGCATAATGGGCTAAGTGGGCTGTTAGGCTAATGCAATAGAGCTGTTCTTATTTCATATTAAGCTTATGTAAATTTCCCTGGATGACAGGGAAAAAAAAATCTAGACTTTTTATCTATGTCAGTACTTTGGAGTAACTTGACCCTTTCAGCATGTAATACATACAGTGCAGTAACAATGTATTTTGGCTGGACTTATGTTCCCATTTAACAGATACTTCTTTCAGTTTGGATCATTAGTTTTATATCTCCTACAGACTATTTCCAGAATAGTGTAAACGTTTTGAGCATGCCAGGCCTCACTACATTAAAGTAAAATTAAAGAGAAATGAAAAGATGAAAATTTAAATTAGACAAGGCAGTCATGTCTTGCCACCTTTTTCCTAACTGCTGTAATGATAGTAATATCATAATTGACTTAACAAATTCCATATTTTTCTGTCTTCTTTGCCAGTGATACTAGCTTATGCTAATTAGAAGTTTCATATTCTTTCTTCTTTATTGGTAGATTTCCTTCTTTTCCATTTTTTATTGTTTTTTAATGTTAACTATTTAGTTATTTGTATTAGTAATAATAACTGTAATTATTCAGTATTTGGTTACTATATGAACATTCCCACGTGAAAAAAACAATGCAAACCTAGTACCTTTGGAAAATAATGAATTTTGTCTTCCAATATTTGAAGACAAAATAGTTGCAACAGGAAGTTTCTGATGATTTTTTTCAGCTTTCAGTGAAATGAAAATAGAAAAACAGTGAAAACATTTTTCATAAAAATAAACTTAAAAAACAATACCATAAGTAGAGAATGATGGTATAATTGTCTTAAATTTAGATCATCTATGACTGTATTTTCATTCTTGATGTGTAGATTTTAATAATTTTATTCATTTTATTCCAGTTTAGAATTTGAAGTCCTATAAAATGGGCATTGTGGTGAGTTTACTTTAAATATAATTTTTATTGAAGTCAAAGTTGTGGAGGGTTTTCATTTCTACTGCAGCTACAATAACTTTTCCTATATATTCCATTAATACAATGACTGATAGGAGAAAAGCTCATCTTGCTTCTGGCAGCTTTCCAGGACTGATTTCCTGAAAAATTCAGGAGAATATTCCATGCTAACATTTTAATACATTTAAATATTTTAACAATATGTATTATTTTTGTTTGCTGGAATGAAATTAAACAGAAGAATCTATGAAAAGCTGAGAGATGACCAAATTTCATGCTAAAAAGTTATGAATTAGTTTCAAGTCAATTTGAAAATCGCACAAATTATAACAAAATTATTGCAAATTTCAGCTTAGTAAAAAGAGCATAAATTAAGTAGGATTTTTTTACATGGCTTTAGGAATTCTACTGCAGACATTTGGCATAACTTTAGAGTAGTAATTAACTGGTTCTTTTGAAAGCTCTCTCTACTTCTTTCCCCACTACCCTCAATGACAGAAGTGGTTTCCATGGGAACAGTGGGTCTATGAGGGGAAGACTGCACTGGGAACCTGGATGGCATCCACAAACATTTCCCAGGACTGAGTGCCCTCACATCACCCACAGGTGAGTGACTGTTTTTCTGCTTGATGTCCCTGAGTTATCCTTCAGCCCCTGGTTGAAACAACATGATCTCCTGGTACCTCTGAGTGAGAGGCTTCAGTGTGTGCAGTTCCCTGAGATCAGATCAGTTGGTCAGAGTAAGGTGCTAAAAAAGCCAAGGTTGTGGTTTGAACCCAATAAAGTCTCAAGATGATCACTCAATGATCCTTGTGGGTCCCTCCCAACTTAGAATATTTTGTGATTCTGTCAATGTGTGAGGGTGTGCTTTAGGTCATCATCCTTGTCCATGGAGCAAAAATATTCCCAACAGGCACAGTGAACCCATAATGTGTTGATGTCATTGGAGTTCGAGTGCCCTCCACTGACTGCTAGTTTTGGCCAGTGTTTTTGGTTGCAAATGAAAGATTGTTTGAGGTTGTTATCTGAATGAAGTTATTTTTGTGTACCTACGTGACATCTTCTCTGAATGCATGTGCTGAACTAGAACCCAGTATTTAATTTTTTAACCTGTTACATACTTGTAGGAGTTACTGCATTTATAACTTTAATTGCTACAGAAATTTTCCAAAAGGACAACCTGAATGTGCAAGTTACCCAAAATGATTTCCATTATTGTGGCTACTTTTTTTCTATCTATACTAATATGAAAGTCTAACACATACCCTGAGTAGCAGTTTGTCTTTAATACAAATTCTCACTCATTCTTGATTCTTCTTACTTTTAACAGATGGAGAAACCAAAGAAGTGAAATTTCAATGGACTTGGGCACTTTAATTCATGTGAGAGATATCAAGGAATGTTAGGGTCAAAATATACTTTGAAGCAGTGTTATAAGTGATTTTCTAATCATGAAAAGAATCTATGGTGGAACTGGAGCTCAGATCCAGGTCTCATAACTTCTACACCTCTTTCCAAAATATCTGGTTGTTCCTGCTGTATTATACTCAAGCATCTAACTCAGAGGTCTTGGAAGACCAGACATTATAAGAAGTTATATGGATTAAATGGAATATATTAGAATTTTAAGCAATAAGAAAATGGTTCATGAATAGGAATAGATTTATGGTTCATACCACCTGCAAATTACATTCTGCCAGGCTGTGAGCGAAGATGTGCAACATGCTCTCTGGGAATAAAACTATTCACATGCAAATGTATATTATTCTAGTCAAGTTGTACGTCAAAGGTTATCTGTTTTTAATTAACATTTTCTAGGTTCAAAGAGAAGTTTGTAGTAACGCTATAAGTTAAGTGAGAGGAAATGAAAAATAAACCATCTATCTAGGGAAATACGTTTTCATTTAGTGTAAATGGGACATGAAATGCCAGAAGAGCAATTGGTCCACTGTTCATTCTATATCCTCAGCTCTATTAGAAGCTATCAGGTAACAGAAGATGCCCACATTTACAAAAGAACAAAGAGCTCTGACAGAATAATGGAAATGATTGTCTGAATAGAAAGAGGATTTTAGCTTTGAAAATCTGTGATGAGAGCACAGGGAGAAATCTTAAAACTGGGATAGATGGGTAATGTAGGTAGTAAACAAATACTAAATTCATAGACGTTTCTTTAAGCTTATTCATCATAATATACTAATAAACATAAAAAAGCTTATCTGTAACTAATAAGATGTTAAGAAGAAAAATGAAGCAAAAATGGAGATTATTTCAGGCATTGGTCAAAGTCACAGGTCAAAACAATACATAGTAAAATATCTGCTTGTATAAAATTGATGAGGAGCCTTTAGATAAAGCATGAAAGGAACAGAACTTTATTTCACACACATGTTCATGATACCTTGATATTTAATCTCATAACATCTTAATTTAATCTGTGCACAAAAAAATCTCATGACATGAAGCACTTCATTATTTGCCTCCAAAATTCAAAATATAGTCTCTAAGGAAATTTTACTGAAAGCCAGATGATGTCTGTAAGGACTATTGTTAACAGGAATTCTTCAGAGGCTGTCTTTTTATATCTCCCTGTTAGTAACTACAGTATGTTCATTAACTAGCTAACATTCTAAGTGTTCAGGGGGCAGCAAGTCATCCAGTGTTAAAAATAACCAACTAGAATCAATGGGGAGAATGAGTAACAGAAGCAAAGACAGTCAAAACTGAGAAGTACTTAAAGAAAGCAACCAGTAGAAAAAACATGAACAGTTCAGGGCCAATTAACTATTCAAGGACAAACATGGAATATCTCTTTAGAAGTGTGTTTCACACACTAGTTTAAGCACAATGTAATACTGAATTATAAAGATTTTCATTCAAATACATCCCTACATCTACCCAAGAAAGGAGTACTGTAATCATAGAATTTATGCCAATGCTTACATGTTGCAGAGAATCAATCAATCGATCAATAAATAAATAAATAAAATTGTATTTTAAAGGGATAGTCATTATTCCTTTGGAAATAGATTTTAAAAAGCATATTAGCTTGTAACAGCCATATAAATGGAAATTATTTTCTTGTCACCACAAGTAGTTACATCTGCAGTCATGATACTAACTCGTGGAACTCAACTCTAACCCATGGGGACTGCACCTAATGATGAGAAGGCAGTTGCATCTTGATGTCAATCTTCATTCTGTTAGCAGAGATTGCCAATGAACACCAGGTGTTTTGATGATTTTTGTGTTATAGATGCTTGTCCACTGGGATTTGACTTCTGCTGGTGACTTGTACTGCACATCTAGAGCAGTTGCCAGATGGTGACCTTTCAGTTACTTATCAGCCTCTGCTGCATTCAAGGCCATGACTTAGAGGTGAAAGATGTTTTATATAGTCTTATGGACCATTGCAGTTTTCATAGTATACTAATTACTTTTTAATATCTCAATAAATTTTATGCCCTGCTGTAGACAAAGAAAAAAGTAAGAGCAGGGCATAAAATTCAACAAATAAAAAGGAGGCACTGGTGAAAAAAAATATTGTTTTAATTTTTTCCCAGTGAGAAACACTTAATTTAAAATTTTACTGCAAGAAAATATTTTGGTAGATTTACTTATTCATTGAAAACTAGGTGTAGTATATTATGTTTCTGGACCTTAACTAATCAGCTAGGAAAAGACCCCGTGGAAATTTAAAAAAAACGACACATACAATCCTCCTGAAACAGCAAAGAAATTTGCTGTATACGTATGCTGTGACATAGTGATAGCAGATCTAGAGAAATGAATATATAAGAAATAGCAAATATAAAAGAAAATCAAAAAGTAAGAAACTAGCTGAAGACTTATTTTGTGTGCAGATGAATTCAGCTTGTCTCATTGAAGGATTTGATTGTTTAAAGAATGAAGTTTACAGACAAAGATGATCAAATGAAATAGAAACAACTAAGAGTTTAAGTACAGCCAATATTGTGAGAAAAGAGGTTTGTTGGTTGTGGGTTTTTTTTAGTTGTTTGTTTGTTGTTTTGTTTTGGTTTTTAATGTATTTTGGTAGTTTTCAAAAGGGGAAATAAATGATTGTTTTAAAAAGAGAAGTTATATCATAAAACTGTACAAGAAATTTGACTTGATAATTTGTCAGAGCTTAATATTTCATAATTTTATTTGAGATAATCACTTTATACTTATTCTATAATCAGATGAGAGCAATAGCTATTTTTAAGGGAACAATTCATCTTATCCACATACAGAAGTCTAAAATAGTTTATGCTTACTACATTAAGAAAAAATGCTTATTTCTGTTTTGGCTGTGAAGCAAGTTTTGCGTGAATATCTCAAATACTGATGTCAGTTTTATTGAGGAAAAAGTAGATGAATTGGAAATCATCATTTGTGCATTTCTGAATCACCAAGAAACACACAGCAGAAAATGCTTTATAAAATGTGGTAACATCACTGAGGTTGGAGCAAGTGTAATGTAATACAATCAAGATTGCTTTTTCAGCAATGAAATAATGACAATATATAAAGACATTTAAAAAAGAAAGGTGCTTATTCTGGTAAATATCCTACTTGTTGGATGATGATACATGAGAACAGGTATTCTTAAAATAATAAGGAATACAATAGAAAGCTGAAAGCAACCTCTTTATTCCAGATATTGTCAGAGAGACAATAACATTTTCCATTGATCTTTTCCAGTTTGCCAAGTATGGCGATACTTTGTTTCATTGCTAAGGAGAAAATGCCTCAACTGTTAATATTGAAACTAATTTTGAATTTAATATTTATGTTTGTTAAAAATTGCATCTATTTTACACCATTATATATGTTGCAGAATTTAAACACCAACAAGCAGAGACCTTAATAGACGGTCAAAAATATATACTTAGAACTACTTTAAAAACATTTTGCAGATTTTTTTTTCCTGAAAGACATTTTAGACAAATTGAAATATCTCATAGGGTTATGCTGATTTTGTTGCAATTCAGACAGAAAAAAATAATAAAGAAGTGTCATGAGTTGCTTCTAGGATATTTCTTTCTTTGCATTCTCTTTTCTCACTGCATTCATATCCTCTCATATGAATAAATAAAAATTCATAATTGTGATCAAACTACGATTTTGCATTCCTATTTCTGAGCTCTGACGTTCCATATCATGTATGTCTGATTGTGAAAGAATAAATAGACATAACTCACAGATTTTTTGCTGAAGGTGTCTACCTCTCTCCATCAGCTCTTCAGATGATTGTGAATATTTGTATATTGTCAGATAAAGTGACCCAAAAGAGTTAAAAAATTGTTTTTGAGAACCTTACAATTACACTATAAGACTGGAGGTGGGGGAAAAAAATTACTTTGGACTAGATTCAGCCAAGTCCTGACAACTGAATGCCTGCTAATATAAACAGTTTACCCTTTTAACATTTTTTGTTGGTGTTGTTTAATTCCTTATGAAAAGGAATGATTGTGCACTGTATGTCCGAATGGAAATAAAAATGAGTTTCAATTTTAATAAAACACAGTATATCTAACTTCAGATAGTACTTTTTAGGAAGAATATATGTTAAGTTAGTTGTTCATATTTACGACTTAAAACTTTGACAATTTAATGATGCCTCAAATTTTATCAATATATGAACTTTGCATTTATGTATGTGTGCAAGAGAAAAAAAAAAGAGAGAAGCACCAGAAAAAAAATGTGCAATAATTGTTGTACTTATTTTCCTCTTCTTAGCAAAGTTTTAAATCTCATATTCATAAAGTTCATGAGTACACTTAGCCTATAATGTTTTTGCCTGAAAATAGCAGTTCATAAATTTAACTTTTCAAAATGTACATGGTTTTAATTCTGCTAAAGAAGTATAGCTCTGTGTCATCCCTTGTCACTTTTCCCAATTAGTACTGAAATATAGCTTGGCAGGAAAGAGAATAAAAAAATTAATTCCTCATGAAACAATCTTAGATTTTGTTTTTGTGTGAGTTTTTTTTAATCTGGAAGTTTATGTTATTTAGTTATGTTGGGAAAATAATTTATCTCTTTTGCTCAAAATGATATGCTGCAATGTCATGGCATTTCTGGATTCCAGATATGATGTGGTTTTCCTAGTGAAAGGAGGTAAAAGTTATGATTAAAGTATGACACAAAGGTGATTTGAGTATGACTCCTATTTATTTCAAAGTTACAATTTTAAAAATAAAATTTAACACCTATCTGTAAGAGGAATATATTTACTTCTGAAAAAGAAAGATTATATCAGGAGAAGTAAAATATTTCAAAGACAATCTCAAACAAAACCTTCTTATAAACCAATGCTGAAAACCTATTATGAAGATTATTTTTCCATTACATTTGCCTTTTCTTATAATTGTATATAAGGTAAGCTTGTTAAGATTTTGAAACTTTTTCTCATTTATTATAAAATCAGCAGGACTTAAGAACATCTTTAATATGATAGCATGAGAGGTACAGATATTGAACAAATGATGCTGTAAAACCAATGCCTAAGATAGAAAGCATATAAACACTAAAGATCATTGTAAATACTGATGAATAGATAGTGATTAGAATTTGTCACTCAAATCTTTTTGCTTCACAAATCTGAAAGTACTGTGGATTTCTACAAAAATATTTATCAATCAGGTTTAATATGTGGAGGATAATAAACTGACTCAAGAAAAAAAAAGCAAAGCAAA
>VXAU01001601.1:189515-200732 GCA_013399695.1 Formicarius rufipectus | reverse complement strand
AAAAAAAAAAAAAAAAGGTGGAAGGTGTTATACTTGGAAAGGAAAAACCAAATGAACAGATTGCAAATGTTCATTCTTATTTCAGTCAATAGAAATACAGCAGGAAGGTTCTAGGGAAACACTTTTGTGGAATGTGTTATCAGAAATGTTAATCGTACAATGATACAGAAGTTCTCCCCCAGGGCTCATACTTGCTTACTTGTTGCCTCCAATTTTGATGATGGTGTAGACAAATCAGAGAAAACTGAAATAGAAGCAATAAAAGTAACATAAAAAACATTTGTTAGTGTGTTGGCAACATGGTTTTCTTGATCTAGAAAAGGGAAACCTGTTGTGGTCTACAATAATGGTCTTCAAAGCACAGTAGTTACTGGAGGAAAAAATGAAAACAGTGATAGTTTTTCTGTAGGTTACCTGAAGGGAAGGGATGATCTCAGATTTAATAACTGTAAAGGTAGTTTTCTATTTTTAAATTAAAATATTATAAAGTTTTGTGTTCTCCTTTGTTGGATATGATTAGCCAACTCCAGACTATGTCTCTATATCCTGGCTTTCTACTGTTTTTTGGCAAGTCTGAGAATGTTAATCTACTACTGCTAATAATCAATGTTACAATTATGGTGATGTGAAAGACAAATGTGAAAATAGTATGATAAACCAGAAATTTTTGCATGTACATTGCCACTGTATTGATATTTTAACTGGTAATTTTTTGCAACTCTTATTTCTGATATTTCAGTGTTACTTTTGTGTAGTTTCCACAGTAGGTGGAAGAATACAGAAGAATAAATGTTAAAAAGCCCCAAGGTCAACTGGAAGTTCAGTTCAGTTAAATTTGTTTTGTGCTTGACTTAAAAATTTTGAACTGTGTGTGCACTACTTAATAATTGTCAGCAAAAGCCTTTCAGTTTTACTTATTTTTTGGTGTCAGTTCACAGCCTTTCCTTCCCCCTTGCACAAGTCTGTATTACCACATCACAAATTTAAGTTACTGTTCCTCACTGTTTCTCCAATTAATTCTATTTCAGACTTAATAATTAGATATTAAAATCGAAAAAGAATATTGAACAATAACTAGCACACAGAAAATGCTTCCTAAGGCCCTTAATCAGTTAGGCCACACTTATTGACCTTTGAATTTGGGAAAAAAAAAAAAAAAAAGTCTTTATCTAGTTGCATTGCATCATTAGACAGGTTTTCAAACTGTCGTTGACAGTTTGTAAGCAATCTGTGACAAACCCACCACAATTCTCAAAATCCTGTGGCTTCATATTAGTGTGAAGATAATTGCATTCTTTAGGAATCACAGTGGTATATATGCATATAATTAATTTCTTTTATCCTCACAACAAGTAAATGCAGCGATGAATTAAAATTCAACCGGTAATTCATATAGCCTAAAAGCTCCATAAAAATAAATGGAAAAATAGCTAGGATATATACTGTATATATTGCCTTCTGCTTTATGTTACATTTAGTTTTCTTACTAGTGGCTTCAAGAAGAAACCCAAAAATACCCCAGTTTTTTATATCTATATTACTAATATGGTAATTGTTTTCAAAAAAATCTTAGAATTTTTTAGAGGTGTTTTTCTTACCATGACAACTACAAATCACTCCTGAAGTTATTATTTTTTAGAACTAACTTATTACTAACTCTACAATCTTTCATATTGAAGGAAAATAATTTTTGTGTATTAAAATATCTCAGGGTTTTTTTTAGTTAGAGAAAATGTGTAAATAATAAAAAATATTCTGTTGGAAATATATTAATATGCATGTATATTTAATTTGTTTATTCTGATATTTTGAATGTGAATATAGTTTTGTGTAAGAAAAGGGCAGTAGTCTTTTTAGTAACTTGGGCTATATCTGATAGACATTGACTTTTTTACCATTATCATCAGGAAAATGATTTATATTACAAAACTTCTGCATGAGCAATTAGAAATGGGTTTGGCTGGAATATAGTTAATTTTTTTTTGTATCTGCTTGTATGGGGCTGTGTTTTGGATTTTTGCTGGAAACAAAAATAACAGAGGGATGCTTTAGCTGTTGCTGGGCAGTGCTTGCACAGGGTCAGGCCATTTCTGCCTGTCACCCCACCCCACCAGCAAGGAGGCCAGGAGTGCACGAGATGCTGAGGAGGGGACACAGCTGGGACAGTTGACCCTAAATAACCAAAAGGATATTCCAGACCATATGGCATTGTGCTCAGCATATAAAGCTGGGGAAGAAGTAGGAAGGGAGATAATGTCTGCAGTGACAGGGTTTGTCTTCCCAGGTCATTGTTACGTTTGATGGAGCCCTGCTTTCAGTGAGATGGCTGCTGGCAGAACTCAATTCCATGTTTTGTATTACCTCTGCACACAACTTATTTCATCTATTAAACTGTATTTATCTCAGTCCATGAGTTTTCTCACAGTTATTCTGATTCTCTTCCCCATCCCACTTTGGGGAGTAAGCAAGTAGCCATGTGGGGCTGGGCTGCCAGCAGTGGTTGAACCACAGTACTAATGTAAAAAGAAAACACTTGTTAATACTTAAAAATCCAAATTCTTGAATAAGTCTTAAATACCACAGTAGAAATCTATATGTATGTGATCACATTTTATTTTAGTGCACTCATATTCTGGTATCTTTTTTTGGTGTTTAAATAAGAATTTCAGTCTGCAGTGTCAAAAGGTAATTTGGAGTACCCTGTATCACTTGAAGTAGGAGAGAGGCTTTTGAACAGTTCAAAGAAGTTGATTTGGAAAGTGACAATACCGTAAGCTTAGGAAATCCAGTGAACTTGGCATACATCCATACATCTCTTTATATAATTTCCAGTCAAACTGTAATTCTGTAGACAACTTTCTGACTAATAAGCTAACAAAAATATTGTTGCTACTTTGCATAGAAAAAAGCCAGAGTAGTTTTAAAAGTAGTTGCTCTTGGCCAAGGTATATTTTGGTTGATAATACTTTATGATATTGCTTGTATTTTTTTAATTTTATCTACCATATGGAGACCTTGAAACACCCATATTGGGGTGATACAGTATTTTGTTTTACTAGTAGATGGGAAGACGGTGTTATGGATAAATTAGATTTATGGTTATAATGTATGTATTTTTTTCATAAGAACAACATGCTTAAGTCATTATGGGAATAAAAAAATTAACCTAGGTACTGCAGCATCAAAATATTAAATATTTACCTGAAATAATGTAACAAAATTTTCTACAGTTTGTTTTACAGTAAATCTCTGAATAGCAGACATTTCTGTGAAGAGCAATCCAGGAAATCTATATTGGGAGGACTGTTTGAAACTTAGCATGTAAAAATATGTTAGTACAGTTAAGAGTGTATTTTAGCACTTTCTTCTGAAGTTCAGTAATATTGAATTCTCTTCAGGGATTTGATGCTTACTGGAAAAGGAGGAGATGATAATTTTAACTTTACACCCTAGTGGATGGGCATTTGGTTTGAAAGTGTAAACCATTTTTCTTATATGACTGAACATGTATTAAAATGAAACTGATTTGATTTAAGCCAGTCTGATTTAAACTAGCTCCCACTGAAACAAAGCCTCTGTAGAGGTTTAGTTTATTCCAGGGGCTGTCTCAATAAACCTAAAGCATGACACTGCATGGCTTCCAGTTTAATCTTAGCAAATTTATAATGTTTGCAAGCACCCAAAAATTTTTTCTATATGCCATGGCATCCTCAGTTTTGTGCAGTGGAAATTCTGCTGAAGTGCACTGCAGTCCCCATGTAATGTCAGACATTATTTCAGCCTCTCATTTTGCAACCCAAATATATACAGTTTAGGGCCATGTATCCAAAAGAAAACCTGTGACCATCCAGTATGTATGGCAGATGTTCAGCCCCCTCTGGAGGTGGCTTTCTGGATGGATGTATGTCATGCAGTATCACTTGGCCTTGAAGGCCAGGAATTACTCCTTGAAGTAGAGCATTCAGCACTGTAGATGTAACCTGGAACATTGAGTCATTGTTGTATAAGATGATCCAGACTAACACTTCTAGATAAATATAAACAGATTTTAAAGGGTCTGAAGTTTTACTCTTGGAAAGCCTCACTGGAAATCTCACTATAACTGACCTACCTATATATATTTTTTCCTTTTTTATTTATTTTTTTAAGGTAAGGGTTAAAACCATGTGTTACTCCAGCAGTCAGTGTGAATGGTGTTTCTTTTTAAGCAGTATTTATAAAAAGAATGGAACTACTTGTAAGACAAATTCAGTATGGATACAGAAAAAAGGCACAGATGGAAATGTAATTACTGTTCACCTGCTATAAAACATCAAAAATATCACTACAAGCAACATTTGCATTTCATTTATCCCAGATTCAACAGTGAAATGAGCTATTCATACACATAAAAATAACCTCAAAGAAAATATTATCCAAAATAAATGCCACAAAAACTTCTCTTTAAACTCATTTCTGTTTCTTTGTATGATACTTTTATAAAAAAAAAAAACACAATCAAATATACGTTGCATTTTCTTCTTACGTGCTTGTTCTTTCTCTGTCTTCCCATAAGATACCAAGAAAATAAACTTGGATTAAGGTTTATCAAATAGTTAAACTTTACATCTGGCTTACAGTTACAATGGTTTGCATGTGACAGTGGTAATAAATGTTTATATAGAAATTTGACAGAGGTAATCAAACAGAATTTACTCATATTGTGTCCTTAACTTTATATTCCCACCTGATGAATTCTACATAGAATTTTGTCCACAGGAAAAACAGAATCAAATTTATAATGTCAATTCTTTTGTTCAAAGTGTCATTGCAAATTTTTCTATCCACTTAAATTCCAGAACAGTAAGTGACGGTGGTAAGAAAACCTGAAGGTAGGGAAACTGGACAGAGAGTGCATGTGAAATGCGAGGGTCTATATAATTTCATGTGCTGGTTTTGGCTGGGGTAGAGATAATTTTCTTCGCTGTGTCTAGTATGGGGCTGTGTCTTGGATTTGTGCTGAGCACAGGGTTGATAATAGAGAGATGTTTTAGTTATTGCTGACAAGGCTTGCACAGAGCCAAGGCTTTTTCTGCTCCTC
Source organism: Formicarius rufipectus (assembly GCA_013399695.1). NCBI lineage: Eukaryota > Metazoa > Chordata > Aves > Passeriformes > Formicariidae > Formicarius > Formicarius rufipectus. The sequence continues at coordinate 195,652 of VXAU01001601.1, read as the reverse complement.
ATACTGCCACGCTGGCGAGGAAATTGGAGGGTGCATGGGAGGCTGGGAGGAAACACAGATGGGAATGGTGAACCAATGTGATCAAAAGGGTATTCCATACAATGTGACATCATGCTCAGTATATAAAGTGGAGAGAAGAAGGAGGAAGTGGGGGACATTTGGAGTGATGGCATTTGTCTTCCCAAGTCACTGTTGCACGTGATGGGGCCCTGCTCTTTTGGAGATGACTAAACACCTGCCAGCCTATGGGAAGAAGTGAATTAATTCCTAGTTTTGCTTTGCATGTGTGTGTGTGTCACTTTTGCTTTCCTTATTAAACTGTCTCAACCCATGAGTTTTCTACATTTTGCCCTTCTGATTCTCTCCCTCATTAGACTTGTAGTGGAATGAGTGAATGGCTGTATCAGGCTTGGTTGATGGCCAGAGTTAAACCACAACACTTCATGAACTACACAAAATACAGATAATAGACAAGTTATGGAATGGATATGGATTCTCACCTAAAAAAAAGCCCAAGCCTGAAAAATTTCTGTGAGTTCAAAACTATCTCAAGCACTCAAAAATGAGAAATGAGGTCAAGAAGTGTTATCTAAAACAAGTTAGTTTTTATTTCCTTTGTTTCCCTTGTTTTTTCTGTGCTGGTTTTCATTATTGAAAGTGAAGCAGATATATTTTTATGTAACTATTAAAAGCGCCTTAAATTTCCAGGTTGTTAGGGAAAATATTGGTATTGCAGCTACCAAACCCTAGTCAGAACTCAGTTTTAAATAAGGAAAGTAGGAAGGAACTTCAGAATACGGCTTTGTCTGACTGTAAGAATTCAAATATGGTGCTTAAGAAGCTTTTGGAACACTTTTTGGAGTGCCATTAGGTACTGTGAGAAATATTTTTGGATTAAATATAGGTGAAAAAGTGATATCTATCCAGCATATGTCTGATGTTTTATTGCATAGATGCCAGAATCTAGAAGTTAGACTTTAATGAAATTTCACATTCTTGTTGGTTTGGGGGGGGGGAGGGGTTTGGAGGGGTTTTTTCTTGTTTGTTTGTTTGCTGGTTTGGTAGTTTTTTTACTACCAGTGGAGTTTGTAGGGATATCAGGATACTGGTATATATACATATATACATATACTGTATATATCCATATTAGAAAACCACACACCAGCTTCTGTCTTTGATCTATCACACTCTCTATTTATCTATCTAAACACCTCCATAGTCATATATATATATGCCTTTATTTAGTTATATAAGGTGTGTTGACAGATCACTAATGCTAACAAGAAAAGTCTACAGAACCTAACAAATCTATAACACTAAATTCATCATGTTTTTTAATCATATATCAAAAGACTCATTTAATTATTGACAATGTATTTTATGCCTGATGAATCTTGGGAAATAAGCAGAAAGAAAAGTAACACTTATTTGAGCTTCTAAGCCCTTCTTTCTACTGTTATTTATTAGATACACTTGCCATTTGCATTTTGGACACATTTCAAATGTGATTTATTATTTCTTTCTATATTTGTAAATATGAGATGATGTTGTTGCTGAAAAGACGAGTAAAAAAGAAAGCTGATGAAAACCAGAGAGATTACTGGCTTCATTAGGTTTCCTTGATGTTAGAAGTGCAAATAAATTAGATGTGTCTTACAGTCTACATTTGCTTTAGTATCGCAGTAGTCACACTGCTGTGTGAACAGGAATATAATTATTTTATCTATAAATGAAATCTGAAAGTCAACAGGTATTATTTCAAAACATATTTAGTGCTTAATTAAACTTTTTTCTTCTCTGCCTAGGATAGAATCTGTATACCTTAATGCATCAATATTTCTTAAAATGCAATTATGTTGAGAACTGCACTGTGCATCAGTACTAGCTAAGATGTACCTACAATGCAAAATTCATTTTTAAATAAAACTGCATGAAAATAAATTTACAAAAGTATGCAAATGTTATTATCATATTTCTACTTGAATTTTCATTTAAAGGAGCAGAGAAAAAGAGAACATCTGCATGAATTTCCTAAGGAAATTCAACTAATTTCCGCTAATGAAACTAATCATGTGTACAAAGCATTTGTAAGTTTAAGTTCAAGCATATGTCTGTTATTAAAGTATGAAATGCAAACAACATATCAAAAATGCAAAATTTAGTGTATGCCTTCAAGACTACAATTATTTTACATAATAATGACTACTGAAAAACATAGATGTTTCAATATATTCAATATAAAGGAAGAGAACTCATATCCTTAAATGACTTAAAACTGCTTTACAACATGAATCCTCACAGTGTAATTTTTGAGCACATACTTCAGTACTTATTTTACAGCTATTTGCACATGAAACAAATTTTATTTTTAAACACCTTGTGCAAATCATATGAAATAGGATAGATATTATTTAATTTTAGATACTACACAGTTCGTGTGGCTATCTCAGCTAATCACTCATGGATCACTCTCCCTTGTGCAGAGAAATAGGTGCTTGTTAAGGTGTTTTTCATCTGACTAAATACAGATAGATAAAATTATTTTCATTCATGAGTCTTATATTTTTCCATTGCTTATAACAGAAAACTAAGTTCAGAAGCAGATATTTACTTTTTGAATATCTAAAGTAAAACAATATGAAACCTATGCTATATGTCAGAAGCAAGAATGGAATTCAGGACAACTGACTCCTTTATTCAGATATTTTTTCTGGTGGTTGGTTTTGTTGTTTTTGTTTGTTTTTGGTTTTTTTTTTGTTTGTTTGTTTAGTTTTGTTTTTTTTTTTCATTTTTTCATTCATTCTTTGGGATACTAAATGAAGTAAGGATGTTGCTTTCATTGGTTTGTGCTGTTGTTTAGTTTTAATTGGGGTTTTTATGTCAAATTTTTGTTTGTTTTGTTTGTTTTTGTTTTTTGTTTTTTTTTACTTTGGGGTTTGTTTTGGTTTGTTTGGGTTTTTTTTGGTTTGGTTTGTGTTTTTTTCACATGAAGAACTTGGTTTAGTTTTTTACTTTAAAAACTATGTCCTTAGTGTCCTCAGGTCAAAGTTAGGTGATCTGTATGGTTGTATAACGTGTAATAAACTCCTTCAGACCTTATTCTGTTGGCAAACAGATGACCTTGGATTACTTTTAGCACTGTGTCATATCTTGTTTCAGATACTTCCAAGACTGCAGAATTCACCATGTACATAATAGCTACCTACAGTATGAAAAGAATGTGTACTGCATTACATATTTTTAGCAGTACTTACGTTGAAGTGATTATCATAAGTTATCATGGTTAGGATTATTCTAACAATAGTAGTTTCCATCTTTAGAATTTCAGAATTTTGCATCTAAACAATATCTAACTATATCATACATAATCAAACAAGGTTCTGTTGAATGATACAAAGTGGACTACTAGAGTCAAGCTGACACTCCCTTGGTTCCTCTCTGAGACCTGTAACACAAGTAAAATATGTACCTGATGGAACAAGTTCCGGGGAGAGCCACTCAGTTGAATATAGGGCTGAAATACCTCTCCTAGGAAGACAGACAGAGAGTTGGGACTGTTCACAACCAGAAGAAGAGAAGGCTCCAGGAAGACCTTACAGCACTCTCCAGTACCTGAAGGGGGCCTATAAGAAAGCGGTTCAGGGACTTTTTACAGGGGTATGTGTGGGAATGGAATAAGNAAGGGACTATAAAAAGTCCCTACTTCCTGAATAAACGGTCTCTCCTCTCTCGCTCTCCCCTCCCCAAACTGTTGTGGTGTCTTTGTCCTTTGCCCAGGGCTCTGGCACCACGTGGCTGGGGGGGAAACCAGGGGAGAGCACCCCCGCACCCTCTCCTAGATGCATGGACTAAAAGCCTAGCCTAGGAGACTAAATTCATATCGCTGCGACCATCCCACCACCCAACACACCAACGAGGCTCATCACCCCATATATCCAAACCCAGATAGGTATGCAGTGATAGCACATGGGGGGATGGCTTTAAACTGAAAAAAAAAAAAAGGTAGATTTAGATTAGCTACTAGGAAGACATTTTTTTTTTACTGTCATAGTGATGAGTCATTGTAACAGGTTGACCAGACAACCTGTGGATGCTCAGTCACTGGAGATGTTCAAGACCAGGCTGGATGAAGCTTTGAGTAATATGGTCTAGTGTTAGGTGTCCTGCCCATGGCAGGGGTATTGAAACTAGATGGTCTTTAAGATCCTTTCCAACACACAGCATTCTGATTCTATGATTGTATGATTCTTCTGATCTGAAATATATGCAGGACACAAAATTGGCATATCTTATCATCCTTCATGGGTTTGGCAGAAGAGATGTACCTAACAGTCTGCTAATTCCCAGTACATAGTTATCAAGATTTGTAAGACTGAAGGTGATCTATGTATGGATTTCCAAAGAGAAACACTATTAACTATATTGCCAAAACCTGAGGCCTGCTCAAACCTAGAAAGTTCCCAGTACTATTCCAGATGGTGCAATATAGATGAAGGTTTTATTTACTAAGCTGACCTCCTATTTCCAGTATTTTTTATTTTTTTTTTTTTTGTAATGTGTAAGGCTAACAAAATGTATTTGTAACTTCAGGTGCATAAACAGAGACAGGATAAGCAAGTGGTTTCCCTCCCTGTTTTTTTACAGATCTAGTAAATGTTGCTGCTTGTTGTCTTTCCTACTTGTTAATACAGCTATATCAAGACAGCTGCAGAACCTTGTCCAACAATAGCCTTAAAATGCCAGTTTATAACTATGTGCAAAATTCAATTCCCCTAACCATACCATTACATCATTTATAATTCAGTTCTTGTCTTGATACTAGTTAAACACACTTTCTGTGTAAACCAATGGACAAAGACTGACACCTCTAGGAAAGAACTATTGTTAGATATCTACTTTAAAATGGACTCAATTCTCTTTCTGACATATTTGTTTCAGTTGTCAAACATAATAACTTAAGCAGGTAGCTAGTCATATATACATCAATTTTACATATATTAAATTAAGCTGCATAAATTGTACCTCATACATCACAAACAACCCAAAATAAAACATGGATGAATCATCACATATAGAGAAAAAAACTATGACTTTCTTAAAAAATGTGTTAGTTTGGTTCAATAGCTTCCAGCAGTATTTGCACAATTCTTTTTAACATTAATAATGACATAATTGAGAATAGACAAATAATGGCTGAAGATAACAGAATTCCAGTGGAAGCAAACTTAGAATCAAAATAGATAAATTGTATGGCAGACAATTTGTAAAAAGAAATGGTGAAAGAGATCTGACAGGGTTTGACTGAGGGGACTGGCTCCTCACTGCCTCTCAGGACCAGGGTCAGTGGAAGAAATCCTGTGCTGATGGTAACAGACTGCACACACGTGTCATCTGAGATCGGGTGACGAAAAGCCTTTAATTATGGGAACCAGGGGTTTATATAAACTTCGGGGGGCAGAGTCAGGAGCGGGGGCTGGCTCGGGAACCCAGTTAGCCAATGAGGAAAGGGAAGGATCACATAATGACAGAAACCTAGGGATTGAGGATGGACAGGTGAGACAACCAATGGAGTTAGGACAGAGGCAGGACTGGCTGTGTTGGCTGGATGACCCAGTTTAGGTGAGGTAGGCTTGTGGCATCTTCATGGCTGGGCACTGATTTTAAAGGGGAACCCGTACAAAGAACGCAAATTCTAAAAAGTCTCTAATTTAGCAAAATCCTGGAGTCTCTTGTCCTGGTTTTCTTGCTTCTTTAGTTGTTCCTTCCATTTCTCGTAGCTTGGGCATTCTCCCACAGAGAGCAAAATCATTGCTGTCAGAATAGGCCTGTGCTAGATGTAAAAATTGCTCCAAACAAATCAGGGGTTATTTTTTGGCTTTAACAGAAATGTGGAACTGTAGAAAAAGCTGCAGAATCACAAGGTTCCACTGGAAATGCTGAAGTAGCAGAGCAGAAGGCAAGGTCTGTGAAACCTGCTGGAGGTGAAGGTCAGATGTGAAAATCAAAAGAACATCAATAACATCAACAAAATACCTATGTTGCTAGTGATTGTAAGCTCCAGTGAAAACATAAGACCTGACTGTGACAGTGAGAGTAAAGACTAGCAAGCACTTCATTCCTACCTATGTTGATGGTAA
>VXAU01001601.1:176280-189357 GCA_013399695.1 Formicarius rufipectus | reverse complement strand
AAAAAAAAAACACCAAACAAAACCCTTCCACTAACTTTCATCAAATCATAGAACAAATTATTCTGAGTTGGAAGAGAACCTCAAGGATCATTAACGTCTAACCCCTGGCCCTGCACCAGAAATGACACCGTGTTCCTTAAAGCATTTTCTGAGCACTTCTTAAACTGCAGGCATGGTGCGCACATCCATGGGGAGCCTGTTCCGGTGCTCAGCCACCTTCTGGGTGAAGAATCTTTTCTTACTATCTAGCCTAAATACCCCCAGACGTGACTTCATGCCATTCCCTCTGATCCTATCCCTCCCTAGTCACCACAGAGAAGAGATTAGTCCCTGCCATTCCCCTCCCCTCATTAAGAAACCGTTTCCTCAAAGTCTCCTCTTTTCCAGGCTGAACAAGACAAGTGACCTCAACTGCTTCTCTTCTAAAATAAGATTTCTTGACAAAGTGATGTATAAAACCACGTTTTTCTCATATTTTTCAATTTTACAACTAGGCATCAAATGTAGAGAAAAAAATCAATATTACTATGGAAATGAGATAGATTAATTGATCTAGAAAACTTTTTCCATTTGTTATTTCAAGAAATCAGTTATTTAAAAAAAAAAAAAAAATCTACATATTATAAAAGAGCACATAATTTTTCACATGTGAGTTTTCCTCTCAGAAGCCTAAGAAAATAAACAAAGAAATGAAGAAACTAAAAGCACTTTTTAACTTTCAGCCTTTGTCAATACATGGTACCATATGTATCAGCAGCAAATACCAAACTCCTTATTAGGGTAAAAAAAATCCTGCTGGTGTAAGCACAGTTTCTTTTCAGATGTGTTAAACAGTCAAATAGTTAACTTAAAAATTTTACTTGAAATGTAATGTGAAATCAATCCAGTAGCCTGCCTGAGAGCACAGTAAAGATATTGAAAAAAGGCCAATTTAATGTTTCCTGCTGAATGTTAAACCCCGTAGTTGCAGCTCACTTTTCTTAAATACAGGAGGGCTGAGATTTCTGTGAGTGAAGATTTGGAAGCACAATTTGGCCCTCTGAAAGACGAGACTTAAGGTTTACATTATGTGATAAATAGATGTGCTTAAAGCCCTTCCCAGTGTATTTCTGAACTAACAAAACTCCTTTCTGTTGACTACATTCAGCTACTCGAGAGCTTTAATGTAAACAGTGTATATCTTCAAAATAGGAAAAGCTCAAAGACATAAGTGGCTGCAAAATTCCTTGAGAGGACTTCAAAAACAAAGGTTTTGTTTTGGAAAAAGAAACTTAAAAAAAAATCACCAAACCACAAAAATACAAGAAAGTTAACCCAAACACAAAAAACAGGAACATATAATTTTAAAATTTAAGCTAAAGTCATCTTTATTGTAATTCCCTTAATTTCTTCCTGTAGGCAAGTGATCTGCACTGTGAAGGAAAATATCATGAAGATGGCTAGTACTACTGATTAAAAAAATCCACTTTATATCTTATTATTATGAATTAAAAAATCAGGTTGTCACAATGCAAAGAGCGTGTGTCCAGCAGCTAATACAGTGAATGAAAATGTTTAATAGCATATGTTTTCCAGCTTTCCATATTTTCAGATGTTTTCCAGCTTTCCATATTTTCAGATGTAGCCACTGCTACTTCACAACACTTTAAACTCTACTATAAAAGACTATAAGTATGGTGGTATTTTATTTTTGCCTTAACAAACCTTGTTTTTCTGAAGATTTCTAATGAATAAAAGATAAAAATGTAAAGAAATTGACTTCAGTCAATCTTCATGTATTATTCAGTAGTTTTCTGTGCATATGCAGTATCTAGATACTCTTTAATTAGCTACCTTGGGCAGAGAAGACCTAGTTTAGAATCTTGAAAATAATAGGTTGCAGAGCACCATTAAAGGTAAATATGGGATTAGGTTTCCTAGTGCAAGGTGACAAGCACCTGGCATCATTTCAGTTATAGCTCTACGCATTATTTAATTGTGACATGGAAAATAGCAAATAATCCAGAGATGAACTCAATTCTTTAAACTGAATTTTAATTCACTAACTCTTTGTGAAGGAAATACCTCAGAACAGTGAAGTTTCCCTCCACAGTAAAAACACCTAAACTCCCCACCAATAAAATTAATTTTTGTGACTTACTAATGAAAAAAAAGTAAAAAGAGAGATAGAAAAATCCTCAATCGACATAGTTATGTCTGAAGTTTTGCCCTTTCTGTCTGACCAAAGATTATTTTATTGCACAAAATATGATGAAAATGTCCAAGTTCTAGATTGACAATGAAAACTCCAGTCTCAAAGTAATTTTCTGATTTTTCTTTTTCTACCTTTTTTTGAATTATTTTTGTTGCAACTAAAGTTTGATTTCTACTGTAAAAAAAAGAAGTTTGAAAGCAATTTTTTAATTTTATGTTTTGTCTAGATGACAGAAATACACTAATAAAAAGTGACTACTTTCCTTATTGCCCTCCACATAGAAACAGAGATTGACAGGGACAGAAGTAGACATAGAGAGTCACATGGATAAATGTGACACACATGGTGTACACCTGGCCAGAATACAAACTGGTAATGTTGTTCCTTCACTTTATCAGGTTACCAAAAAAAACCAACCAACCAACCAACCAAACAAAAAAAACCCAAACCAACCAACCAAACAAACAAAAAAAAACACCAAACAAAAAAAGAGATTCTTTAAGCTCAAATGAAGCATGAAGGCAAATGAAGCTTTATATAAGTGAAAAAATCCCCGAAACAAAAATAAAATCCCCACAGTATTCTCTCAAATATTCAGACCAGAGGAAGGAAAACAAGCTAAGACAATAAATCCAGGCAAACATCTTGTGCCTTTTCTGTAACTGAAAATAAGATGGTGGTAAGGGCAAATACATGGCATATTTTCCATGAATAGAAAAAAGTAATCACAAGTGTAGGTACAGTGATTTTTTTGTTTGTTTGTTTATGTACATGTCAAAATATACATTTGTAGTTCTTAAATCACCCTGACTATTATTACCTTGTGAGCATGAATTCCTTAGTTTCAGGTAGCAGGAGTAACAGCTGAGAGAGAGGTAAGAAAAGGTCTGTCATACAGCCATCTGTGCATTTCTGTTTGTGTTTGTTTATCTGAAAGCAGTTAATAAGATGAAAAGAAAAAAGCACTCCAGAAATTTTAGTTCTAGTATTGCTAATTATTTTTTTAATTACTTTACAGGGGTTAAAATGTAAATGTGAATCTCTACAACATGGATGCTGAAATTGGAATTAGTGGCCCTACAGTTCTTTATGGTCTATGTGGAGAATTATGTATTTCTAAACAAGGCAAGATGAATTGTCCTGAAACATGCCTTTTGTTCACAATTTTTTGTACAAGGACTAAGGATGTCTAGTTCAGATATAGACAGCTATCTTCTGTCCAGTTTTAAGTGAGACAAAAGCCTCTTTTAATTGCCTCTGGTATTTCAAAAATTGAAAACATTGGAAAGCTAAAAGGACCACTGTTAAGTTCTAGTCTGATTTCCTCCATAAGGTCTGAAACCTTTCTTGTTCCTGATTCAACTGTACAAAAGAACCTGAATTGGGGAATATATTTCAGAAACAAAATCAAATTATATGGGAAATAATTACTTTTAAATTGCAGTAAGAAGGCAGATCCAATGTCTCATTCACTCTTTCCTACTTCAGTACTCTAAACCTCTCATTTATTGGAAGACATGAAAAATAAATTAATGGAAAATATATTTCAGTTTACAAAAACAAGTTTTAAGGTAACATTTCAGTTTATATTTTGCATACAATTATCTAATTAAGGAACTAAATAGCTACAGCCCTTTCAGATTAGATTTGTTGCATTTCAGCTATAAAAACCTGGAAAAACTGAAAGTATCTGTTCAGCATATCTAGATTTATGCCATTTAATGATCTGTATTTCCAGCATGGAAATCATACAAAATCTATTTCGTTTTTTTTTTTTTTTTTTAGCTTTGCACCTTTTTGCAGTGACATATTGCTAGCAGTGTTTAAATCAGAAATATTCAACATCCTCATTTATATATTGGATGTTACCCTTATATAGTCTATCTGATTAAATATTATGATATGATTTATATATATATGTGCACACACTATTAGAAAACACTAGTTAAAAATGGTATATATTTGTCACATTCGCTGCATAGAGTGTTTAACAAACAGACATGCAAACACAGAATATTTCAGGTGCACTGTGCATTTAGCACTTTTACAGTTTCTAGTAGGCATAATATTTCCACACCATATTTTGTTCTTGATTTATATCTTCAGTTAAATATTTTTTTAAGTAACATTTATTATCCTTTAGTAGAAATCCTGCCTTTCACTTTCATTATTAATAAAGGACAGTTCTGTTTAAATTTTTGAGAAAAAGGTACAGAAAATAGTGTATCATCTCTCTCTCCTTATGCTTCTCCTCAGAATTAAAAACAGAAATAAGAAAGAAATTTCATATTTCCTGTCAGCAGGGAATAACATAAGAGATTCTCTATTATCAGTATGCAGAAAATAGTGAAAAGCCTTCTCATTTCTCTAATTCAAATTCACTATAATAATCCTACAGAAGAACATGGTGTAATTTATTGTGGAATATTAAACAGAATGGGAGTTTCATGGGATGTAAATAAAACTCTGAAACTGGTAATTTGCCTAGAGAAATGAATGCTATTAGCAATATGTGTAATTTTTTATGTATATTTTTTATGTCTTGCCTTGTTGACAAGAATCAACAATCTACTTGTACCCTTTTGAATATGTATTTCGTATCTAAGATTCTGTAAACCACCAGAGCAAGATACTGTAATAGTGTGCAATGAACTGTGAAACAGTGTCATTTTAATTTATTTCAGAGGTTTTGTCTTTAAAAATTTGTTTTTTAAACAAATGAATACAATCTTCTCCTAGAAAGAATTCCTCTCTAATAAAAACACAAACTAAATTAAGAGCTTGCAGGGAGCCTCTTTATTCTTTTTTTCCCCACACTAATTTTAGCAAAGCAGGCCACCACAAAGAAAAGGACAGTTTTAGGGAGCCATAAAAATTTAAAGCAATATCAAGATCAGCAGACAAAATAGGTTCCTATTTCAAGTGCCAAAATGGAGCAAACATAAATAAGTTTGTAAACAACCTAGTTTTTAAATAGAGAGAGAGAGGGAGACACACAAAATCTCACACCAAAACCAAATTTTGTTCTGAATTACCTGTATCTCTCAGAAGCTAAAACATTTTAACAACTGGGACCATGAGTGTAGGTTAATGGTGGATATAATGTGATGTATGACATGCTTAATGTACTCGTTCTGAGAAGAAATTCAGTAGAAAGCATACTATGAAATAGCTATGAATCCATAGCTACTTCTGATCTGTCTGAGATATTATGACTTGTGTTTTTAGCCACCCTTCCACAACCCAACACTCACTGAAAAGCATTTCATATCTTCAGTGTCCTCAGTCCTGTGCTGGCCTCTCTTCTGGGGGCCATACAGTCCTTACTATCATTAAAACTGAAAATGGAGGCAGTGAAAGGATTAAAGAAATTACAATAATGAAGTCATGGGATCTGCATGCTGGACCCAGAGGAAACCTGTGATGTACAAGGCTGTGAACACAACGTCCCTACCCTAGGAAGCTGCATTCTAGAGCCATGCCAATACGAGATGTTGCAGATCATTTGGCTTAATGTTAAGGATCATTGCTTGGGATCAATGGCTTTGGGAGTGTAGACGAGCTTTTCAGTTCCCTTCTGTAGGCTGCTCTTAACAATTTAAAGGCTTTGTGGAAATGACACCAGTGACCTCTGCTAAGAAGTTTAATACTTTTGAAAAGTTGGCTCTGAAAAGGCCTGTAGCATTCAAAGTGCAAAATCTTCCAAGCTGTTGCTCCGGGTGGCAATGTCTTATGTCTGTGCAGCATCTGATGAAACTAAGAGATTCCAGTAGTTTTTCCTTTACAATTACTACTAATCCACTGCTGTTTATAAAAAAGGAAAAAACACCAGACTTAAAACCAATTCTTTGCTATGCAGAACTGTTGTAAGAAAAGCAGTGTAAGAACTGAATAGTTTATTAATTTTTGTAGATTGACTAATAATTAAATCACATTTCATGCACTTTAGAAGTAGTAGTCATGCTTATTGGAAGTAATTTGTTTCTTAATTACTAAGTCTCTCAGTCTTCATTTTGTGCCATGTTTTAGTGCAATTTCAGTAACATGTTACATTTTTCCAGATGTCTCTTATATCTGAAAGTAGGGGTTTTTTCAGTTTGAATAAGCTGAGAAGTATGTCAAGCTGTGTCAACCATTGTAATCTACCAGAAAAAAAAGTCATCAGTTTTTCCTCTTTTGAGTTAATTTTTTATCTGTGAGAATTTCACGATGAACTCAAACAGAAACCACTTACTTGCAGCATCTCAGTCCAAAGTGTAGTTTAGAACATAAATCTGAGAGAAAATGGCAAAGCACTCTGATGCTATATTTAGTTCAATCAAACACAAAATGCAATTAAAAAGGATATGGAAATCAAAGACCAGATTGTCAGCTGTGAGAACCTGTGACATTCTATTGAGTTAAATGAGTAGTTCTATATAAAAATCCATATTGAAACTTAGGATCAATTACATTAAGTTGAAAAAATAGTGCAACTGATAATGCATAGGAACTCACTACAATTGTTAAGATAACCTTAAAGAGGACCTTAAGATGAACATTAATGCTTCTTTCCTTATTGGATATTTTTTGTATATATGGGCTTAATATTGATAAAGTGCAGTAGACTAAAGTCGTGTTTCTGCTGGAAAATGGGAAGGATTATTTGATAATCGATATGTTGTTTAACCAGCAATCTGGGCAAATATTTCAAAAAGGGTGAAACACATTTGGATTGCCCCTTCTAAAACAGAAACTTGGCAACTGCTTCCTAAACCAGCTGGAGTTTATGCAGCATCCTATTGGGCAAGCAGCCAATAAGGAACTGCAATAATCTAATTTTGAAATAAAAAAAGCGTGACTTACCATTTCAAAGTCTGACTGTGAAAAACATTCCTCTAACACAGCAGTTCTTTAGGTAACAAGTTGATAGTATACCTGATTTTGTATGCTTTATTAACAATAAGAGAATGAAAGTATCTGAAAGTTTCCTGACTCTTTCCCCTTACTTTAGGGAAAGATGTAGTTTTGTTAAAGTAAATGAGAGATCAAAAGTAATCTAAAGTTGTCTATGGCTAATATTTTCTTATTAGACTGAGAAAATTATAATGCAGATAAAAATAAAATTTCTTATGTACCCAGTGTTTTATCAACATTTATCATGTTAAGGCAGTTTCCAAAATGTGAATTGTCAAAACTATATTGATTTTAATAGTGTTAAGCTAAATAACTAGATGAAATTCACAATGTGAAATTCTATTATATGAAAATTCAAATATACCAAATTTGGGTGAAAAAACCCCAAACAGATGTACTTATCTTTTTGCTAATTTAAAAATCATTTACATACAGATATAAAACTTCTGTTAGACGACATGAATAAAAATTACAAAGTTAAAATGAACCAATTCTCTGTTGGATTACTGGAGATTCTCTTTCTATCCCTCCTTCTTATCATTTCCTTTGGTTGAAGATCTTACAAATGTTTCAAGGAGCATTCCTTTTATAATAAGGTTGTGGCATAGCATACAGTAATCTCTTTTTTATAAGAGTCCAGATCCCCCCCAATCTGGGCTGTTATATGATTCTGAAGTCTTTCTTCATTTTTTTGTACTAAAAGTTGTCTGAAGAGAAGTTAATTCAGCTTTTTCTATTAATATTCTTTTGTTTGATTAATATACTGTGGCAGATAGGTAAACAATGAACTTTCAGAATATATTGTTTTTCAAGAGGGTATTTAAATTTAAATTTTAAGCAAAGTTGAAGGGCACTAGATAAAAGTATTCTTTGCATATTAAAGAACTTCATATAAAGTATACTTAGGTTTGTATGACCTTTTTTGGGGGGAGAGTGGGTGGGTCAGGGAGAGGTGATGGTTGTGTTTGCCTGTTTTCTAGTCAAAGTACAGCTTTTAAAGAAGGTGCATTTCTGGGTAACATTCTACCAATAATTTTTCTTTTTTCTTTTTTTTTTTTTTTTCAGAATTCTGTGCATTTTCTTTTCGGTGCAGTAAACTGCATTTCTAAAACACTAGTTAATCCCCTTAGTCTATCTGTATTAAAATGGGAAAAGAATATGGGGAATAATTTGACTTGCACTCTCCAAAAATGGTTTTGATGCAAGGATATACCTTACCCACCAAATGCTGGTGTGAAAGATAAAGCTTTTTGAAAAGTTTGAAGACCTAAAATAGAAAGCTAAAGGCAATATTGTAGCTCACATATAATTATAGTTTATACAAGCAATATATTGTGCTCAGCAATAAAGGCATGTCTGTGCTATGGAAGAATATGCATAGCCTTTGAACAGCCTGGCTTGACTGTCTACTGTGTCTGGTTACTCAGGCAAAAGAACTACTGAGAAGGTGCCCATGTCTCTGTTCAACAACTAATTAAGCCTTCCTTCTTAGATTCTATAAAGTCTATATAGTAATCATCAAATTAATAAACATCAGTATCATGTCTTCCTGAAGTGGTCTGATGTCATGTGCCATAAGGCAGTAAGGGAGTGTCAGTTACTTTTGCTGCAAGTGAAGTGTACTTATATCTATTTAAACTAAATCTGAAAAATTATTATATAAAGTCATTAGATTTTGGAATAATTTGAAATGATCCTAAATATTTAAGATACTCTCCTTAGGTTGTTAAAAATGGCCTAATAATTTCCCTTCCATATGTGCTTTCTAGGCTAAGTGGATAGGTTCTTGTCTGAATGTAGGAGACTATAGAGATATATTAAATTACACTTTTTTTTTAAGGGAGACTTCTCTTGGCTGAGCTTGGAATTGAAAGTAATAGAAAGAAGTAGGAGTGAAATTAAAACCTCTATCCTCCTCAAAAATGGTAACAGAAGATTAAAATAGCACTTGTGGTGACTAAAACCTTCCAAACTGACTCTGATATGGCTCACTGATACTTGAAAATAAATGCAGGGAGACACTCTTTTCCCCGAGACTGAAAAACCATCCAAGAATTCAATAATCTCAATGAGGAAAAGAACTCTTATTTCTTAGGAAGCTAAGCTAATATGATGTGGGAAATCTTTTCCCACAGAAACTGAAACATGTACTTCTTATAATCTTTTACCATGAAATTGTGGCTTAGAGTTTTGCACCTCACAAAGAGACTATCAACATACCTTATTTGCTATAGGGAAGAAGTCTTTGATGAAGCACAGTGATGGCCTGCTAGATCCAGTCATATTAACTCAAAATTCCAGAGCTGGAAGATTTTTTTATTTAGAGCATTCAAGGAGAACAAGGTATCTTGCTTAAGACAAACAGGCAAAAGACAGACAAAGACACTGAGGTAGACATTGTAAATCTGTTCTAAAATGATGGTGCTGTTATTTCACATTTATTTACATCACCTATTACATGCTCCATACATACAGCAAAAAATTATATAAAACAGTCACAAAGAAAAAATAATTAAGGTTTAAAGAAATCTGTAAATCCTCCTCTCTTTTTTGTATCTACTACAATATCTTTTCCACTGAAACAACAGGTCTTTACTTATAGGTAAGTAATCAGTCCTGCCAATCAAATTCTTTTTTTTTTTTTTTTTTTTTTTTAGGGGAAAGCTTCAACAAACAGATGGGCTTTGCAGAAAATCTTTAAGGTCACCAAATACTAACTGCAGTGAAATGAGAAAAAAGATCCATCATGAAGGACATCTTGTTTCAAGTGGGAAACAGCTTTCATACAAGTGATCCTCAATGTCATGGTAACACAAGAAGAAAACTAGTTCTGAGAAAGAAAAAAGTTCTTGTAAAGTGGGAGTTGATTCTATAGCTGCCACTCATACCTACACAGATTGTGCTCTGTAAACTATGAGACTTCAACGGTCTCTGAAGGAATGGTATCAAAGAAAAAATAAATGGAAAGAAATTAAGCAAGATATTCTTTAATCAACAAAAGCTACAGCCTCTGAGATAAGGCAGATAAACCTATCTGAAACATCTGTACAGTGGCAGGGGACATACACCCAGCTGTTGCTACTGCTGAGAGTGTTGGGGCTTTTTGCACTTTGTTTTCAAGGGCCAAGTCCAGAGATAGGGCAGCCTGGAAGCAGTTCTTTGGACTATTACTGTATGATGATTTCTAGCACTGAGATAAGAGTAAACTGTCTTCCCGACGGTGTTATTTTGCATGGTCATTCCAATAACTTCAGAAAAGCCCCTTTTCAAAACCTATCATAACTTCCGTGTCTGTATAGATAGTATATATATTTGCTTCTGTAAAACAATGGTGGGGACCCTGTTGCAGTAATCAGAAGATTTCAGAGGTGTGGTGAGAAATTTGTTCTCTAGAACTGCAGCTTGGTCAGCCCTGAGCAGAGACAATATCAACATACTAGAAAATTACTCGATGTAATACATGTATATAAGTGCTTCTTTTCAAATCACTTACTGATTTTTTTCCTCCTACTTATCTGAAAAATAAATCAAGTTAAATTTCAGGAGTAGCAAGGGCTGAAGAAAATAAATATGTATATATGTTCTTCTACAACTACACATACATTTACACCTATGTCTACATTCTACATCTGCATCTACATCTAAAATAATCACAGCATGATTTCATTATTGCTGCAATGCTGAGAAGCATTTATATACTGAAAAATATTGGTCAGTGATATCCATGAGTATTAACTAATTAATCAAGGACACTGGATGAATGAAAATAATGCCATCTGACCAGAAAATAACTGTTGTTATTTTTGTAAACATATTTTCTTAAACCATGCTATGTTCCAAATTATTCTGGACAAAAAAGGATTCTTCAGGCAAACAAAAACAAGAATACTTACAGGAGATTTACACCATTGGTGTCAGAAGAATATAGAAAGGATCAATAATATTTTATAAAATTCTATATGCTAAATATGCATTTTATATATGACAATGCTGATTAAGAATTAAGAAAAAATTCAATTTTGGTAAATGCATTTAATGAAACTGTAAAGCTAATAAGGAAACTCCATATTGCCCTGCAAATGCATATTTAGAATCTCTTTTCTCAATTGTAAACTGCAGTTTATTCTTTCTGTTTCAGCTTTCAATCTTTGTGTAAAGTATGCATAAAATGAACAGCAGAGATCTGTGATATCTTGGAAAATTAACTAACTGGTCAATACTGCATGAGGAAAACCAGAGTGCAGCCAAACCTTTAGTAACAGCAGTGGAATCTTTATATAAGACTAATTTCAGTATAACATCTAACAATTTCCCCCAACTTTAAACTCAGGATTATTCTGTTGATTTCCATGGGATGCACATGCTTCAAGATAGCACACACTAAAAATGCTGATGAATGCTAAGCCTCCCTTAATCTTTAGCATTATTTTTGGCCACCTCATATAAAGTCTACCAAAGTACTTCTATGCATCTGCTGCAATCTTTCTACTATTCCTGATAAAAAGAAAGGGGAATGTATTTCACTTTTCATTGTTATTTTGCTCTGTGTTGGTGTTACATTCAATAACAAAGAAACATTCAATTAGAGCTATTCCCGATGCGATCAGTGCTTGCCTCCTGCTCAAGAAGCTCCAAAATACTGGGGAAAGACACTCAGCTGGTAAAAAATGTCATGCTTCAGTTACTTCAGCAAAGAAATGACAGTTTACACCACCTGAGGATCTGTTTTATGTTGTATTTGCTTTCCATGTTCTCACCTTTAGATTTCACACCAACTTCTCTTCAGAGATTGCAGACATATTGTTCTCAATATGGCTGCATTTGCTGGGGAGGCAAACATGCATACTAAGACTTCTGCTGTTCTTGATGCTTTCCTACTGAAAAAACAAGCCACTTTGTATGGAAGCCTGTGTACATTTATAATACAGACTCCTCAGGAAATATAAAATATTTATTTATACACCAAGGTGGTAGGGACCTGATCTTTGATAAGTTTTTCATGCAAGAATGGGACTATTAAGTAAGAGTTAAAGGCAAGGTACATAAGACAATTATTTATATTATGAATTAGAATTTAATAATTTTTACATTCCTGATTAAGTTCTGGAAAAAGCTCATGCCTATACAAAGTATGAAGGGCAGATGTTTCTTTTTAAAGGTCTTTCTTAGTAACTACAGAACAGCCATAACTCTGTATTACTATTTATAAAACCAGGTTGTAATTATTTCCTGTTCTTTCAGCAGATCACATTAAAAAGAAGAATAAAGTTGACTTGTTGAGCAGACATAAAAATAAGAACAAAAATTCAATGGCAACCCAGGTTGACAGATTTTCAGTGAGATAATTTGTTTATTGCTCATAGATTTTTTAATGTACAGTCTGTATTATTTAGGTTAAACCAGAAATGAGGTAGGAATAACTGGGGTTTGTCAGTATTGGTAAGTAATTATAGATGGATTGTATGGTTTTAGAGTGCAATTTGTTTTTAAAAATATAGATATGTAATGTGTAAGTGAATATTCTTTACACAAGCAAAGTCCTATACACAGAACTGGGTTTAAGGCTAAATTTCACCTGCTGGCTTTTTTTTTTTTTCCCATTTCAGATTAAGATTTGGCCTGATGCCATCACATAATGGCTTTAACTAAAACTAATTCCATAAAAACATACAAACTTGAAGTGTTTCACACTTATTTACAATCTGCAGAAATGCATGCTTACTTATGGTAAGTGGCATTTTTTTAAAAAATGGTGCTTCTGTATTGATAATGGAGCTGAGGTTTCTGTGTCTCCAGTTTTTCTAAACAGTGCTTATCTTATTTATATTATGGGTGCATTTATGTCTTCCCATCTCATTTTAGGTGCCTGAGTCCAGTAAGTTCAAAACAACACCATTAATGTTAATGGAACTGGCAAGATTCAGTGGAGGAAGAAGTTAATCCTTCTGTCTCATCTATTAGACTTGAAAAAAAAAAAAAAAAGGAAA
>VXAU01001601.1:159222-176244 GCA_013399695.1 Formicarius rufipectus | reverse complement strand
CTAAACCTGGTATACATATACATACATACATATATACACACACACATACACATATATATACGTGTATGTGTGTGTATATATATATGTATACATATATGTGTGTGTATACATATGTATGTACACACACATATATGTAATATCCACTTGTAGTCCAAACAGGTTAAGTGTAGACTATCCATGGATTTACCAAATGTGTCACAGTGGACTACGTTTATTTTATTTATTTTTTTTTTTTCGTTTTTTGAAATTTTTTGTGTGTGGAGTGGGGGAGGGGTGTTTTTGTTTGATTTGGTTTGGTTTTCTTTTGTTTATTTTTGTTTGGGTTTTTATTGTTTTTTGAGGGGGTTTGTGTTTTGTATTTTTGTTCTGGAGGCATGTTTGCTTGCTTTGGGGTTTGTGCTTGCAGTTCACTAAAGATCTTGATGCATCAAGTTTTTATAGAAGTATGACTTCAGATAAAATTATAATTTTTCCTCCTTCGGATTAAACTATGTCTTTTCTAGTCCTTGCATACTCTACAATTACTTTTACTGGCAAAGTCAGAATTCTTTTTCAGAGAAATGTATGTTTGAAAACAATAACAACAAGAACGAAGAATTAAACTGCTTTCTCTCAGGCCACATAAAACGAAGTCTTACAGTTTCCTGGTAAAAGGTGTTTGTGCAGGTCCTTACCATTGTTAAATTCCTACAAACACAGATGATGGGTAATGAAGTTCAAATTTCTGATAATGAAATACGCATAAATTGTTGGCTGCTCAGGAGATTTCTCAAGTAGACATTTAGTCTCCTATCAGATGTAGGTAGAGGACTTTTTCAAAGCTCTTTTAAAAAGATCTGTTTAGCTGTTTCCTGCAGTTTTGACACACATTGCCATCCTCACTCATTTACTTGCTTTGATGCAGCTAAATATAGAATAGATAGATTTTTTAGCTTTTATGTTATAGTTTATAGAATCATTATAACATTTTTCCTCTAAATATGGAGTATTTAGCCTGGACCCCATAGACGATCTTAGTAAGAGTATACCTAACCATGAGAATGCTCAAGAAGGTGCTTCAATTAAAACATATGACGGTCTCATTTACTTTCAAGGAACTACTTGAGGGTGTATATACATGGAGTTGACTGGTGGAAAGGGATTTTATGTGGGATTTTATTTCCTTTACAGTTCTACTCTACTACAGATTGTTTATAGTCCTCTGGAATGTATAGTCCCATAAAATACAGGAGTTGATTCCTGGCTGCATTAGTAAAGCAAGCTTCATCTCTTAAATGTTGCAAAGTTCCCTACTGATGTGTTAGGAATAATTATCATTCTTGAGTAGTCAGGAAAAAAAATAATCCATACTTGGAAATTGAAAATGCAAATTTATGGAATATGTTTTTTGAAATGTGATTAAAAATAAATTATATGAAAGTTGGTATTTTGGGATGGAGAGGTAGGGATAATTAATCTCATTTATGAATATACAGTGACATAAAGAAATGTTGTTTGGTTTCCCATTTGTATATTTTGAAAAAAGAACACTGAAAAAGATGACCACTGTGGCATGTATGTTCTGGTCTGTACAATAACAACCCATAAGAGAGACTCAATTTTCCAAATATAATAAACCCAGCAAATTTTATTGACTATTTTTCTATATCACTAATACTAATATATCAGTAATAGGCACTCCATTCCTAGCAGGATTCTACTCAAAAGACTTAATCATCTTTAAAAAAGATAGAATGGAATGGAGTGGTGAATTCACTGTCAGGGTCTAGGTTCATTCTGTATAACTTTATATGCTCATGTACAGTATGTAAGTTTAGGAATATTTTTTGCTTCTTAAGGTTCCTTTCTCTTACCGCCCTTGACTTCTTTTTTTATTTGTTACTGTAATTAGCGACTTTAAACTTAGGCAGGAAATATATATATTTGTGAACAAGAGTTAAGACATTTAGAACTTCAATTGATTTCTGAACTTTAGGAAGATCTTGTCCAAGAAGGGAGAATTAGTCTTTAGAGTATCAACAGCCAAAATTATTTTGTTTTCTTTATTTGTGGTGGTTTTGTTTTGATTTTTTTGTTTGTTTGTGGTTTTTTGTTTGGTTTTTTGTTTTGTTTTTTGTTTGTTTGGTTTGGTTTGTTTTTTTGGGGGTTTTTTGTTTGTTTGTTTGTTGTTGTGGTGGGGTTTTTTTCCAAGAACATAAGTTCTATAGAAGGCAATTATTTATCGGGGCAAAATGCACTTTTTTTTTTTTTTTTTTCCCATTAAATGGCACCACAATGTTTTAGACCTTTCTTGGTGTGTTTGCTTTTTTCTATTTTATTTTATAAAAGTACATTTAATTCTAATCAGTCTTGTATTGAATATAATTTAAACTAATATAATGTTATTATAGACATTAATACAGTTTTCTGTTTTCTACATAGCAATATTGAAGTTCAGTCTTTTTGAAGTAGATGATATTTAATCTTTATATGTTAGCTTTTTTCAATAAAGATTACTATAGCCTTCTTAAAATTTTACAAACTAAATGCAAGTGGTATGATAAAATGTAAGTGCAAGAAAGATTTTTACCTTGAGAACAACAAAAGCAATGCTAAAAGTGTAGCATCAGGTGCAAGATTTATTTCTTTTGCAAATTTTTTTCCAGATGTTTTATTACAGCTTCATATGTTTATGATAAATTAATATCATTTGAGCTTCCTTTTTATGGAAAATTAATGTTTTCATACAATTTTGGGATACCGTAGATGCTCTAAAATAATAAAAAGATAAATGTATAGTTTCATTATTAAAATTTCAGCTTTTCAGGAAACAGAGGTAATGTGTAAAGCTGAGTTTTCTTCCACTTTGTGAAGGAGATTTTCTCATTAAAAGAGGAAAAATAGTATAAACACTCCTCCCAAACCATTTTAAAATCTTTTCTTTTTCTAAATGCTGTGTACTTATGCAAGACTTCTGAGTTCCCACCTCAAAATATTTTCAAACGCGTGCACAGCATAAGATGTAAAATCTCTTTGTGTTCTGTAATAGTATAATAATGAGCTCCAAATTAAAGAAAACAAAAATTGGGAGAAAAAGAATGAAAATCTATACACTCCATAAACATAGAAATTCTCAAGTAGACTCTCAGAGCATTTTAAATAGGTGAAATACATAATCCAGGTATCATGTTTATGGAATACATTTTCTCTGTTATATAAATATCAACACTCAACTGCCTTGCAAGTTGCTCAGACTCACACAGCAGTTTAGGCAGGATAAGAATCAGTCAACTCAAAAAGTCTGATTTTCAAATTTCAGTCCTAAGTGAATGCAAATATGCTAATGGAATGCCATTATCCCTGTTTGTTTTTTTCTTTTATATCCCTTCATTGGCCGAATTTAATAATTATTTGGTACTTTTCTTACATATTTATTTTCATCTATCTCAGTATTTTCTAGAGAGCATGAATTCAGCAACACAAACAAAACAGATGCTCATTGGCAGTTAGGATGATCTCTGTTATGGGGGATAATACCAAATAAGATACTGGAAAGAAAAGTGAAGGAATGGATGTGCTCATAACTGAGGAGGGAAAAAAAAAAAAATCTCCAAAATCATATTATTCATAAGGGAATGAGATAATCTTTATAACGGGAAATTAAAAGAATAGATATACAATCAACAAACAACTATGTTCCACAAATTTTATCAACTGAAGGTAGAACCAGAATAGGACTAAATGATATTTCTCATCAACTCACTTTAACTTGTAACATATGGATGGCTCTAGCACAGATGTCATTGCGTATGGTACCCTTTTGGCATTTAAGGATATGAATTCATATCAGGACAGGCATGATTGGTGAAGTAAGTCTGTCTTAGAAAAGAAAATCAGTGAAGTTGAATCGTAAAGTTTGATAATGTATAGAGGTTTCTTAAGTGCAACAACAATTGAAAGTGGGAGAAAGAAAACCCAGTAAACTGACAACTTATGTTTGCTAATTGATGCTACTCTTCATTCCTTTCTATTTTTTGATTGATTATGACATTTATGTTCATTAATCAACACAGATTTTTTTTAGAAATAACAAAGGCTTTTTTTTCACAGAATGCAATCTAATCACATTATTTAAACACTAATCTGAATACAAAAAGGAAAAAAAGGCAGTATAGATATGGAGAATTGCCTGTGTTAGTTTATATGCTGATGTTAAACATAAATAGTACTTAACAAGTTGACATAAATGAAAAAAAGTTTTTCAATATAACCTATGGTGAAATTGTCATTTATTCTAAATTTAATGTTAATGTATTCTTCTCAAGGACTAAGGGAAAAAAAAAAAGGTCAAATTACATTCCCTCTCTTTTAAAGTGTAACACAGATAACATGACAAATGCATGCTTAATGCCAAGCAACCAAGTCTTGACTTACTCAGAGCCTGGTTACAGGCACAGACATCTCTGTTGAGAGTAATGGGATAGGTTGTGTGCATGGTAGACACGTTGCTAACGAGATTTCCAGTCTTTTCTGCAGACTGTTCATTTTTTGAAGTGATCACTCTGACTTTATATTTGTCTTCAAAGTATAAAGATTTTTGTATTAAAATTCATGTGTGGACACATTGACTATATATATGCAAATATACACACACATGCATATATGCATATATTGTTTATATACAGATGCATTGTATTACAGATCTTATAATTAAAAACAATTTGCCATTTTACAGAGGCACATGGTTCTACACATACCTTTATTCTCCATCTTGAATAAGACATCACAGAAAATGTTCATGACACTCAGCAGCTATTACCACAGGGGATAAAGAAGCTTAAAATAAAACCCAGGAACTGATAAACAGACTCCATTAAAATGTATTTTCATGCTAGTATTCAACCAAAATTAGAATTATCTTTTGCTTTGATGTTGCCATTTGTAGCATAGCCCTTATTTAGTTGTTTTGATGTATGCAATAATTGATACTTCAATAATAAACTTGTTTATATTTAAAATGTCTTTAATCCTTGTATGGTTCTTTTGGTGTCTTTTTTGAGACTGAAGTGCCTTCTTGGCATATCAATACTCTGATGTAGTCTTTGCAAGTCTTTGATTGCTAATGTATTGACATGAATAGCAGTGTTTTCATATCCACCTATGTGGCATTAAGAAACAAATACAGAATTGCTGTCATCCTCTACTCATAATCTTTTGTTCTTTAATCATACATGTATAATTTTTATTTATACATGATAATAATCCTATTAAGTAGAATTATGTGTAAAAACAAACAAACAACAAAAAACCAACCAACCAACCAACCAAACAAACAAACAAAAAAACCAACCAACCAAAAAACAAAACAAAACAAAACCACCAACCAGAAAAAGTGATTGTGGTGGTTGACACTGGCTGGACATCAGGTTCTCACCAAGCTGCTCTAACATTCCACTCCTCAGCTGGAGAAAGGAGAGAAATACAACGAAACAGTTGAGAGACAGGGACAGATGTCTCACCAATTACCATAATGGGCAAAACAGACTTTATCTGTGGAACATTGATTTAGTTTATTGCAATCAAATGACAGTAGAATAACAAAAGAAAAAAAATCTGAAAAAAACTTGCCCCCATCCTGCCTTTCTTCCCAAGCTTAACTTTACTCCTACTTTTCTCTATCTCCTCCCCATACACACAGGGGGACAGGCAATAATGCAGCAGGAAAACTCAAAGGGAACAGAAAGAACTGTTCTAGTATTTTATAAATGGGTAGAGAAGAAAGTACTTACAAACAGGAAAAATAAGTAACATCTCTATTAGTCCACTATCACTTGCAAAGGAAATGACACCTCCTATTACCATTTATTGTTTTAAAAATTGTGAAAACAAAAAAAACAATTATAGTGTTTTGTTCCTATATTTATTATACTTGCTAGATTTTATGTCTCAATCAACTTTCTTACAAACAATAAATATGTTTTGTGCATTTTCCTTCCATTCTAATAAGAATGTGAGGTTGTGTTGACCTTGTCAGATGTCCACCCCGCCATTGCCTCACTCCCACTCCTCAGCTGGACATGGGAGAGGAGAAAATAGGATGAAAATGTTCACGGGTTGAGATAAGGACAAGGAAATCACTTACCACTGTCATGGGCAAAACAGACTCAGCTTGAGGAAGATGAGCTTAATTTGTTGCCTGTTAATAACACATGAGAAAGTGATAAACACACACAAAATCAAAACCACCTTTCCACTGAACCCTCTTTCTTCCCAGGATCATCTTCATTCCTGAATATTTTGCCTTCTCTTTCCTAAAGAATTTTATGTCCTTTCTTAAAAGCACTTTCCCCGGGAAGCCACCTCCTTGGCTGCAGGGCTCAGTTGGAGTTCACTGTGGTGGGTCAGTTGGAGCTGCAGGAACCATCCGTGTACCACAGAGGGCATCTCTGGCTACTCCTCACAGAAATATCCCTGCAAGCCCTGTGGCCGATACCTAGATATGAATGGGTTACCTAGCTTGGTGTGTATATGTACATGGAATATTTAACTAGACTACAAACATTGCCAAGTTGTTTGAGAACATGCTAAGCTGTGTTCACTGCAGTGTTAACGAAGGAGTCATGTTATCTGTTTGATTCATTAATTACATATTGTTGACAGTACTCACCTATGTTTAAAATGTCTTGTGCAAGCTCTTCATGAGGACCTGTTTCCTAAATAGCAAGGTTTAGCAGTCTCCCAATGGTGGCTACATTCTTGCTCAATTATTTACCTACTGAAATCACCTGAAAGACTTTCGGCACATTGGCCCTTGCTCTTTTGTACAGATAGAATATCTTCTTGCTTGCATCTCAAACAAGAATGCTATTACAAAAGATTTGTGATTTTCCCATGTGATATTGCCACTGTGGACATAAAAAGTGCTGGGAGTGCAGACTCTGTTACATGGTCACTGTACTTGAGGCACTTTTCTTGCAACTCTGTTTAATAACATTTGTTCAGAGCAGAGAAGAGAATGTTCTGTGGGTTAATGGAGTAGATAGCTCTTAATAGGAATTCAAGGTGACTAATGGATGTGCAATCAGATGCTGAAGTGCTGTTGAAGAAGCAAATCTGATCTGGTAACAAGAAAACTCCATTAGTGACATATTAGTATTTTTCTGAGGTTTCAGTGGGATCTAAAGAAGAAGACATAAAAAGAAAGACTGGTTTCTTATTTATGGATAAGTGAATCTGAATGACATTTTGTTAAACATGAGGGACATAGGGAAGAAGACAGAGGCTTCTAGAAGAAGTAATCAACAGGCTTGAGGTCCTGATTTTGGTTTGGATAGAGTTAATTTTCTTGCTAGTAGCTAATACAAGTGCTGTATTTTGGATCAAGGATGAGAATAATGTTGATAACACAGACTGATGTTTTAGCTCCTGCTGAGCAGTGCTTATACTAAATCAAGGACTTTTCAGCTTCTCATGCTGCCCTACCAGCAAGAGGGCTGGGAAGGAGCACAGCCAGGACAGATTAACCAAGTCAACCAAAGGAATATTTCATACCATAGAATGTCATGCTGAAAAATAAAACTGGGGGGAATTGGCTGGGGAGTGACAGTCCACTGCTAAGGGTCTCGCTTGGTGTTGGTCAGTGGGTGGTTTGCAATTGCATTGTGCATCACATGGCTTGCAGAATCTTTTAGTAGTAGTAGTAGTAATAATAATAATTCATAATAGTAATAATAATAGTTCATCATAATAATAATAATTTTCACCCTTCTTTTTCTGCCCTATTAAAACGTCTTTGTCTCAAGCCACAGGCATTACGTTTTTTTAAAATTCTTTTTGCCATCTCTCTAGCGGGGATAAGTGAACTGCTCTGTCATGTTTAGCTGTCTGATGGATTAAACCACAACACATGACTACTTGGCCCTTGAAATTATTGTGTGCATACCCTAATCTAAGATTAGGTTGGTACTTTCATCAAGAGCCTCTTTTAAGGATAGAGGAACATATTACTGTGTAGATTGCATGTGTTTCTGAATTCAACAGTAGAATGAGATGAACTGCAGATGCATTCTGATATCACACTCAGAAATACATGCAATGAAATCTTACTCTGAAAATATTTAATATTTTCCAGTCTATGCTTAGTTAGGGGTTTAGCTAGTACATCAAAGGTAGTTAGAGTTAAAAGTTCAAGTTCCTTCTGTGTGTCAGAACTATAAAAATAAGTGAAAACAAAAAGCTGGAAAATGAGGAAAAACAGTAGTTACCTTCAAAAGTATACTTATTGCTGTAGTAGAGCTCTACCAAATTTGGATGCTTCTCTTCCATGGTTTTCCAGAAGAAATAAACAGAACATTGCCATGTGCATACACATATATAGAAATAATCCAGCCACACCTAGCAAACAGATTTTTTACATGGACTGCACTATATATACAGCTCTTGCCTTTCCATGAAGAAAATATTTGCCATAACTAACATATATCATCTGAAACACATACGTCAGAAACAGACATTCCTCCCACTCTGTGTATTGTGTTTGCTTGGCTCCCCACCAAACACAGCTGTGAGCCGGTCAGCAATTCCATCCCACTCCCAACAAAAGGAAAAAAAAAAACTAGGAGAAGGCAAAATTAGTAAAGGAATATATATATTTATAGATATTGCATGTATATACAGCTAAATAGTATGTACATATAATACAAGGATTCCAAACAAATTCCAAACAATCCCAAACACCCCCCAAAAGGGAAAAAGGAGAAAGAGAAAGGGGAAAAGGACCGAAAAGGGTAAAAACAAAACAATCCCACACAATCAAATACCAGGAATTAATTAAATATAACAATTAACACAGAGAAGATCTCACCAACGTTCCTTAGGAGAAGTGAGTGCCTTCCCTCCTCTGTCAACAAAGAGAAAACAGCCCTCAGCCAAGCCTTAGCTCAGAGAGATAAGCCGAGGCCTAAACACCAAGAGCTGCCCACTCCATGCTGACCCGACAAGGGAGAGAAGAGGAAAGAAAGGAACCACCCTCTCTGTCTTTTATACACCTGATTACATAAGGGAATGATATGGAATACTTCCTTAGTTTTGCTCCCAGTTTCTAGGGAAGGCCTACAGACAAACTACCACATTCTAATACATGTTCACTTTAAATTCCTGAGCTGTTTTCAATTCCCTCTCATAAAAAGAAGAGTGGTTCCAGATGTTAAGCTTAAGTAAGGAAAATACCAAAATTAAGGGAATTTTACCTTCCCAGCCTGAGAAATGCTATAGATAATGTAATAGATGGAAGAAATTACAGTCTAATGCACATTTTATCAGGGTGATCATGAGCAACACATGATGAGAAAGCCAGTTTTTCTTTAGCACACTGAGCACCAGTGATTTGTCACTGGCACTTCTGTAAAGTGGACAAGCAAAACAGGTCAGAAAAGTAAGTCTGACTGTAGCAGGTCAGAGTGTGTGTCTGTGCCTCTGAGGACAAAATTAAGCCATGAGAATCAAATATTACTTATGAAAAGGTTTTTAATGAGATTATTTTCATGGGAACTGGATGTTTGTATAGAATATTTGTTTGGGAAGAGGTTTTCAAAAGAAAGTTTTCAAAATAACAGAAAGAAAACCTAAAATGTTAATAAGATTGATATCTGAAAAAGACTGGAATGCTGACATGGTTTTAGTAGAAGTTATTTAAATCATTCTGTCTTTCATCTATGCTCTTTTCCAAATCATAGTGAATAATCTTTCATGTTCTTGTTAAAGACTTCTTACAATGTATCCTTAGTAACTGTGCATTGCCTTTATTAACAATACACCTATACTTCTGTATTTCACACCAAGATAAAGATAATTTTATTATTTAATTTTAAAGATTTTTAGAATTACTTGCTCATTGTTCAGTTTGTTGCATAGACAGTGTTAGTCTCAAGTCTTTCATCTCTACGGATGTTTAATACAGGGTTTTTTTGTTTGTTTAGGTTTGTTTTTTTTCACTTCAGGTTCCTTTTCTCTGTTTTATTCAGAAATAAATTTTGATCCAAATCCCATCAAAATCAATGAAAGAATTACAATGTTTTGAGCTGCCAGAATTTAAATGAAGATTAAAGACTGCACTAAACATTTTATAGTATTTTTTTATTTTTTCAACCTTTTTGCACAGAAGATATGTTTCTAAAGTCTAAAAAGTAGGGGAAAAGAATATTCATTAATTTTCAGTGTTGTTTTTTCCTATTGTCATGCTACTATAAGGATACAAGCACATTAAGAATTCAATATACTTGAAACATCTGCTATAAAACTATGTATCTTACATTAAAACAATTTGACCAACAGATATCTTTTTTTCAGTGTCTTCATAACAACAGAGGGCATTAGCTCATTGTCAAAGACTGAAGTGCTTTTTGATTTCTATAGTCTTCAGTGTTAAGAATGTCATGAAAAAGAAAGAACATCCCATCTCCAACCTACCTCTAAGTAGTTTTTAAATTTAAATGATTAGCCAGTATGAGGTAATGGTAGTAATATTTGAGAATAATTTGCTGAGTGAGATGCCCCAAAGTTATTTAAAGAATATCCAACATCATCTTTCTCTGAAAATGGGATCACAAAAGGCTAGAATATATAAGAAAAGAAAATGCCACTTTCCGTTTTTTTCTCACAGTTTCTAGCCCTTTTCCACAATACTCTGACACTTAGCTCCAAAAGTCCTATGTTGAAATGACACTGAAAAAAGTATTTTCTGTCTGTGTACCTCTGTATATTGTTCCTCTCTGTGTTTTTTTTTTTATTGCCGCTTGCTATTTCTTTCTCACACACAGGGTTTTAGTCCAGCCACTCCTGCATGTCTAAGTTTATCACCAGATCACAGTAAACCTCTCTTTATAGCAAAATATAGGAAGACACAGATAACTCTTACTGAGCTCTGTCTGTATCTTTTTAAAACCAACAGACTCTTTCAGCTATAAAGGATGCAGACAGGGTGATGGAGTTTTTTTACGCTGGAAGAGAGACATTGCATCTATCAGCTTCACCATGGTTAACGTAACTCAAAACAAAGTGTTGGAATGGAAGATGTAACTGAGAATACAAGGTACAGAACAGAAACCTAGGGCAATTACACTGTTACCTTAGTCAAATCAGTTACATTTCTAAACCTGGGTGGTATGAATTGAGAGTTAAAAAGAAAAATGAAAAATGTCAGGTGTCCTTTAATGCAAACCCAACCAAACACATAAAAAGTCCTATCCAATTTCCTCCCGGATGGCAAACTTAACACTTTGTAGGTCTTTCTCACTACTTTGTTATAGCATTGTGCTATATTCAGTAAATTGCTAAGCAATACTTAACAACCTTATTGACACTGCTATTCCACAAACTACTGATTGCTTGATTTTATGTCCAAATCGACAAACATTTGTGACACTGAGAAAAAGAGAAAAAAAAGATGTTAGGAGTATGACCACGGTTGTGTTCTTACCACTCCTCTTTCCTGTCCTTTACTCCAAATCTTGCCTGGAAAAAATGACAATATGGACTTCTATTTGGTCTGCCTGAGAGGGAGTTCATTTTCCCATGGCAGCCCTCACAGTCCTGTGCTTTGCATTGTTAGCTAGAAGGGTGTTAATAGCACACCAGTATTTTGACTACTGATGAACAGTGCGGGCACAGCATCAGCACTGTAATGTCCCTCCCCCTAGTCAAGGGCAAGATCCTGGGACAGAACACAATCAGGCCAGTTGACCTAAACTTACTGAACGGATATTCCATATCAGATGACATCAGCTCAGATAAAAGCGAAGGAAAGGAGGAAGAACAGGGGACATTTGTTGTTTTTAATGTTTGTCTGCTGAGAAATGGCTGCACATGCTGAAGCCCCGCTTCCCAGGATGTGGCCAGACATCACTTGCTAATGTTGATGCCTTAGGGTTTTATATATTTGGAGATTTTTACGCAGTTGTATAGCTTCTCACATTTGAAGTAGCAACCAGCTCTTTTAACTTTGTGCCACATTCCTGAATTTCTGTCTCAAAGGTGAGATGATAGCCAGCACATCATGCCTCGGGCACATGTACCAGGGCTAGAATAATAAGATACCATTTTAATCAAAGCAATAAAAGAGGCTTTTGAGAAGTTTCAATGAAGGGACATGATGTGAAGATGATGATGGTGAAGAAGGAGTCCTGAGATCTTTGACTCAATTCCAGTGGGATGTGCCAAGGTATAGAACTGAGGGAGGTTCTGGGTAAGGCACCAGAGTGGCACCAGGGTGGATGGTTCATGGGTTGGATGTAACCACTAGTTATGGTAATTAAGTAGTGTTATAAATTTATAAGACTCCTATACTGGGCACACGTCTATATAGTCTANTATATATATATATATACTGTCTGCACCTACATACATCATGCACCTCAATATATTATATATATATATATATATAACTGCTTTCTCCCTATATTGTTATCTAAAAAAGTTTTTTTCCTCAATTTTAGGCAAAAATGGGAAATAAAGAATAAGCTTGTTATTTTCCTCTTACTTGAGTCAAGTAATTTTAGTGCCTTTCTTCAGGTTAAATGGGAAAGGTTTTGTTGGGCTTTTTTTCTTTTGTTTACTGTAAGACAGGTGAGAACAACTTGTTCAGGCTTTAACAGCTAATGTCTGCATGTTTAAACAAGGCAAAATAAATGCTGACATTATCATCCAATACTGGAAAACTCTCCTGAGAATTAGAAATTAAGGTTCTCTGTCTTCAGTCATACATGGTTTGGAAGGTCACTGCTGCATGATGCACTTCAGGAGCTTCTTTCCAGCTGAGCAAACTCATTAGCTTCCAGACGTAAACCAGTCTGCTTCACCCTTCAGTAAAGTTCTATTTGACTCTTTGCATTACCTAAGAGATGAAAATTGAATAATATTGATTCCCAGATATACACCATCTAAGAAAAATAACATGGCCAAATAAAATAAACGGCAAATTTTACGAAGTTGTCAATACAATAGTTTATTCTGTATTTCAGAAAGTGGGATTTTTAATTTTATTTTTTTTTATTTCACATGCAAAATGATGTATCTTTCTAATAAAATTTTCATAAAGTTGTACTCTTCTTAAGTTATGAACATCACATTACTTTTTCAAAATATACCACAGAACAATTAAAAGTTATTATAAAGAATTATAAAGTGATAAAACAACAATATACTTGCCAAATCAATGAGTAGTGTTGGGCAATGAATTTTTCATGCATGATACTTCTTAAGATTTCATACCTCATAATAGAATAACTAGTTATTATTTTCCATAAAGCCAGTATTATTAACAAATATCTAATGTAACATATTTTCAAAGGTTCTAACCAATGAATCTGAGACAATGTTTTGCTGTCTGTAGCCTCCTTGAACTCAGTACAACTAGTGAAATTCATAGAATCATAAATCATTTAGGTTGGAAAAGACCTCTAAGGTTATCAAGTCCAACTGTTAAACCAGTATTGCCAAGTCCATCACTAAACCATGTGGCAACAAGTGCCACATCTACATGTCCTTTAAATACCTCCAGGGATGTGGGACTCAACCACTTCCCTGGGCAGTCTGTTCTAAAGCTTGACAACCCTTTCTATGAAGAAAAGTTTCTTAATACCCAATCTAAACCTACCCTGGTGCAACTCAAGGCCATTTCCTCTTGTCCTATTAGTTGTTACTTGGGAGAGCAGACCATTCTCCATTTCATTACAACCTCCCTTAGGTAAAGGTTTTCCCTGAACTTCTCCCTTATCCCTCATTTTGTTGCTAACACATTTATAGGAGCATTTTTATAGCCTTTTATGGCAGTAGCCAGAGTGATTTCTAGTTGAGCTTTACCTCTTCTAATTTTCTGCCTGCATAACTTCACGACATCCTTGTAATCCACTTCTTTAACCTGAGTTCAAACCAAAGCTCTGTTCAGCCAGACCAGTTTTCTACTCTGCCTGTTTCTCTTTTGGCACATGGAGATGGTCTCTAAGATCTCCTTCCTGAAGAATGTTCAGCCTTCTCAGATCCTTTTGACCTTCAGGACTGTATTCCAAGGCCAAAGAATAAACAGGCCAAAATCTGCTATCCAGAAGTCCAGGACAGTGGTTTGGCTGTCCCCCTTTGTTACTTCCCTGAGAAATGAAAACTCTATAATTTGGTGGTCACTGTATGTCACAGCCTCCAGCTACCACATCACTCACGTCCTTCTCTGTTCACAAACTGCAGGTCCAGTAAGACATTTCATAGCACTCAGCAGCTGTGTTACAAAGTTATCTTCCACACACTCCAGAAACTTCCTAGACTGTTTCCTGTCTGATGTATTGCATTTGGCTAGCCATTTCTAGCCAACATCTCCTAAGTTTAATTTTCCCACAAGAACACGTCTAGCTATTATGAGACTTCTCCCAGCTGCTTATAGCAGATTTCACCTACCTCTTCATCCTGACTGGGTTTAAAACAGACTCCCATCATGCCTTGTTGGCCATCCCTTTTATTCTTACCCACAGATACTCAATCCTAATAAGTTCCAGACAATTAAAACACTCCCTAATATAAGGACTGGCTACCTCACTGTCTCTCCTTCCTTATCTATGCCTTCTCATGAGTTTATAGCCATCCATTAGAGCACTACAGTTGTGCAAATCATCCATTATGACTTTGTGATGGCTACTCTATCATCATTTTACCACTACACAATGGCTCCCAATTTTTCCTGATTGTTGTCCATGGTGTGTGAGAGTGGTAGGTGCACTTCAGTTGGTCTATTGATCTCACTGGGCCAAAAAACTCTGATTCTACATGACAGTTCTCAGGTGCATCTGTGGTTTTTAATGTGTCAATAATCCTTGCATCTTTACAGCCTCATGGACCCTGACCCCCCTACCTGCACTGAAGTGGCAGACTGAAGGACCTTGATAGTGTACCATTCCTCAACCATTGGCATGCTACCCCTAGACTTATCTCTACCGAGCTTGAGTTTATCCTTTTCTCACTTCAAATGAACGTTAGACTTCTTCCAGTAAGCCCTGCTAGCTCCTGTGCAAAGATCCTTTCTCCCTCTTTGAGACAGGTTGTGCTGGTTTAGAGTTAAACCGGCAGGAGAGATGAATCCAACTCGGACTGAGATTGCAAGTCAGAATATCAATTTAATAAAAAAGATCACAAAATACACTGATACAGAAGGAAAGTCTGTTTGACCCACAAAAACAGATGTGCAGCCCAGCACATTGGGGCACAAGTAGAATGGAGCTCACCAATCCCTGTGCTGAGCACCACGTGGCCCGCCTTGAGTTCAAAGTAAAAAGAAAGGAAGAAACCTGCTGATGAAAATGTCTGGTTGACAGTAGCAGTCCCAGTCCTGTTGAGGCTCTGGTCCTCCTCTGGTTCTGAAGAGAGAGTCCAGTCCCAAAACCCCAAGCTTACATATGCTTGGGCTCAGATGGGAACGCCCAGTCCATCCCCCAGGGTGGAGAGTTTCACAGTGGGTGATTTACTCTGTGAGGTGACTCATAGCGTATTTTTGGCAACCCTGATGGCCCATGAGCAGACATGTCCCCTCAGGTGGGTGTGAAGGCACTAGTGGCTCCCCAGAGGGGAGTTATCACACCGGAGTCATAGGTGTGAACACAGGAAAATTTCCTTATCCCCCAGAAGTTCCTAGACACCCAGCTCGTAGCCTGAGGGGTTGAGTGTGCCTTGGGCAGCTGCTGCCAATGGTCCATTGTGAAAACTGAAAAATGACAAAAATGAGAAAAATGACACAGGGTTTAGAACACACACCCACCCAGTGACAAACTGATCCTGGCTACTATAACCAGGACACAGGTGTACTGGAAAAGAATTTTACCAGAAATATTTGCAACAAGACATTTCAAATGTCTAGCACAAATAATGAAAAAATTTCCTGGGTCAAGGGCAGTTGTCATACATATCCTGAAGCAGTGCATTGTCTGTGCTATATTCTACTTAGAGCTATGACAGTTCACACCCACTATTAGCAAGGTTAAGACCACACTTTTGTGTTATTATAAATATGAGGGGTTTTTTTGTTTGTTTGTTTATTTAAAACAAAAATACTATATTGAGACTATCAGAAACAGGGAAAGAAGCTAGAAAATTAACATGAAGAAGGTGAAGTTTTATGTTTGTATTCATGTATAATTCCATTCTATATAATAATATTAGTGTACAAGTCTGGTATTCTCTTTCCCAAATTATTAGAAGAAAGTTCTTCAGTTCCTCTTGGTACTGCATACTAATGCAAAACAAATCTAAACTAAAATAATATAAAGTAAAATTTAAGTATAAATGAGCAAATTTCAACCGATGGATCCTAAAAACTTTACAGACAATGGATTAAACATCTAGCCCATTACAGTCACAAATCCTCCAGATGTAAACAGTTTTGATATGGTAAAGAAAAAAAGAATTGACATTTAAATAGCAAATACATTTCTGACAAACAAACTTAAAATTCCATAAACAACTTCAACTGTAAATATGACATATAGGAAAAACCCAAACCTATCTGTAAAGGACTGGCAAAACAATCACCACAAGGGAATAAAAACTAAGCTTTTTTTATCAGCTTTGAATTCAACATTACTAATACTCCATACTAAGAAAACATTTCAAAATTATTGTCTATTTTATGAAAAATGGAATTAGCACCTCTTTCTATTTTGCAAGTCAATGCTTGCAAAGCACTGAAGACACGTCCTTCAAAGGTCACTCTTTTTGTTTATGCTGTGAAAAATGTTAAGGGACTTCTGACATACACAAAAGCTATCAAACATAAAAGTGAGTAGCTCTATCCTTTAACCTGTTACCAATTCAGGTACAGCATTATTTTGTATCTGGGTTTTATTTTTCACATTATGCCTAATTCATAAAAAAAAATAATGACATTCCACCACTCCAAGTGTGACACTGGAGGTCACAGATAAAAAGAAGAAAGAAGGAAAGAAGAAAGGCAGGAAAGATGGTGGGGAGAGGAAGGAAGGAAGGAAGGAAGGAAGGAAGGAAGGAAGGAAG
>VXAU01001601.1:135467-158911 GCA_013399695.1 Formicarius rufipectus | reverse complement strand
CACAATTCATTCTCACAGTAATCCTTGAACAAGGACTTCAGGGCACACTACTCTCCTACATATTCACTCTTTGAACCCTGAATTTTAAGGATGATGACTTTTCTTTATCCATTAAAGTAATTAAATTACAAAATTCCCAGTTAAAAACAAAACAAAACAAAACAAAAACAAAAAACCCCCCAAAACCCCCAACTCCCAAACTAACAAAGAAAACCCCCCACACCAAAAACACAAAACCTACTAAAAAAAAAACCAAAAAACCCACCAAAAAACCCCCAAAAAAATGCAACTACCCAAAAAACCACCAAAACTAAAAAAAAAAAAACAAACCCCATAATTTTTGTAATAACATACCATGATACCCTTGAACAACAGTCGTGACAGACCAGAGCTGAAACACCTTATTTCCATGAACATGTTCAATTTTCAAATCCTGAGTTTTAGAAGTATTTCAGAAAACAGGTGGCTACCCAGGTTGGTTTTGACTTATTTAATGTTCTTAAAGTTCTACATTTTTTCACATATTCAACGGATGTACTGTGTTTTATGACAATGCATGCTACATAGACACAGTGACAGAGATGATCTGGATGAGTCAGCAATATGGTACTGTGCCCTATAGAAGACATTGGAAAGTTTTAGTAAAAACAAACATATTGATTATTGTTGATATGAAATGGACATACCAAAGAGACATTGCAAAATGCATAAGGTTTTGCAGGGATTCAATACCCTGGAAGAAGAAAGTATACAGGCATTCAGCCCATACTCTCCTGGCTCAGTAGTGAGGAATTTGGAGCTAGAGAAATTAACTGTGAAGAAAAATGTACATTTTCTCCTGCAATACCATGAACAGGTGATCAGGTTATGAAAACATAAGAGGAGAGATTTGCTGTTGAAAAGTTGATCACAATTTCTTCTCCTATGTACTCAGTTGAACAGCTTATCTTTCTATTTTCTGCAATATGACCTGTGACAGAGATCACACTATTGCTTGGTCTGTCTCAGGACTACATATGCACAGTTGTATCAGTTTATCTGTAATTTTTCTTGGATATTTGAGATATTTCACAGTTTAAATCATAAACAAAGAATCATATAAAGTAAGAAAAAATGCAACCATGATAAACTTATATTTAAATTAAATTGTGTACAGTACATTAAAATATGGTTTTTGGAGCTGATTATTAATACAGAGCAATGACTAGAAGATATAATCTATAATAAGTTTTTCTCAAATATTAGGATTCTAGATGCTGATTATTATAGAGATGAGTGATTACATGGGGTTTCCAAATGGATGACTGTAATACTGTTAGCTATTTATGTTGAGAATTGCTACTTGAAGGAGACGGTGACATTAACACATGGTAGGGGGTTGCATAATGCTGGTGCAAGTTTAGAATTTTTTTCTACATTTTATTATATTGCCCTTGAATGAATCCAGAGGAGGTCAGGAAAGCTGGTGATGAAAGGGCTGAAAGGCAAGTCCTGTGAGGAGTGGCTGGCGACTTTGAGTTTGTCTAATTAGGAGAAAAGGAGGCTGAGGTTTGACATCATTCCTTTCCACAGCTTTCTGAGGTAAGAAAGTGGGCAAGGAGTGCTGAACTACTCTCCCTGGTATCCAGTGATCACGTGAGAGAGAAGGGTTAAAAGGTGCACCATGCATTTCTTTTCCAAGAAGGTGGTCAGCCAGTGGGACAGGCTTTCTAGAGAGATGGTGGATATTCCAAGCCTGTCACTATTTATGAGGCATTTGGAAAATGCCCTTAATTATATGTTTAAACTTTTGATCATCCCTGAATTAGTCAGGCAGTTGGACAAGATGATCATTGTATGCCCCTTCCAACTGAAATTCTATTCTATTCTATTCTATTCTATTCTATTCTATTCTATTCTATTCTATTCTATTCTATTCTATTCTGTCATGTCATATATCATCATCAGCTTCATCAGGTTTCTGTATTTTCAAACCAAAAAATTTGGACTTTTGGATATGATTTGCGTGTGTGTTGACTGCATGTGCCCAGTCATCAGTTTTGTAGCTTTGAGAGATGCTAGTTCTTCCCTTGGCTGTGTCAATTGTACCATATGACTGCTGGTTACTGAAAGCAGAGCCTTTGCAACTTGTTTTGGGTGTTGAAAACTTTATTTTTTTTTTCATTTGTCTCCCAAGTTATTTTATATTTTGTTTTTTTCTAAAAATCTCTCAAAATATCAAAGATGTATATACGTTCATGCAGTAGCATGAACTGAGAAATATTCTTTAAAATATATTCTCTTATTTTCTTCAGAAAAAATAGTCAGGTGTAATAGTGGCAAAAAGTTACTTTTCAGAAATGTCAGCCCTTAAAATGAAAACATGTTTATTAGTATCATAACATGAATTCCAGACCAAAAAATAAATACGTAGACTTTTTGGTTTTCAGAGCCAGAGGCAATGCTGGCAGATTTCTAATAGTGAAATTCTGGTTCACATGTAAGAACTCCATATCTGATATGTTTTGTTTTCTTTTTATAAAAGGTGTTTTGCTAGAAAATTCACAGTATGCTTTGTCCTCTTTCTGCTTTTGAAAGTTATTTATGAGTATAGTGTTTTGAGCTAAATTCATAGGACAGAGATATAGATATGAAATTTCTGTTATAGGAAGAGGTTCCTGGTTTTTTACTTTTTCTGAGGACAGTATGGTCTAGAAAGTATTTCTCTTAAAACTACAACAGAGAAAGAGGAGGAAGCACACACAATTCTAAGAACCAGATGGTTAATGCCTGTGCTTTGATGTGCAGTGAAAAAACTTTGAGAAGTGGTGATTTGGTCTCAATCCAGATCAGGAATCTGGAGCCAACTGGAAGATGATTTCCTCTCCAGCTTCATATTCACCAGACCCACATATCATGGGATGAAATAGTTTGAAGCAAAAGAAATTTGTCCCTTTTTTATGGTCTCCTTCTGTTACTGAAGTATTTCACTTCATGTAGTGAGACAAAAAATCAAGATGATCTGTGTGCAGACTGGATAGAAAAAAGCTACTTATGGAAGAGTGATATGGGCAAATGGACATGATTCACTAGGTAAAAGCTGCTCAGGAGAATCACAGTCTTTCAGCACAAGTCGAAATTTTGCTGAATTTTAAATTTGTTATT
The DNA here is from genome assembly GCA_013399695.1 of Formicarius rufipectus. Lineage (NCBI taxonomy): Eukaryota > Metazoa > Chordata > Aves > Passeriformes > Formicariidae > Formicarius > Formicarius rufipectus. The sequence goes on along the minus strand of VXAU01001601.1, from coordinate 155,767 downwards.
TTCAGCAGTGACCTAACACATTTCTGTGTTTGGAGGAAGAGAAACAATCCCCAAAAGAATGAGGTTATTACCCCTCTAAGGTGTTTGGCTCATTTGCTGATTACAGTAGGGCACAGTGCAGATTTGGCCTCTGCAGATGAGGATGCACACTTGGTAGCACAATGTTAGCACACTTCCACTGAGGTTGCTGACTGCACAGTAGCAGCTATTTTAACTTACTGGAATCATGCTGCTCTTCTAGATGCCCAGATAACCAATTGCTAAATTGAGCACAAACTTCCTACGTTATTCTAAAGTTCAATGTGAAAAAAATCTATGCAGTCAACTAGTACACACTACTGATACAACCTTGACAGAAACACAACTTAGAGCCACTGTCACAACCCCTGAAATTGTATCCTTTCCCACCAACTCCACCTTCCTTTTGCCTAACTCCATTTATAGCTTCATAACTATAAAAAAATGCTGCCTATATTTAAAACAAGTTTTGTATTCTTCACTCACAAGCTTTTAGAAATATTTTATTGTCCTCATATGATGCCTGGAAGGAACGTACCAGTTAACAGTTTCTGGAAAGTAGAAGTATCAGCCTTATATGTTCACAGTATTTCACTGTACCTGTGCTAAAGGAGGTAACTTTTCTTCTACTACACACCACAGTAAGAAATATTGGCACAGGTTCAACAAGAAGAATATCAGTGGTCATTTTTCCAAAACCAGGAATGATCATTGTAAATGATCCATATCTTGTCATGAAAAACCTAAACCTGCTGCTTCACATACAGTAAAAGATATGAACAAAGTTGTCTTGGTTTAGAGAGTGCCTGACAAGGAAGGCGGGAACTTTCCTGGAATATAAAGACCCCCTTCTCCAAATTATCATAAATTCGAAAATAAGATATTTTCAGGCAAAATACAGAAAAAGGAGTAACAGTTCTTTACTAAAAATATATAGAACAAAACAGAAAAAACAACACAGTACCAGAAATTGTCACCCAGGAAACACCTTCCCCTTTCGGTGCAGTTACAACCGCAGCTGGCAGCGGCACTGGCGGCTCCAGCGGCTGCAGCAGCTGCGGCGACTGCGCAGCGGGGGTGGCCAACAGTGGCAGGAGGTGACAAACAGTGGTGGGCGCTCCAGGCAGCTCGGGCGGCTGCAGCAGCTGGCCCGTGCGAGTGGTGGCTGAGGCGGTCTGGGATGCGCTCAGGGTTTCCCCGGGCAGCGTGGGCTGCCGCTGGCATGAGTGGGGCAGGATGCCCTCCCGCTCTGGAGGTTCCCGCGGGCTCACGCAGGTGGTGGCCGGTCTCAATGCGGGCATTTGCCCAGGTCTGAGTGAGCAGGGGGCGGCTGAGACTCTCCTGTGAGCAGCGGGCACAGCCGGGGGCAGGTGGAACTCAACCACAGCGCTGAGCTGGGTGCAGCAGCACAGGGCAGAACAGCTGGGCTCCAGGCAGTGAGGCGGCTCCAGTCCCAGAGCAGAGAAAAAAGGGAAAACCAAACTGCCAGCCCTTTTATTCACCTTCGGTTCTCCCCAGAGCCCTCCCTTTAGGGCTGGTGCCCCAGCCAATGGCTAAGCGGGGATGAGACTTCCCCTACTGCCTTAGGGCATAGGCAGAGGAGTCAAAGGAATCCCACCTTTGAAGAGTAAGCTATTAACTTTTCAATGGGAGGGCCATTAAGATCCAAGCTATAAGCAATTGTACATTGATGTTTATCTCTTCCTAGCAGAAGGGCTTGCTCCTTCGCCCTCAGAACTGTGTGTTGATGTGGAGGAATTCACCAAAGGATTTAAACGTATAACAAAAGTAAAACCCATTCTTTGCAACAGAAGAAATTTCCTTAAGATAAAAATTAGTAATTTTACTCAAAATTCTCTAGATATTAATATTCCAACTTTAGCAGCTCATTAATCAATATCATGTTCTCTGGGAAGACCGAAGCAGTCAGAAGATTCTTTTTCTCTGTTTGCATTTAGTGCTTTATAAAAAGAAAAAAAAAAAATTCTCCTTCTGCATTATGCTTGTCATTGTATAGTATTAACAGGGTAATCCCCAGAGCAATTTTCCCTTATTAGTTGTTCCAAGATATTTTGTTTGTTGCACATTAATAAACCAGATTATCTGGTTATCTGAGGTATCTAAATTTTCAATGTACAGAATTGTTCAAAAAGCTTGCCTGCCCACTTCTTATATAAATTAATCCCAGGTGACAAAGCATAACAGCAAAAGCTATGTCTAATGCCATCTTTGCTTGTATTCTTTTTAAAACACATCTCTGCTGGTTAAAAGGCTTAGAAATTCATTGAAGGCTTGTTTTAGCTTTTTGTGTGCTTTCTTTAATCTTTTCTTGTTTTTGAAGAAATTAATGGCACATACATTAACTGAGTATTCTGCAATTTCTTTGTGAAATGGTAATAATTACTCTGATGTTCATGCTCATAAATGTGATCTAGCACATTTCAATCAAACCTGGTATTCTGTTGAACCTTTTGAGTGCCATGTTGTACACCAAAAAGGACTGTCTATCTTTAATTCCAGCTGGCAACTAAGCCCAATACAGGTGGTTACTCACTCCCACTGATGGGGTGGGGGAGAGAATGGGAAGACTGATACTGAAAACTCCTGAATTGAAATAAAGATGGTTCAGTAGGTAAAGCAAAAGTGATGCACACAAAGAAATCAGAACAAGGAATTAATTCAGTACTTCCCACCAACAGGCAGGCATTCAGTCATCTCCAGGAAAACAGGGCTCCATTATATTTGACTGTTACTTCAAAAGAGAAATGCCATCACCTGATCCTCCCCGATTTTTATTGCTGAGAATGATGCCATATAGTATGAAGTATCCCTCTCATCATTTGGAGTCAACTGTCCCAACTCTCCCAACTCCTTGTGCACTCTCAATCTCCTTGCTGGTGGGGTGGGTTGAGAGTCAGAAAAGTCTCTGAGGCTGTGTAAGCACTGCTTAGTAATAACAAAATATTCCACAAATCCAAAGTAGCATGATACTAGCTACTATGAAGCATATTACTTATATCTTTAAACCACCATGTAAAAAGAAAAGGTCAAAACCAGTTGCAACAAAGGAAATTCAAACGGCACATTAGGAAGCTGAATTCTTAACTGCAATGACAGCAGTTAAGTATCAGAACAGAGAAAGCATGGAATCTGCATCCCCAGAGATATTTACAACTTTACTGAAGAAGTTATGAACAGATTTATTTAAGGTTTTAAATCATCCTTCATTCAAATAGGAGCTTGATTGCCAGACATTCCTTCCACCCTCTTTTTTTTTTCCTATGAATCTGTGATCTCACTTCACATACAGTACTTGAAATTACAAGCATTTGAAATGTGGGAGCTTCATCTCTAGTCTTCAATTTTTTTCCTTGTCTGGAAACTTGCTTCATGTTATGCTAGCTTCAAAGGTAACTTCCTCTAGAAGTGTGATGAATTGGTGCCAATCAAGTCAATTGGTTAGATTAACCAAAATACTCTCTTAAGTGTATGTGGCAGACTGTGTACTATGGATAACTGTATTGGATCTGGCTGAGATGGAGTTCCATTTTCCCCACACAGCAGCCCTCACAGTGTTGTGCATTCATAGCTAGAACGGTGTTGCATAGCTGAGCAGCACTGGCACATCATCAACAGTGTCTCCAACATTCCACCTCCCATCAGGAGGTTAGAGCTGGGCAAAATCCTGTGAGGGGACACAACTAATACTACTGACCCTAACTGACAAAAACAATATTCTATACTATATGCCAGCTCAGATATAAAAGCTAAGAAAAAGAGGAGGAAGTGAGGGCCATTTGTTATTTACATTTGCCTTTCAGAGCAACTGTTACATGTTCTGAAGCCCTGTTTCCTGGGAAGTGGCCAGACATTGCTTGCTGATAGGAAGTAGAGAATAAAGTTGTTTGGTTTTTTTTCTCTTTGCTTGTGCGCACGTGATCTTTGACATGTGCTTTACTAAACTGCATTATCACAACCTAGGTGTTGTTTTCCATCTTATTTTCTCTCCTCTGTCCAGCCCAGAACAGGGAGTGATAGATTGGCTTGGGGCCCACCTGATATTCAGCCAACATCAATACACCACAATAATATCTCGCCTACTGCTCAGCATAATCAATGTCTAGATACACACACAAGCAGTTGTCTCTCAACAAAAAGGTATGAATTAGGGGATCATAATTCCTGTCTTTATAGTAAGCTAAACTATACTTATCACAAGAAATTTTGAATTTGGATCGAACTACTGAAAAAGTTTTATAACAAAGTGCCTCTCAGACATAATCCCCAAGTCCCTTCTCTTTTTCAGTCACAATAATACTAAAACCCCTAACATTTCCTACAATATAAATGCTTGTGATCTGATATTTTATCTATGTATTTCATCATATACAGTGCAATTAATTCCTTCCTAGTGTCTACCTCAAAGAACATAAAAAAGAGGCCTGGCTAATCTAAACCTGTTTTGGTGTAATTTATGCTTTAACCTTGGTCTTCACATTTACTGCTCTCTCTCTCGTTTCCCCCAAACTGTATTCAAGCTGTGTCCATAAACCAAAAACTGATTAAGAGACTCTTTGGTCATTACCTAAATCTCAGTTTTCTAGTGCTTTAATGAAGTGCTAGGCAGCTGTGGCTGTTAAATGCACAGGCTTCTTTTGAGGATTACACATTTTACTAATGACTGCAAGATGACTGTTTAGCAATGTATTAATTACTAATTATGAATGTAGATAATTATGTCAAATTGTTTTTTTAAAAATGATTTTGAATGTAGAGAAATTAACTAGATTGTCCAGAGATTAGAAAAAGTGAATACATAAAATTTGGGATTTCAAATAATTTGAAAAGCAACAAAACAAAACACTAGGATTCCGGTACACATAAAAGTCTCTTCTAATTTAATGCAAATACCCCATAGAAGGTGCAGAATATTCTGAACATATATAGAGAGTTTAAAATGCATTTTAAATGGTTGAAACACAGCTTTTCCCAGAAAAATTAAAAAAAAAATAATTACAATCATGTCATCTGTCTAAAACCTGTTTCTGTAGTTATTAGCACTTCTATTCCCATTAGGCATTGGCAGAATAGTTAACAAACAGGACTTTCCCTCCTGGCAATGTTGTGACAAAAAAAGTAATTTTCTAATGACAGTGATTCTACATTTAGAAAAAATAGAGCAGATCTTTTTAACCATCTAATGAAATGAGACATTTCACTTCAGAATCAGGAGTATAAATCAGGGTCTTCTTCTTTGATTATTAGCAGATTATGCCATCATGACCCAAAGGAAATACATAACTGTTAATTTTGAAAGGGGAATGTAGTGACTTTGGCTGGGATGGGACTAACTTGCTTCATGTCAGCTTGTAGGAGGCTGGAGGAAAGGCTGACTGGCTCAAAACTACCAAGTGGGAAGTGGTGGAGTAACAAGGTGAGCTGTACAAAGGTGGGGTGGTGCACTGATCCTCCCTTTGAGCCTTCTCACACTGCACTGGGAAGCACGGGAGCATTTGAAGAGTCAGCTGCTGTCCTGCACTGTAATAGGGGTGACTGACCACCTGGAACCACCAAGAACATTCTGGCTCTGTGTAAAACACAGGCATGAGACTTTGGTGTTGCAGCTGGCATAAGGTCACCTGGAGGGACCCAGCAGACTGGAACAGATAAGAGTATGGTGATGCCTAATGAGTTGATGTGTATTTTGTAGATCTTTAGAGTTTTAGAATTGTAGGTTTTCTTGTTCACATATTAAGTGGTGTTAGGAGTCAGTAAAGTAATTTTCTCACATATTCTTAAGTTTTCTGGAGGTCATGGTGTTTTGCAGAGACACCTGCAAGATAACTTGAAGACAAAACCAGAAGAGTCCAGAGCCCTTGGAGCTGCTCCAAGGGGGCAATGCTTAGGAGTCTGGGGGGTGGGACACCAAGGGAAATGAGAATTATGGTTGGTTATAGAAATCTTATATAATCTTATAAAAACTGTAGCATCACTGAGGGAGGGGCCGGACTGCCCGGGCCCAGGCCTTGCAGTGGTGTGCACCTCCATGGAAACTCCCAATAAAGGTATTTATCTATCTTTCTCCATTAACATTTCTCTGAGTGCCTATTTTCCAGGATTTTAGGCATCAATGGGAAAATGTGAGCTGCGTGGTGTATTCCCCTACCCTGGATTTAAAAGCAGTTGAGACTATGCTGGATCCTGTGGTGGTGACGGTCTACCTTCCTTTCTCTCTCCTTTTTTTTTTTTTTTTTTTCCTCATCTCTTTTCTTCTCCTCAAAATATATTGTAAGCAAGACCAAGAAAAATTCTGGTAAATGGCCTTGTTGTGTCTGTATAACTGAAATATTTAAACTTTACCAAGTGCCTTATTCCATTGGAATGTTCTAAAATTTCCAAGTAAAAGCTGTTTTGAACCTGAGAATTTTGTTGTTTCTGTCATGCACCATCCAGAGTAAATCCAACTATCTTGCCTTAAACCTGCTGAGCAGACTGAGGTATTAAACAGCCCATTTGGTGCTGTGTTTTGCATTTGTGACCAAAACCGTGTTGATATCAGTGTGTTGACTTTTACAGAGCAGTGCTTATGCAGTATTAAGGCCTTCTCTGTTTTCTACTCTGCCTAATCAATGAGTAGGCTGGGGTTGCACAAGAGCTGGGAAGAGGCACAGGCAGGAGACCTGACTCAAAGTGACAAAAGGGATATTCCATGCCATGAAACCTCATACTCAGCATAAATCTGTGGGACTGTTCCCAAGGTAGTCATTGCTCATAGGCTGACTGGGCATTGATCTCCCAGTGATGAGGGATATTTTTGCATATTTGTTTACTTGTTGTTTGTTTGTTTTTTTCTTCGCTTGTTAAACTCTATTTACCTTGACCCATGAGTTTTCTCACTTTTGCCATTCTAATTCTCCCCCTGATCCTGCTGCAGGAATAGCGAATGAGCAACTGAGTAGAGGATTATTTGCCAGCCACAGAGAGAGAAAGATTGGTTATTAACTAGCTATGTAATTTTTTATTTAAAATAATCCATAGAAATTGACTTGGTTTCATTAATTTACATAGCTGAGTAATCAGGGGTGGGGCAGAATAATTTATTAACAAAATAATAAGATTTGGCAATACTAAATAATTAATATTGCCAGCAAGCTTTGGATAAACCACTGCTCTTTTGTTGAGGGTAAGCTTTCCATGAAAAATCAGTCTGTTAGTGTTTGGCTGTCATTTATAGAGGTACCATGTGAAATCACTTTTTTTTTTCCAGTAGATCAGATTTTGGTACCTCTGCTGATGTAGCATAAATTTCCTTTGATTGGCCCAACTAGTAGGACACTGGTAAGAAACTGAGCATTGTGATATTTGTTAAATCCGACTGACTTATTTTGTAAACGGTTGAAAATGATTAAGTATTTCGGGTGTCGTAGCCACCATATCTAGCAGGGGTAGAAACTAAATCCCCTATTAAATGTATTCATTTTCAGTTGCTGACAGGTTGTTTTTAATGCCTGATCATAGTCCTAAGGTCTTTAAGCTAAACTTTAAGAGAGTCATAAAAAACTCCCTTACACTGTATTTTCCATGAAATTATTTAAGATTAATTTATTTTGTTCTTATAGGACATTTTTATTTTTAACCTAGAAAATTATGTATGATATTAAGTCAAATTCTATAGAGACGAAAAATCACTTTTAACATTAACAACTAAATGTTATCATTTAATGAAGGACTTGCCATTATGATTTGTTATTATTGTTGTTGGTCAACAGACCTTGAAGCCTGACAGCATTATGATTGTTTTATAAGTTCTAGCCTTCAGTTAGACAGAGTTTTTTTCATAATGTTTGAAGAAAGTCAATTGATGAAAGGATCTCAGATAGAATCATACTGATAAAAAAGTAAATATAGAACGAAATCATGCTTTCATTTGAAGAAAAGCATGTAGTGCATAAATGACTCCAAGTAATCACATTTCTTATGCATTCGAGTGGACCATTTTTCTGAAAGTTTTTTTGTTTGGTTGGTTTTTTTTGTTTGTTTGTTTTTGGGGTTTTTTTGTGGTTTTGTTTGGTTTTTTGTTTGTTTTGGTTTTTGTTTTGTTTTGTTTGGGTTTATTTCAGATTTTGCTCTGCATATGTATGTTGTGCTTTATACAAAAGTGTATAGTTTGAGATGAAATCATGTGACTGATATAGTTCTAAAATCAACAGCTCTGTGGCTGGGAATAGCAAATATTCTTTATTATGGGAAAACATAGATAAATAAATCCAAATATTTATTTTACATAAACCTAATGACATCTATGAAGTACATTATACATACCATGCTAACCTGACATCAACAAATCTTCCTGTGGTGAGATTGATAACAGAAATGTTTGTCTTTAGAACAGCTTGCCTTCCATTCCGGTTCTGAATTGTGTTGTAGAATGGAATGCAATAGAAGAGCAACTGAGCAATGACAGGTGAGATGGTCTATTTCAGATAAATGTGAGAGCAATGAAAATAAAGACCACCTGATATAAGTGGAGAAAGGCTACTTTTTTTTTTTTTGTTACCACACAACATCTGGAGAATACAAGTAGGTGAAAACATTTCATGTTTTTAGACAAAATGAAAAAACTGGAAAACAAAAAGTAAAAAACAAACAAACTAACAAAAACAAACAAAAAAATAAATGAAAGGAAGAAAGGAAATTCTTAAATTAGAAGGTCATAAATGAGAGTTTTCATTGTTATCACAACAGCTAAAAAAAATAAATTTAAATGAAAATATATGAGAATAATTCCTTATAGGGAGCTTGGGATGATGACAAATACTGTCTATGTTAGTTGTGATGTGATAAAACCCTATACAATTTTGGAGAACAAAACATTGAAACAGATAAAAATAATTTTGGGAAATTAATTTTCATTTCGGCACGAATGCATAATCTTCTGCTTTACATAAAACTGAGCTCAGAATTCATTAGAAAATATCCCCAGATTTGAGGAAATTATTTTCCTTCTTTTTGCTGGTAATTTATGTGTATAAGACAAGTAAGGGAGGGATATGAGACTGTAATGAGACAATTTTGATTACTAGAATAAGCAGTAAAAAAACCAAACTAAAGTAAGAGAAACAAATGTTTCTGGAATAATTCCCATGGAATTTGACATATACTGTGTATTCCAAAAGGAATTTTTGTGGTCATAATCTCACATTGTGTAAAATGGTTTAGCTCTATGAAAAATTGACTGTAATTATTGAACAGCTTATATATTTGTATATTAACATGGCTAACTGTTAAATAGACATGCCACCTTATTATGCAAAAATGAGAGTTCCTAAGCACACAGTAAGACACCCTAGATTTGCATTCAACTAGAAAGCAAGACTGAAGTAAAAAATAGAAAACTGTAAGGACAGCTGGAATCACTGACCATGAGCAATTTCATTTAAGTCAGGTGAAGAATGAAAGGGTTCATTCAGTTCAATGCTAAAGATGTACTGTATTCTTATTTATTTGAAGATCTCTGGACAATGGCATAGAAGCTTAAAAAGATTTGGCAGGGTCATAAACTTTTTCAAATTTGCCCCCATTTTAAAGTCTCTGACAGTATAAATATTTTTATGAATTCTGTTTAACTTGTTTTCCAGAAGGTAAATTTTCAATTTGAAAAATTTTATGCTAACTTTTAACAAAAATCCACAACTAGCTCCAAAAAGGCACAAAAAATGTATTAAAAATTATCAGTCTGTGGATTTTTTTTTCTTGAAAATAATTGGGACTTCAATATAGAAAATGAGATTTCTGGGGCTAATAGGTACCCTTATCTGTAGGAGAGTTTAACTTGATTGTTCTTTGGCATGAGCACCTTTACAGTCACAGTTACTTTGGTTAAAGAAACATTCCAGAGTCAAGACTTTAATAAGTTTCTATAAAAACCCATATCAAAGGGACAATGGGCTCAGCACTGTACTGCTTCTAAATCATGTAAGTATGTAAAAATATATATATCCACATTTGCTGGTTCTCCAAAACAAGGTAAAAAAACAAAATTGTTGATTAAAGTTTAAGGATATTATGGTGGGTTTTATCTCTTGAAAAAAACCCAAATTCCTACATGTAGATATTCTCAGGATAGATGGTCCCACATTTTCCCCTTATGTGTACCTTCTACAAAGTAAGAGGGAGATACGAACCTTTTAAAAGTACAAATTTCTGTGTGGATAATTGTAGGAACTGTATTCTCAAAAAGAATTTCAAATTTAAAATAGAAAATTATAAGTTTGACAATTTCTTCAAAATTTGTCAATATTAAAAGAGGTTTTAATTATCTTACAGAACTATACCACTCTCAACCACTGGTACACATCATATTTCAATTGTGTCCTTAATTTATATATTGATTAAATAATTAATCCCTTCTTTATTGATCCAGAAAACATTAGAAGTATCAAAAAGATTTTCCTTTGCCTTTTATCAGATTAGATGAAACTCCAAATGAGACAAATTAAACAGAATAACATTAAGTCATCTAATGTTTACAAAAAGAAAATAAGGACAATAAAATAGAGAAGTTTGAAGTTTAAACTTTACTAAAGATAAGAATACTGTTTCTATCCAAAAAAGGAGATAAGTACCAGGAAGAGAGTAATCAAAAAGCAATTAAGACAGTGCCAAACCTTCTGAATGATTAAGTGGTAAGATACTGAAATTCAAGAAACAAAACAAATGAAGACTTAATCCTGATGGTTTCAGAAGGTAAAGTGCACAATCCGTTCTTGTTCTTGGGAGTCATTGGTAGAAGGTGAAAGATTTACCCTTTGGACAAATATAGAGCTCCTGTTACAGAGGACTTTAGTCTTATAAAACATTTCAGAGACATACTACACTTAGCAAAACCTGGCCACCTTGGTATGTACCACAAAGGAGCTGAATATGTCAGATTTAGAAGCTGCCCCTGTAAATTAAAGCTCCTTATTGTAGCAGAATCCTAGCAGACATTATATCACTGGCAGCACAGAACAGAAGCAACAAGGAAGAAGGCAGGAAAATATAAAGTATCGAGCTGAATGGACTAGACTAGAATGTCAGACAAGAGAAACAGATATTTTAAAAATGAAAGTTTTAAACCACCTTTTAATGTTAATTGTGCTTGTGATGAGATCAGTGTGGCTCTGTCATGGTTATCCTATGACTATGAGACACAAACTGTTACAGCTGTCTGTCAGTGACACCTTTGAAAAATAGAAGACCCAACATAGTGTAATGCCACAAGGAAAATAAATTCTTCTTTGCAAAAACCCTTCTTCACCATCTTTCTTTGTATTCAAAATGTAAAGCTACAGAGACAGGGTATCTTAATTTCTTGTAACTGTGTGGGGAAATTAGAGGAGTCATGGTTCTGATTTTTCCACTGAATGAGTCTTAGTCAGTTTCACTTATAATGGTCACAAACCCAGTTTTAAAACAGCAGTTTTAATCTGTTGGTTTTGGGCTTATTTCACCTTAAATTGTGAACATGTGAATTTTAAATTTCTAGAAATCTTAAGAGTTCTGTGTTTAAGCTTGTAGATATGTTACTTGTAGTGTACAAAGAAACTGAAATATAGAAAAGAAAAATAAATAAGTTTGATCTCCCAGCTCCAGAGTTTAAAGCTCTTTGTAGTGGCCTATCACTTTTCATGGTGTGCTTCAGAAACAACAAATTAATAACTTAACCCAATCTAAAATGGAAGCAAATTTTGGTCTCTTCAAAGTTTCTTCTACTATTTTGCATGTAGCCACACTGTTGTGGTTTAGGAATGGCATTCCAAAACCACAAGCCACTCCTCCACACTGCATCCAGTGAGAGACAAAAAGGCAGAGATTGTTGGCTGAGATAAGTATAATTTACAGGAAACAGCAATGAGATAAGAAAACAAACAATAAAATCGAAAATATTAATAACAAAAATAAAGAGGATGATTTATAGGCCAAAAAGGCTAACCAAGCCCGAGCTGATGTAGTGCAACCCCAAGATATTGAACAAAAGGGTGGATGGGCCCTTTCTACCCATGCTTCTCTTCTTGACCACAAGCAACACACCCTCCCTTTCTCAGGAGAAAGGGCCTCTTACTTCCCCTCCCTAGCAGTGAAGGTGACATGAGGTGAGTCCACATGACTCCAGGCTCCACCATCTCTCAGTTATCATGAAAAAATTAACTCTGTCCTGGCCAAAAACAAGGACACAAACTTTTCAAACTAGTTGACTTATTAGCTTATTGTTACTGCTTCAAGTAAATTAGGGTAAAATATTCCACAAATTAATGGGATAGAGGAGAAAACAAAGTCTTTCAGAATTTTCTCTATCAGAATAACTAAAATGAAAAAAAATATTTTCTACATGGTGAAATTTTAAGTTTTCACAGGGAGATAAAAATGGAACAAAAATAACTCACACATAAACATGTGTATCATCTAAACAATAAAATATCACCAGGTTTTTTCAGTTAGTAACCAGTCTGAGTCAACAAAAAATTTGCATGCAGCTTCATTGAAAAATACGGTCTATAAGGTCCTTTTGCAAAGAAAGGTATCTGCAAAAACACCAAAATCAACCAATCAACCAAAAACTAAAATAAAAATAAAAATTTGGAATAAAACCTGATTGAAAATAATTTGGAATCTGGAAGTTTGTGAATGCCTGACCCAGAGTCCTTTTAAATCAGTTTAACTGTTTGAGATGGGTTTTGAATCAATCCTCTGGGTTGATGAATACAGCAGCGTTGACCCACATGATAGATGTTGCACAACATGTTGGGAAAATTGAGAAACTGAAATTTGAAAAAGATCTGTTGCTTATATATAACCCATATGTTATTTTCTTGAACTTCATAATCTTTAATGGATTTCAGATTAGGCAAGAGTCCTGAAATAGTATTTTGTAAGCTTTTGTACTTGTCCAGGGACTATACAATGGTTTCAGAGTGGAATCTTATTTTCAAACAGGTAGAAAAATAGAATTAAAGTCATCAAGAAACACTAATTCTGCTTCTGGTTTTGTATATGAAAATTAGTCTAATTAGTCTAAAGTGCAAACTTCTCCCCAGGCAGTGCACATTTTATTATTTCAGAGCTTGTTCCTAATAACTGGGGTTTTTTTGGGTTTTGTTTTTTGTGTTTGTTGGGTTTTTTTGTTTGTTTGGCTGGTTGGTTTTGGTTTTGTGTTTTGTGTTCCGTGGACTGTAATTTGCAGGTATGTGAATCTTCTTAGAACTCCCATATCCATACTGACATACCCATTTTCACAAAATAGGTCACCATTTATGGAGAAAGTCACTAAGCAGACTTTATTCTTAGACAATGTTTACTATTTGAGTGGAATGAAGTCTTTAAAAATGAATAAACCAAAGAAACACATGCAATCTTTGGTCACCAGAGCTACGTTTATATCCTCAGAAGCCCTCTACAACAACCTCTATTGAATATTGTGACACTTCAGATTAATTGTCAGATTCTCCCCTGCTGAACTCAGACAACAAGCCACTCATGACTCAAGCAGATGTTTCTGTACTTTAGGCAAACTGAAGCATGTTTGTATTCCCATTACTCTCCTACCTCCTTCACCTGTGACAAAGACATTTAGCAGAGACATTACAGGAATATTACCCCTGAGAAACAAGATGCTGACCCACTAGCAGTGCTTCAGAGTAACCTAAGTTTCCATCCACCAGCACACAGAGGAATCTAGGGGATGGAATACTGCAAAAATATATGGATTAACTTCATCAGTATAACTATATTGATAGTTACTGTATTTACAGGGCAAAAGGGCACAGTGTTGTCCTTGAAAATGCTCCCTAGGAGAAATGTATTTCTCTGAGATCATTTTGCTAAAGATTTTCAGGAAGCTAAAAAGGGTATCAGAGATAAATTGTTTTTCTGTGTCCTGAATAAAGCTAAGCAGAGGCAGAGTGGACAGTATCAGGTATTAGCACAGCACTAAGACAAAACGGTGTAAGGACCAAAACAGTACATCAAGTATGAATCCCTCCCCTGGATTCTTTTGTGGCTCTTAGGTACCCTGAGGAAGAGATTCCTGCAGGGAAAAGATGAGACCGCTTTCCTCCAGATGCTGCAGCATATAGTACCATACCCACATCTGGAGACAGTACTGCTAGGAACAGTGACCAGTGCCTGCAGTTGGATGTCTATGCTCAACGTCTGCTGTCCTTTTGATCTCCCTCTCTGAATATTAGCACTTTCCTGACTCACACACATACTTTTGTGGTGTCATTTTATCCTTCAGTTTCTGCTTTTCTTAGGGAGACAGAGAAAATATGATTGACAGTCTGCTTTTATTACATCTCAGTTGGTATTTCAAAATACTTAATCATCCAAATTAAATTGGATTAAAAGGAACTGTGGAGATCTGTACAAATATGAATAGACTGAGCAGAACTGTATGGGAATGTCACTTCCTGAATGTGTCACTTTTTTAGTGACATTGCATTTCCACATGATTTTTCATCCTTCCTCACCTCCCTGACTCCCACCTTGAAAAAAAAACAACAAAACAACAAAAACCAAAACCAAAACCAAAACCCTACCATTTTTGTAGGAAAACTTGGAGCAATCTTTTATTTGGGAAATATTTGTCCATCTGTAGGATTTTGTGGGTGCTTGGTGTTGCTTTAATTTTTTTTCTAGTGAAATATGTAACGCTAATCCATTCCTCTGATTTTTCTTTTTTTCTCTTTTTTTTTTTTTTGTTAGTATTGAGACCATTTTTAGTTCCAACCCAGTTTTCATCTAATTTCTTCTCTATTATCAGACCCCATTTTAAAACCCATACATCTTTCTAAACTTGATGTCACGTTCCTACTTTCTGTATGGCGGAAGACTCAAGGTTTTGCCTTTTCATTTGGATGTTTTTGGTATCCCTGCTCCTTATGGGTCAATGCCTTATAACCACCATGATCATTGGAATAGCACATGCTTACTTCCTGTCCTTGACTGGGACAACACAGATGTGATATAAGGATGCAGAGACTGGCACCGCCTTCATTTTCCTGGTTGGAGGACAGATGACCAAGTGCTTTGGGGAATGGCATAACTGGCCTGCATCTCTGAAGCTTGCAACATATTCAAAATCTCTGGAAAACGAAACTACTTTTGCTACAACCATGGTCAGGAAAGGTCTAGGTGTTTCTAGAAATACTGCCTTTTTAAAAATTGTAACTTTAAATTTTAAAAAATCCTGTCCAATAAAAGTTGTTATATGATTCAAAGTTACAGTTCAAAAAACAATAATAATTAAAAATATTAAAATCCAGAAACATTTTTTCACAAACTATTAGTTCCAGACTGTAGAGAAACTGGGTCATCAAAGAAACTGTCATGGTTACCTAAAATTTACTTGTATTTGAACAACCTATTTTGTTTAGCTTGAGAGAATGGAAATCTTCCCAGAAACTGAAAACAAACTTAAGCTAAGACAAGCATCTGACATAGACAATAAGAGAGAGTATTAATGTTAAACTGTGTCAGATATGACCTACAGAAAATAGGATCTTTCAATGGGGATGTCAAAAAACTTTAATAAAAGAGAGTTGAACCATTCCTTTTTAAAAAAGGATCATTAATTCTTTCAATAAATATTAAAAGTGGGAGTTTTGACTACAAGAAAATATTTTAGAAGAAAAATATATCTGCTATTTCTTCAATTCAGATTATTCCATTGAAACATTCTTTCATGCATTCTTTGAGACCTCTGCTATTGCCATGGATAATGAAAGGGCCCTTGTGATCAGTGTACTGTAATTACCATTTTTTCATTCATGCACTTTTTTCCAACTCAAACTTTTCATTTGTTTCAAGATCCTAGCAGGTATGTGTTGTACACAAAAATAATATATTCATATTAATTTTTGCACTTATGCAATTATTTCCAGGTAGAATACAGATAAATACATTTTATTTTATTATAATTTTAAATATTTGAATTTAAACATCTCATATTTCAAAGTAATTTCCTATATCTAGGAAAAAAGGCTGCTTTACCTCTCTTGGGGATTGATACAATCAGTGCCTTCTGTCAGGTTTGCAAATCTGAATATATCTATATATGTGTGTCCATGTATATGTATATATATGTACACACACATATGCATATAAATACTTACATACATATATACATATATATATATGTATGTGTGTATGTGCATGTGTTATATCTCCAGAATATTATAAGCAAGGATTGTTGATAATGAATTTCTGAAATGTACAGGGAAAATACCACTATTGCACTGCCATTTAGGCACCTAAGTTTCTGTATAAAGAATTATCTAAGGGCCTTTAAAAGTTTAATTTTGCTTTTGTTGATAAGGTTAATTTTTTTTCAATATGTTATCAGAAGCAAGGCTGTTTACACACCACAGCTGTCAGTAGGGGCTTTCAGTCACAGACAAAAGCTTCTTACTTTCTTATTACACTACATGCTACTACCCTGGCTGAATCACTGTCACCCACCAGATATAGCCAAAATGTCAGCAACTGTGATGAAGAGAAGGGAAAAGAACTAACTTTCTGTAAAAAACCTTATACTGCGATGTTTTATAAAACTAATGCTGTCAGTGCCCATCAGTATTGCCTGTGCAAAGTGCAGGACTTACTACTGATTTAATTAACTGGAATTGAGATAAGGTTGTTATGCAATGCAATAATTTTCAGGATGTTCACAGAGTTTCGCAGAATGTATTGTGAGACAGAAAAAAACACAGAACTGAATGGATGGTACATAGCTCTGGGACCAATGACTGACAGACTAACAAAGAAGACTGCATATGTATCAAACACCTGGGCAAAATGTTCTGTGTTTCTGGTATCTGTGATAAAATAGTTGTAAAACATATGCAGGGGAGTCAGTTCTAATTTCTTTTTCAATTATCAGGTGCCAACACAAATCGAGAAACTAATCAGAACAGCATTTGCTTTGTGATTATCACAGGAATAATGCTTTTTAATGTAATTGCCTTTAAAAGAATATGATGTCCATTTTTAAAAGACCACAGGGTAAAATCACTAGTGACAAAAAGACACATCTGTTAGGCTGTATAGGTAAATAACTTTTAAAATCTGATTTTACCATTTGTTCACTTGCAGGTCTTTATTACATTGACCCACAGTGGGAAAATGAATGTATGTGACAACATTAAAAATACATTTGTTTTTAACTGCAAGCAATTAACAAGTTCTCTTTTCCAGCTTCAGCATGTACCAGTGATTTTATTTTTATATCTCTGTATGTATAGATGTGGTTATGTGTCTGCACTGTATACCTATTACTAAAATAGTAAATGTTGCACCAAATTCACTTCTTTTAACTTAGTCTCAAAAATCTCTTATCAGTTTGCAGATTTATTGAAATAAGTGTCTCTAAAACCTTGAAATATGTGGCTCTTGTGGACTAATACAGTAATCAGAAATATTTATGTGCACTTAGTTCTTGCATTTTGCTTGAGAGCTGCTTTAAAAAGACTTGGCAAATTAGTCTTAGATATCAGTGTTTAAAATTTCTACTTGGTAGGGAAAAAGTTTCTGACTTCTCCTGGTAGGAAGCTGGTTGCAGAGTATTCCTTGCTTCAGACCTTCCTTTGACCACCTTATTGTTGACATCGTTGTAGGTCTGCTGCCATTGAACAATAAAGTCAACCTGCTCTCATCTTTGTATCTGATACCTCTGTTCCTTTCCTCAGTGACAACCATCAGCCAGCCTTTCTTTTCCATGTATAATTGCAGGGAGTTCAGTGGATCATACAAAGGCTAAAAGGAAATTTTACATAAACACAGACATAGACACATACATACATACAGCTAGAGCTACAGGTGGATGCATAGACACATATTTGTCTATGTATTTATATGTCTCTATACAGTAATATATGTATTTATATATATGCACACATAATGAAAGATCTGTTGCATGATCACAATACAATATGCTAAGCAGAGTAAGAATTTACAAAGAAACTTTTTTTTCAAAATAGGTCAGCTGGAGGAAAACCTTTTGGATGCATAAAAATGTTGTTGTCTTAGAATATTACAATTTTTTTTTTCCTCAAAAATTTTAGGAGTAATTTGTCTTAAAGAAGTAAGCTGAAGAAAGTCTCCATGTTTTATTCAGTAACATCAGTAAAGAATGGTGCATTTTGTTGCTCATGAGGCAACTGATTATGCAATTATTCAGATGCTAACAAAGTTTTATTAATGTATAATAAAATGTATACAGCTGTTACGCAAATTTGTATGTTGATTCAGTGTGTTTCTAAAAATCACAAATGCCATGAGGATCTCTTCATAAACTGCATTTAAGTGTCTGAGACTTAGCTAAAATGTCCCAAGGTTAGGTAGTTTGTGAGAAATGTAACAGTCATCTCATCATAACAGACAGTCTATACAGAAATGTGTCTTGTTTTCTGTGCAGTCTTACAATTTATTTTGCATTCCTTTAGTTGATAAACTCTTAAATACTACAGGGCAAAACCAAGAGGATTTCCCAGATAAAGCAATCAAGTAAAACTCCTTGACATAGAGTGAAGGCTGAACAGAGTTAACAGCTTTCAGAAGAATGTCCTTTAAAGTCACAGAGAAAGAAAGGGGATCTTTTATACACGCATGAAGTAGCAAAATTAAGATGACCTCTAAAAGCAATAAGAGTTAAACATTGCATGACTTAACAATGATCAACCAAATGACCTTGGTGATGACTTTTGACCATACAAAGGTAGTCCAGATACACCTTTTTGATACAGAGTTGGTGCAAGAGTAGGAAGTGCATGGGCCCTTTTTCTTACATTCTTTCCTCAAGCATCTGCGATTGGTCATTGCTGGAGATAGGTTACTGCTTTAAAAGAACATTTATTCCCCATAAGGATATTCATATTTTATGATACAACTCTCTTTATTTTTTTTCTTTTTTTATCTTTTATTTTTTTCCCCCAGACATTTTAAAGTACAATCACTTTCAAAAATTAGTTTTCCTGAATAAATATAGCCTAGATTAAAGCTATACCCCAGTAGTATTTGGGAATGCTTGCAAATTAACATTCAGAAAACAATGCTAAGCAAGATTTTACTTTCATCATTTGCCTGCAGAGTATAATAAGTGCAGCCAAAAAAACTTTTTCTTTCATGTATATCTAGCAATTTTGTCAATGTTTAATTTTGTGCTTCACCTCTAAACTACTCTGTGCTCATGCTTTCTGCAGTCCATACTTAAGGATATGTTTGGCTTCAAAACAAAATATCTGTATAAATTTTTCATTATTTGCTGTGTTTGAGACCACTTGTGCAGAGTGACCAGTATAAAAGCAGTTTGAATTGCTTCAATTAGCAATATTCCTTAGCTTTTTACAGGTGCTGGCTCTATTGCCTGTTGCTGTTAGTTTCAGTGGCAGCAAAGAAACACCAGTAAATGTTAAATTTATTGAACCAACTTGTATTCATTATAAAGTTTCTGGTCTTTCAGCAATGCAATAATTAGAATATAACTAATTTATTTCAAATTGCTTAGGAAATATGTTGGTTTTTTTTTTTTGGTTTGTTTTTCATCTTTGGTCTACATCCATTATGAAATCAAACCTGTCACATGAACCTTTCATCTTTGTGAGGTGTCAGGATTCTTCACATTCTCAGTAAAAAACCCAGTAAAATAACATAAACAAAGAAACCTCTCTCCTTTCTTTTTTTTTTTACAGATTTCTAACAATACACTTTTGATGATATTTTTTATAGTGCATTTGGATATGACACAGACACAAAACTGTTTCCATTCTTTTATTTTTTTGCTTGTTTCCACTTCTCATACATTTATAAATCAAGGAATTTTCTGCTAGGAGAGAAAGATTAGTAAAACAAGTATTGAACTGATAAAATTAACCAAAGCAAATTAATATCAATTCTGAGGTAATTTTCACATTAGAAAGTTGGTTGAATAACAAATAATTGGGAATAAAATGTGTAATATGTATTCAGAGTAGAAATGGACACAACAATCTGGTTAAAGATAAAATGAGAATGGAGGAGTACATAAGTAAGAAATGGTCAAAGCATTAGGAAAATTGAATACAAACAGGAGAGGAGTAAATATGTAAAGGGATGCTAAGGTGTCAATACACAAAAGGGTGCAAAGACATAAAATAATTTATTAAAATACAGTACATGAAGATGTGAGAACATGTATACCTGTAAACAGAGATGAAGGAAGCAGAAGACAATTGAATGAAAAATAGCTAGTGTTGAACAGAATAAAAAAA
>VXAU01001601.1:103019-131363 GCA_013399695.1 Formicarius rufipectus | reverse complement strand
TTTTTTTTTTTTTTAGTTTTAACCATTGACTGGTTGGTTTTTCCGACGTTTCAATGAGATGATTGAGTAAATTAATAGTACAAATGAAAATCAGAGCTGACTTGAGGGAGGCAGGCAAGAAAAAGTAAAGTTTAAGTGAAGAAACTATCTTCATTTCAAAGGTAGACTCAAAAAGCAGCTTGGTATTGTACCCTTCATCTATCCCCAGCATAGCAACTTTTCTCCACCTCATATTCAGTTTAAATGGAAAGTTTGCATCTGCATTTGCTTAAGAGAAATCAATAACCAATTAGTGGCACTTATAGGCAAAGAATGTAAGAGTTTGTCTATGTATTACTTACTATTAATTGCAAGGTAAACATGATAAGCTTCAGATCTACAGATTCTAAAAAATGATTTGATGACATTTTCTCTGTGTCATCCCTAGTTGGTTCATGTGGCTACAGTAAACTGCATTCCTACTTCAACCTTACCTCTCTGCCTGGCAAAATCATGGAACAGATCCTTCTGGAAGATATGTCAAGGAATGTGAATGACAATGAGGTAATTAGAGGCAGCCAACATGCCTTCACCAAAGGCAAATCATGCCTGACTACTCTGGTGGCACTTCTGTGGTGGGGTGATTGCATCAGTTGAGAAGAGAAGACTATGGCTATCATCTATAAGGTCTTTGACAAGGCTCCACAAAAAATTCTTTTTACTAAACTGGAGAGAGATGGGTTTGGTAAATGGACTATTCAATGGATTAACAACTGACTAGATGGCTACATTCAAAGTGCTGCAGTCAATGGCTCAATGTCAGGAGAACAGTAATGAGTGGTGTCCTTCAGGGTTTTGTACTAGAACAAATACTCTTCAGTGTATTACTAATGATATAGTGTGGATGATACCAAGCTGAGTGGTGCAGCTGATGTGTTAGAAGAAAGGGATGCCATCCAGAGAGACTCTGACAAGCTTGAGAAGTGGGCCTGTGTGCTCCTTATGAAGTTCAACAAGGCCAAATGCAAGGTCCTGAACCTGGGTTGGCTTTAGCACTGACAGGGGGATGAATAGATTGAGAGCCATCCTGTGGAGAATAACTTCATGATACTGATGAGTGAAAAATTAGATATGAAGTGGTAGTGTGTGCTTGCAGCCTAGAAAGCAAATCATATCCTGGGCTGCACCCAAAAAAAAATAAAATAAAAAAACCCATAACCTAAAAAAGATGGCCAGCAGGTCAAGGGAAGTGGCTCTCACTCTCTACTCCACTGTCTCAAGACCCTGCCTGTAGTTGTGCATCCAGTTTAGGGGTCTCCAGCATAAGAAAGACTTTTTGAGCAGTTCCAGAGGAGGGCCATGAAAATGACCAAAAGAGTGTAACACCTCTTCTATAAAGAGAAGCTGAGAGAGCTGGCATTGTTCAACGAGGAGTAAAGAATTTTCCAATGAGAACTTTTCATGGCCTTTCAATTTCATAAAGCAAGATGAAGAGAGAGTGTTTACTGGGGATATAGTGATAGGACAGAGGGTTACAGTTTTAAACTAAAAGAGGGAAAATTCATATTGGAAATAAGGAAGAAATTATTTACTATGGAATTAGTGAGACACTGGAACCAGTTGCCTAAAGTTGTCAATGCCCCATCACTGGAGGTGTCCCAAGTTAAATTGAACAGCTTTATGTAATGAAAGATGCTCCTGCCATGCTGAGGGGTTGGAACTAGATGATCATTAAAAGTTATTTTCAAGCAAAAACATTCTATCATTCTATGATTCTTCCATTTTGAAAGTAAAGATTCTTTGGATGGCAACTCACACTAATATTTAGATAAATGGTTTAGGACATGAGTGATTTCAGACACATTCTTTACTCTGCCAGTATCAAATATATAAAAATTAATGTGTTACTATTAATGTGTTACCTTTTGTTCTTCATCTGGTTATTAGCAATTTTTCTTTCAGTTTCCTTCTCCATAAGATCCAGAGAAAGAATATGTCCTTTTTTCCTGTCACCTTACTGTAACAGGAAAGTTGCTCTGACCTTTTAAGAAATTTCTCAAAAGCTTTCAGCTTACGTTGTTAAATATTGCAATTAGGAGGGTTACTTGAAAAGTAAATGGTGAATATCTAACAATTTTCCTGTACTGCTCTGCTGTTGCTCAGATTCAAAGTTAAGATTTTTTTTTTTCAATTTCCTCAAAAGAAGAAGAATAAATTAGTTTCTAGGTTGAAGATTCCAGAAGATTTATGGGGTTTTATCTGGCTAGTTGCCATGGAGTTTAATTACTGTTGAGATAAGCCCCAAGGATTATGAAGTTTCAATGCTCAGAAAAAGTGCCATTCTTTGTTATATAATGAATAAGTTCCCAAACCACTCTGATGTCCTTGTTAGGAACAGCATAAGCAGCAGGAATAAGCTGGGACAGCTGCAATCTTTTTATTTCTTTATTTCTTTTATTTTTCCCCCTAGCTGTGTTTCAGGTGAAGTACCCCTATTACATTTGTAATCTTTATCCCCTTTCCCTGGGGAATGGGAGGAGGTGATGTGGTGCGTCTTCTCTTGGTTATGAAGCCTTTCTTTTGCTACTTTAGTTAAATGCTCCCTTTGATTTGTAGCTATATTTAACTCCAGTGTTTTCTGAGCCATCAGCAAAAGTATTGAAAATATCCACAAGAGTAAATGATAATATGAACAGTGAAGGTGCTTTGATTTTTTTCTACACTAGGTCACATAATTTAGAAAAAGGTGTTTAAAATGCGGTTATAATTTTTCTTGAAATATAAACATTGAAAACATAAAAAGGTATCCTTCTCTTTGATCTGTATTAGGAAAAAAGGGGTAAACTTTTACCAGCTTCAATGGATTTTTATTTTCACTGTGGAGAATTTAACATAGCTGTAAATTTAGTTCAGTTGAACAGCATGTCTTCAAACCAACCATGGAGAATGTTATGTACTTAAATTTAATAAGCAAAAAGGCAGAGAAGATTTAAGGTTCCTCAGTCTCTCCACAGGGAAGATGTTGTTCTATCTTTCCAATTCCTGAAGAAGAAACAATTTTTTAAGATATATTTTTCAGACCCGAGCAGTATCTTTAAGCTCTGGGTTTGTGGTTTTTTTTAGTTACTATAAGACTGAAATAAAATAATGAAAACCCAAAACCACTGGAAACTTGATAAAAATAAAGTGCACACTAAAGAAATATTATGAAACATAGTCAGCTGATAAACCTGCAAGAAATGTGCTATTATATTTGCAGCAACTTAACTTCTTGTGAGAAAAATTTGAAATAGGTTCATTTATTCTCTAAAGAAAACAATGTTTAAGAGTAGCTTTTCCTCCTTTTGTGCTTTTTAAATAATTTATATGAAAAGTACCTTTTATACAATTTTATTTAAAACCAAAAATTTTAACTTACCATTCTGCTTTCTTGGGACCACTACCTGTTCTATAGAACTACTAACAAATACAGTAACACTATTCCTTTGACTTCTTAATAATTTTACCAGTCAGCCAATTAAACACTCAGGTAACCTCTTCTACAAAGACTAACAACATCTAATTTAAGACTGGGATTCAGTTTCTTTCCTCATCTTTTCAGACTAATATTTAGGTTATGTGATTTTATTTATTTGGGGGTTGTAAAATTTCACCACACATACAATCACAGCAGTTCAGTGTTGTTTGAAATACGGTGTATTGGTTAACCTTCAGTTTCCACTGGAAAATTTCACAGGTAGTCTGTAAGTCTTGTGTAACATCATCTCATGCCATGAATATTTGACTTCATAAGAAGTCTCAAAGGGCCATAGATATCATGAATTAAGCTCAAAACCTCTGTGGAGAGTAATGGAAACTTAGACATCAACTTCAGTGCGATACCAGCATTCAGACATCTAATTAAGTGCTTGGACTCACTCGTAAATTGCTGATACCTTAATTTCACATGGAATCCTACTCAGGTCTTAGTTTAGTAGATGAAATATGGACATCTGGTACAATCCAAGGAACTCAAGGTTACCTGAGGCATCCCCATATGACTAGTAGAAATAACACAGAGGACTTAAAGAAGACTGTTTTAATTAGGAGCTTTGGCCAGAAGAGATACACTGGAGCAGTTTAAATATCAGTATTAGTAGATTCTTTCTTTGAGATAAACAGAAATGTTTAGTTTGGTTTCTGTAACAAAGTCATCAACTTATGATAACAGATATGGTACATTACACTGTAGAAGACTTGCACCATCCAGAAGCAGCAGCTAGACGCTCTGCATCTCCGACAGAAGAGAGTGGCCCATATTTAGGCAATTGAATTGAGTCTGGGATGTTAACAATGGTTATGTTTAAGCTCATCATCCTAAATTCCATTTATAGCGAATGGAAAAAGAGTGTCACTCAGGGCATAACTGATCTGACCTAATTTAGATGTGCTCATTAAAGGTCATACTCAAGGGGCTTCTGTGAGTCAATAAGGGACTGAAAATTGCATTAAAATGACTGCGAAAGCATTTTAAAGGAATTTTTGCAACTGCCTGTGCACTGACTCCTCACATTGAAAGTGAGGACCATATTAGTTAACTTAAGATGGGTAAAGTTAGTAGACAGACATGAGTTATGATAATCTCTAGAAGAAGCAGCTGTTGAGTGTGTGTACACAGTAGGTCTGACTGCTACTATTTAGGAAAAAAAGTGGAATAGGTTGCCCTATAGGACTCTTGTTGTCTGAGGTTAGGTTGAGTCGACTCACTAAAAATGGATCTGACTTCAATCCCTTTTTTTCTGTCTATGACACAAAGTCTTTGCCACAAATAGTATGACAGAAAAATTACTGAAGTTGAAATATTCAGGGCAGTAAAGACTAAAGAATGATCTCCATTAAAAAGGAAGTAGCTGAAAGTGTGAGGTTAAATATGACTGATGCAACAGAAGCTAGAGACAAAGAATACCAGCTGAAATATGTGAAGAAAGCCTGATATGTCTGGCAAGTGGTGTTCAAAATCTAGGCAGGCAACACCTCCTTTAATAGGTTTGATGTTTAATTCTTCTCGCTTTGCTAGTCTGAGCTGGTAAAACCTAAGAGCTAAGTATGATAGAGAAAGTCAGACACAGGTTGTAAACCAACTCAGGGTCAAGTTATGAACTTGCAGACAGTAACAATGCAGCAAGGGCTACTAACTTTCAAGAACTCATATCTAACCTCTGTAAAATTACTGAAAGCAAAGTAGGTGAGTCTTGTTAGAGGACTTGTAAACTACTGATCCTCCATCATGAAGATCTTTTGAGAAAACTAATGAAATAAACCAGTTGGTCTGTGAGGACTAAGTCTAGCTGTTGTTACAGGGCAAAAGCTCTGTAAATGCTTGTTTATACAGACCTACATGGACACATTTGTATATATACATATATATATATATGTATATAAAGACAGCGGTGAATAATGAAGACAAATTCTGTAGAAAAATACCTTGAAGCACAGAAAAAGAAACTTCTTAAGTTTCAAAACAAAAGGTGCATAAATCATGCTACTGTTGAAATCTGAATAGATTGTTACATTAGGAAAGTATGTGTTTGAATACTGAATGTGTTTTCAGGAGTTTTTGTGTTACTTAGTCCTAAGCAACTTTATAAACTCTGCAACTATAACCGTAATTCTTAAATTTAGAATGAGACTCAAGGGATACAGAATCACAGAAGAATCTGAATTAGAAGGGACCCGTGAGGATCATTGAGTCCAACTCTACAAAATTAACTGCTGCTTTTTAAAGAGCTGGTCCAGGGACAAAGCAAAGATAAAGACAGGATGGCCTTCTGTGACACCTAAGGTAGGAGGACCTTGTGATGTTTGCTACAGAGACCATACAGGCAAAATATTGAAACCGTACCTTCCAGTTAACTCCTAGCAAAAGTCTGAGGAAGTGCCCCATCTATCGGGTTATGGTGGCATGTATAGATTACAAGCCTGTAGATGGCAAACTAAAAGCGTAGGTCAAATTTCTAAGTATGGAAATCTGTCTCTATTTAAGCATAAATGCTGTATCCTACAAAACTCAGTAGTTATATCTCACTGAACTGCAAAAATATATAAAAAATATATAAATCTGAAGCAAGATAAGTGACTTTTTACCTTTGCCTGTCTTGTATGCTGTACATCTAGACACCCTTACCAACACCTATGAGCAGCAGGTGCAATAGGATAGAGCTTCACTTTCTCACAGTTTACTAGCCAAACTCAATAATTTTTAGTCCAAAAGGCTGATATGTATGAGTGTATCTGATGGTCTTAAAATTTATTGTATTTTTTTTATTAAACCTTGTATATTTAATATGTCCACAACAATTTTGATAGTATTGTCTGCAGGTCAAGGAAGGTGATTCTTTCTCTCCACTCAGCACTGGTAAGATATATCTGGAGTGCTGATCTCCCCAATATAAGAGAGAAGATCCTTGAAGAAGTTCTGTGAAATACCATAAAGAGACTGCTTTACCAAAAATAGGGCTAAGAGACTGAAGCATCTCTCACATGAGAGGTTGAGAGACCTGGAACTGTTTAAACTTTTAGTCAAATATTTAAACAACTTTTGCATTAACAGTTTTTGAGAAGAATAGCTATTTGGACTAAAGCCAGGCAGCCAGCTAGCCTGCCTTCCTCCACTGATTTAAAAAGAAGAAAGAAGACTTAGCATGGCATGGAAAATCTCTCCATAAATGATTGCTTAAATTTCAAATTTTATTGCGAAATTGTTATCTTGCAAATTACTGTAGTACTTGCCTGCATCCATATTTGCTCTAGGTTAAATGACTGTGTCACATCTTTAACATGTGAAAGGCAATGGGATTTATTTAAAACTTAATGAATTGCTGCAGAAGTGAGAGAAGAGGGAACCAGAGAGTAGATGAATCACAGATCAACCAATTGTATTAGTATCATTTGCAGTTGAAGTACATATTCTGTAGCAGTCGGGCACAATCCCCATTTGTGGGAGGTCAAACAGGAACATTTATTGAAGTTACTAAATACAATATATAGGTTCAACAGTTAAATATTCATCTCAGGGGTTGGTTTTATGCTAAACATGGGAGTAGATATTACAACTAAGAGAATACATTATGGTTGCTATGAAGGGTATTCAAGAATGTAAGGCTGGTTTATATGTAATGAATACGAGACAGAAGAAACAAAGGGATTGATAAGAAAAGTTTCTATCCCGCCTAGTGAACACACAGAAAACCACAAATCTTGTCAAATGCAGGCCGCTTGGAGCAGTAGATGTCTGCAGATTTGATTGAGTCAGCCAGGAAGGTTCCTTCAACGTTCTCCCAATACACTTTCCCAAGGCCTCTTTGACTTTCCAGTCAGGCCTCTTGAAACTAAGATATTTTTAAATCCCACAATATTCATGACCAAAATTACAGTAAATGGGATGGACTTTGTAGAATTTATTCAGATAGCCAGATCTCATCCAACACAGACCCATTGGACTGAGTCAAGTGGAGGGACACCTCTCCTATGAAGTCAAGCTGAGACAGTTGGGGTTGTTCAGCCCTGAAAGAAAAGGCTCTGAGGAGACACCTTCTAACAGCCTTCCAGAACCTAAAGGGGGGCTACGAGTAAGCTGGAGAGGGACTTTTTTACAAGATCATGTAGCAATAGGACAGAAGCCAGTGGCTTTAAACTGAAAGAGGATGGGTTTAGATTAGACATTATGGAGAAATTCTCTACAGTGATGGTGGTGAGACACTGGAACTGGTTGCCCAGAGATGTCATTAGCGCCCCATGCCTGGGCGTGTTCAAGGCCAGGTTGGATGGGGCTTTGAGAAACCTGGTCTAGTGGAAAGTGTCCCTGCCCATGGCAGAGGAGTTGGAACTAGACGATCTTTAAGGTCCCTTCCAACTCAAACCATTCTATGATAATACGGTGTTATGATATGAAAATCATGTAATGAGTTCTGTTTGAGTATACTCAATCACTACAGACTTAATCCAGGACAGGGAACTAAAATTGTTGTACTGAACATACTAAGAAGTCAAACATCTTTTGCCAAAAGAAATTCTCTCCCTGGCTAACAGGAGAGCACCTAGACAAACAAAACAAGCTTCCTGATATCACCGTGTCAGTTCCTGCTCTAAGCTTGAGAGAATCAGAATCTATCCACTGCTGCATTTTGTGCTTTATTAAAATGTAATATTGGTTGTAAATAGTCAGGATTAGTGTCAGAGTTAATGGCATTATTCTTTGCACTTTTTGTAGCAGTGAGGGTTTTGATTTGCTTTTGCCAGGTACAAGTGATTCTTAGCCAATCACTATAGGAATAAGAAAGGATTGCCCTTGAAAATGTTGATTTTCTAACTTTTAGGGTGAGAAAAGCAACCTTTTCATGCATATATTTTGAATAATTAGGTACTGTTGTATACTGAAAAGTATATGAGTTAGAAAATTTATCCCATAAGCCCTCTCAGGACACACCATCTCTGGTCAGTCCTGGAGAAGAAGAAATGATAGATGAGAGAGAGAGATGTAACACTATTAATGTATTAATATCTGAGAGAATTTCTACTAAATAAAACAGATATATCAACCAGTTCTATGGACTTTCAAGTTCTAAATAGTCCATTTTCAAGCTTTTTGCAATTAGATTAAAAAAAAAAAAAAAAGCGCATTTCACCTCCTCTTCCTGTCTCTTCTCTCCCTACCCGTTTTAACAAGCAGTGGAAGTAGAACAGCCTCAGCATTATCAGGCTGTTAAAAAAAAGGTCACAGAGCTCTGCATGATAGAAAATTCTAGTTTCAATCAAGATTGAATAAGAAAATTTTCCAAACCTCTTTTGATATTACTTGACTTGTCTTGAAAATGTTCTTTAGAAGGCTAGTTCAGTGAATAAAACTATTTTACTACTTCTAGTAGGGCCAAGTCTATTAATTAATTTTTCTGTAGGTTGCTTTTAAATAAGCAACTGTTCATTAATTTAAAAAAGGGAAGTACTAAAAATAAAATCCTAGAACTAACCAAATTCAATTAATATATGAAGAAGTAAGGTTGCCACCTCTTTCTTTTTCTCTCAATATGTACCAAAAATTTGGGACCTGACAATGTTAACAGGCAGTCATATTTTGATATTGAGTCAATTTTGAGTCATAGTATTCAGAGTTATCAGTATTTAAACATTACTAAAGAATATTGTATCTTCAAGTGGAGCTCTTACTGCTTTTACTTTTAAAGTGTGCTAGAGTTCATTTCAGCTGTAAAATAGGTTTTTGTGTCTCAGCCAATCACTTCAACATCCTCTCACAGAGAAGGGATAGAATTAGTCACTTACAATGGAAGATAGTCATAATATATTTCAAATGTTTTCTGTAGAACGAGCTGCACCTTAGCAGTGCTAACTGCTCTCCACCAGTTACGAAGAATGACCAACTGCCAGATCCAATAAGGACTTTTATGTTTAGTCAGATATCACTCCCCATAACTTCTACTGATGCTTGCCCAAACAAAGCATTCCATCATTCCCCAATTCTCCTAGATTAGCCTGGAGCATTGAACAGTAGCAGTTTTGATCATCAATTGAAACTACATTTTTCTGTACATACTTTTACATGTGTGGTGTGTATGTGAGATTAGTTGTGTGCATGTGTGTGAGATTAATTGCCAATGATTGCCTTATTCTGTAGAATAAAGGATGAAGAAATTAAAATTGGTCATTCCATGTAGTCCAAATTTGTCTGGGAGCTAGCCAAAGGTTAGAGGTTTTCATCTGAGGTATGAGACAGTAGACTTCAATCCCTGTTCTTTATGATTCAGGAAACTTCAAACGCCAGAAACATGTATTATGAATGTTTTTATTCTGCTAAATGAAAGAGGGTCAAAGAGCAAGCACCCTGTTTAACTGAGAGCTCACTATCTGATTCCTTTTACAACTACTCCATCTATTTCTTTCTGAGCCAAGTCTACTATAAAGTTAATCACCAGCTCATCATAGCCTAGTCAGTGCCATATCACCTTGGGACCATCAATCAGTCTCCAGTTCCTTGCTATTAGTAACATAATTGTAGACATGACTACTAATGAATGCTTGTATGTGTTTGACTTTGTGGGTTTTCTTGTCTTCTTCGTAAATTAATATACCTTCTGAAAATAGTAACTTTATGTCAAAAATATAGCTAGGTTATAATCAGGAATGCCAGCTTAGAAGTGATCCTGTGTAGTCCATGCTAGAATTTAAGTCACTGGAGGCTGATGTCACTTTTGAGGAGATAAATAAGCAGTGCCGGAGAAGGTAAGCCTTTTCCCTGGATTATTTTTAGTATTCATAGTTGCTTCTTCAAGCTAGTGCTATTAGGGAAAACAGACTTATTACTGAAAGCAGTAAAAGCCTAGAGAGCTTCAGAAGAGAGTGAATGATAGAGATGATAAACTACTAGAAAAAAAAAATGTAGGGGGAAAAGTTGCACAAGTCATAAATAAAGAACATTTCCAAAGTAAAAGAGCAGATTAAGGAAACAGTAAATAAAATAAAAATCCCAGTTTTGATTAAATTCAAGGAGAATGAGCACACTGCATTCAGAAAGTTTGCAAACAAGTCACATATGAATGCAGCAATTGCTTTAACATTTTGATGGAGCTCTATCCAGTTTACTTTAGAAAGTAAAGAATTACTAGTAAGTTTGAAAATGTGAAAAAGTGCACTACCATAATCTCAGCAGAGAATCTATGTTGCACAAAGGGTGAAAAAATTAGTAAAACTGGAATATCCACAATCAAATTGTTGCAGAACTATGTATATTTTGTTGTGTGATTTTTTTTTTCAACTTGTTCGGTACTTATAACCTATGACCTCTAATTGTATGTTGTTTTTCAAGGTGGACCACTAGTAATGCATAATAAAAAGTATAATTCAGGAGTCAGGTGTATTATTTCTTATAACTGCAATGTCAGTTGGCTTCTATATTGTATTAACACAATTGTATTAGTGCTAAGCATTTGATTACTGGGGTAATTAAAAAAACTTTTAAGACATTTTTTACTCTCAGCCATTTTGCAAGTGCAGTAAAACTATCCCATCAATTCAGTCTTCAGGAAAAATTGGTCCTCTGTGGGAGAACATCTCTCACAACAGCAATCAAAGCACCTACTATAGCAAGATGTATTTGCTTACTTGTGCTTCAGAGTACAACTTTGTGCTTGAGATTTATTGAAGGAATAAAAATGAAATGCAGCATGTTTGAGAGCAGTGTGCAGATCCACAAGCATTATCTAAATTAGCAGATCTAAAATATTCAGGTTCATTTTGTATATCCTTCCTGTTATTTACAGGGTTTATCTTGGGAAGACGTTGTCTAGTAACTTCATCTTAGAGAACTTTAATATATTGAAGAACTTTGAGGAATTCCATGCATTCAGTAACTGAGAATTTGTTTCTTCATTCTCATAACTGAAGAAAGAGTGAAAATATGTGATGTTTATTTGGCATAAAATAGAACCAAAATAAGACAATGTCTCTCTTTTGCTACAGAAAATACTTTGTATCTCACCAAAACACTAGGCTGCAACCAACTTTCTTCTAGATTACTTCAGTTCAGGTACATTTTCTATTTTTCAGCTTAAAGATTCAACACTGCAAACAAAAGATAAAGAGGCCTTTGAAATCAATTACGCTTTCAGGTTTGCTTATAAACTGCCTCAATACTAGTCCAAAACAGTGTATTTATGTTTTTTACATAACTGAAGAACCAGGGAGCAAAGTAACCCCAGCCACCAATCCATTTTCCTGAGTGACTTCTGTTTGAAGGGGCTGAGCATGACAGTCTGAACTCAGCCACCTTGCCACCATTAGTCTAACAACGTCATAGCTTCCAGCATACTGCAGCATGCTTAAAATGTGTAACACAAAAAAAGGACATCAGTTTCTGAGGTGTTTTCTGAGAACATTACTTTGTACAAATGGTACTGGCTTACTGTTCATATCCTCCTCATTTTAATTGAAGAATATTAATTGTTTCTAATAAACAAATAAGCAATCATGTGGCTAGTGACTGGTTAACCTTTGGGTCCTCTTCACTTCTATTTTCACACAATAACAAAAGAACTTTTTAGTGTGCTAAAGTCTCTGCTATAAGTAATTTAATAGTTAGAGAAAACTATGAATTCCTCAAGTTACTGTGCTTTGCAGAATATAAACCAGAGATTTCAGATATTCTTTTGTGTCTTTTAGACTCTCTGATGCGTGCATGGATATTTTCCATCTTCAGTGCTCTCAGTTTAGATTAATTTGTTTATTACAAAAAAATGCCTTCCCAAAATAACACAAATATTCTTTAAAAAGTTTACATGATAAAGAAATCATTACCTGATGATAAAATTCCAGTTTCATGAATGTTGCACAGTTTCAGTAATTCTGGTAGCTATTGTGATAGTAGTGATTCATGTTTTTATGTATTACAATCAATGAATGCTTTCCNGCTGCTTAATAAGAAATTGTTTTAAATAATTGGCTTTCACACATGCAAAGGTTTTGTGTAACCATATACTGTAAGAATTTTTTGAATCAAACTTAATTTTAAAAAAATACAAGGGATGACTGATAAAGTTTGACAGTTGAAAGCTGTTATAGAAATTTTGCTTAAATTCCAGTCCTAATTCATATAATTTCATCATACAATGAAAGAAAAAGTATAAATGTTATGATTACAGTTATCTTTATTCTTTTTAGATAACAAAGTGTTTTGTGACATTCATGAAACTAGAAAATATTTTAATAAATAAGCATTTTTTCTAAGCAACATATATTTTGAGCCTCTTTTTTTATTAATATTAAAAAGAAACCAAACAAATACAGTATTTTTTTCTACAATTGATTCATATTATTCAAGCATTCAAGAGAGTATAATTGTTTCTACAACTGATTTGCTAAAAATCATTTTGCAAAAAGTAGGCTATTTGACTCCAGAGATACCTAAAAGCTTTAAACGATGTGGTCAATTGTTGCTTGAAGGGAATATAAAATAAAAAAAAATAAATTTTGAGTTAATTTAAGAATCCAAAGCAGCAAAAAGGCCTGGATGAGTCATACAGTAAAGTATAGGCAATTTAGAGGACTGATAAAAAAGAGATGAAACTTGTCATGGTCTTTATACAGGACAGCCGTTTTCTATGACTATGGAACTTGTTGATGGTGGGAGTTTTTACAGAACTTTCAGTCAGAAAGGTTCTCAGTTAGACTATGAAATTTCTTGTGAAATGGAGAGCAGGTACAGTATCCCAGAGCTACCTGTGAACAACAGTGTAAGTTGGAGAAAAACACCACAGCTTAATCATGTCCTTGGACTGTCTGAGACAGATGAGAGATTTCAATCTCAGTCTTTTATATTCCAGATGAATAACCTCATCAAAGGCTGTTTAATGAGCTCTTAGCATGTCATTCTAAATTAATTGCATGGTAAAGTGTAGTGGCAGAAATATTGGTTCTGAATTTTCCAGATTTTTGGATTTTCCAAATACATTTTTATTCTGTATTATTTCATCAGAGAAGGGGAAAATTTATGACAGTTTTGAAAACAGATTTTATTTTTAACTATACTTACTTGTCCACTCTTTTGTAATGAACTGGTACATCCCATGTTATGCACTCTAGTTAATTTAAATCCAAAACAACTATGCAATTAGATGCCTAGTTAGGTGAGTCCCAATTATACTGATATCACTTCCATCTTTATTTCAAAGACCAGTTCATGCATCTATGGACCTATGTCTAAAGAGCAAGAATATGCTTCCTGTCTGACCGTAAAACTAACAGATTTCAATCTGTTGTTAGATATTTCATTAAACTGGAAGCAGTCTGATTTGCAAAAATTAGATCCTATTAAACCCTGTGTAAAAGTGCTCAACAATTGTGGAGTTACCTAAAATTGGTTTGAAAATTTACTTGAAAACAGGTACATTTGAATTAAAACAGTGAATGTATTAAGCAGGAATCATTTAAAATTGACTTTTGCATTCTCTCCCTTTGGATCCGGATTTTGCAGAAAGGATACACAATCAGCATATTCTCCTGGTGTTTTCTGTCAGATATATAATATTATTCAGAGTATATCTAAAAGCAGATCAATTCCATGTAACTGACCTTTAATCACTCTTCTTCTCTTCACCCGTTTTAGTGCCCTTTCTGCCCTACCAGTTTTTGCTGGTTTTCCTTCTAAAAGTGTTCTTAGTACACTGTATTTTTCCTTCACATGTTGTGTTTTAATCTTCATCTTTCTTATATTTACTCCATCTTTCTCCTGTTCATGAGACTGACACGACTTTCTGTCTTTGCTTCCATTCTCTAGTGCCCTATCAGTATTTCTTCTGTACCAGCCTTCCCAATTTAGTTTTCATTTCCTCCTTGAGATAAATCTAGTAGTACCGAAGATTTCTAAAACCATGTAAGTACTGCATTAAAACTCTATTACTGGTAATTGAACTAATGTAAAAGTGCAGATTACATATAATTTATGACAAACTCTATGTCTTAGGAATTGAAATGAATCACCATTTTAATTTAAATGTATTGGACGCTTACCAAACCTCCCAAAATGATGTTGGGAATACTTGAAAGAATATTCTAAAATGTTTGAGAAGTCCAATCTAAGCAGTCCAAATCCAGAGTCTTTCAGAGTAGTGGAGTTCTCCTGCGAGATGATATTCAAGTTGTCTTCTTGACCATGAGGAGGGTCAAGCCTGTACATGATATTTGTTTCATCTCTTGCATCAGCTTCGATATCTTCTGTTTTTGCAGCTGACAAATGAAAGTTCAGTACAAATATTTGAATTATGAATGGGATCAGGCAATAATTATTTCATATACATTTATAATTAGTGATTGTATTCAGTCTTGTAGAATATAGTCATTGATATGAGTCTGATTGTTTCAGTTAGATATATCAGGAGTAGATTTGGCCCAGTATTTTAAAAGTAAGACATTTTCACATTTTAGACATATCAATTATGCTGTGCATTTCTGAGTGTCTAAATTCTGAGTTTAGCAGCTTCGTGAAACTAACAAAACTCAGATTTGTAATCATTTTAAATTGGAAGGGGGGAAATTTGGAACTGATCAGCAAAAGACCTTTCTTTGTCTTTCTATCATGAATGCTTCATTTGCAAGAAGTGTGCCAATGGAGTGACCACTCACAAATCAGTGTTTAACTGCACTGATCATTGTGCCAAAGCTAGCTTGCTGTTTTTTATGCCAACAGTGGATATTTTATGTCAGTACTGCATCAATAATTTTGGTCATCTACATTTGAAAATACTCAGATGTGTTCTAAGATGTGCAACTAATAAATCTAATCATATGGACTGTGTAACCACATGGAAGTAAAATCAGTCCACCAATGCAGTTTTCTACTTTAATGCCCTTTTTCTTCTGGATTCAATTTTAAGACATTGTTAAATCAAACCAGGCTATAAATTATTATTAAAATTAATTGAGTTCTGTTACTAAGAAAATAGAAGAATATATATGTATGCGTATGTGTATATATATATATATATATATGTATGTTATGTTTGATCTGCACTTAGAAGTTTCTCCCCCTCCTCTTCGTATTTGTAGTGTTTATCTTTGTACATGTCCCCTACCCAGGGTGTTTGCAAGGCAGTTGATGGGAGACGTGTTTGAACAATTTTTTTTCCTGGAGGACATGATAACTTCAAAATGTATTTTTCTAAAAGTTTGTGTTTTCATAACTATTATACTCAATAAGTATGCATTACATGCTATTAGCCTTAGCAAGGCATTTTAATCTAACAGTTCTGCACCATGTTCACATTAATATGCAAATAGAAGGAGAATACAAAATTAAATGGAAATGAAAGTTGAAAGTTAATTGACATTTTTGTCACAAAAGCTCGGAGAAACAGTACTTACGGTTTAATGGCAAAAAGCTAATGTGTCATCCTAGGGAGGGCTACATCAATCTAGAACTAAGACGACTTTACTGAGGAAAAGTGCAAAGTGCTGCTTGTGTATGCAGGTTGCC
The DNA here is from genome assembly GCA_013399695.1 of Formicarius rufipectus. NCBI lineage: Eukaryota > Metazoa > Chordata > Aves > Passeriformes > Formicariidae > Formicarius > Formicarius rufipectus. The sequence continues at coordinate 115,369 of VXAU01001601.1, read as the reverse complement.
AGCTCCCCCTATGCAGGTGGTCTCATCACCATAAACCTGGACTAAATTGCTGCCATCCATTAAACACAGTGGCTGTCTGGATAACTGCCTAGTGCAGACTTACACAGGCCATCTATTTCTGTCAGAAATATGATACGTCACTGACAAAAGCTTAATTACTCCATTAATTAATAGGACAATTTTCAAAATGCCTTGCAATGCAGCTTGACACTCATTAGTGCCATTTATGAATAATTTCTCCCAGGGTATAATACACTATAAAGTGAAATTTCAAAGGGAATAATACATGTTTAAACCCTATGTATCTGTGAAACCAAAATGCCTTCTTTGCTGAATTAGCTTTATGAAAAAGCTCAGACCTATCTGCTGAATGCTTGGAAAGATGTTTCTCTATATCAAAACACTTCTGTCACAGAACAGCAATCTTATTCTGAATTGGACTCATTTGAGTCTAGGCAGCCCTTCCCTACATGAAATTTTGATTCAGTTCTAGTTGGACTCTTACTACCTGCAGATTTGCAAAAAGGCGAGTGGCACAAAGGCGAGTGGCCATTACTACTGTACTAGTACATCGCCATGTCCTTGAGCGTCTATATCCCTTTATATGACTGGAAAAATTAGAGGACAAAAGAGCTGGCCATGATTGTTCCAGGGGTTTAAAAGTACAAGTGGAAAATAAGTCAAAATAAGAGAAATATTTAGAGGAAGTATGAGTGCAGCTCCATTATTTTATATGTGAATTAGTTAGGTCGGTGCGCTGGTTTAGAGTTAAACCAGCAGGAGAAATGAATCCAACTTGGAATGGGCTTGCAAGTCAGAATAACAATTTAATAAAAATGATCACAAAATACACTGATACAGAAGGAAAATTCGTTTGACCCACAAAAACAACAGATGTACAGCCCAGCACAGCGGGGCACGAGCAGAATGGAGCTCACCAACCCCTGTGCTGAGCACCACGTGGCCCCCCTGAGTACAAAGTAAAAAGAAAGGAAGAAACATGCTGGTGAAAATGATGGTTGCCATCCAGTGGCAGTCCCAGTCCGGTCAAGGCTCTGGTCCTCCTCTGGATCTGACAAGAGATCCCAGTCCCCAAACCCCAAGCTTATATCTTCTTGGGCTCAGATGGGAACGCCCAGTCCATCCTCCAGGGTGGAGAGTTTCACAATGGGTGATTTACTCTGTGAGGTGACTCATAGCATATTTTTGGCATCCCTGATGGCCCATTAGCAAACATGACCCCTCAAGTGGGTGTGGAGGCAGGAAATACTTCCTTATTCCACAGAAATTCCTAAACACCCAGCTTGTGACCTGAGGGGTTGGGTGTGCCTTAGGCAGCTGCTGCAAATGGGCCATTGTGAGCAGTTAATGAGAAATATGACATAGAGGGTTTAGAATAAACACCCACACAATGACAAACTGATCCTGGCTACTATAACCAGGACAGTGGGGAAGGAGAAACAATTTTAAAGATAATTGCTTTCCTGTTTTCAGAACCGAGAAGTTTCAGTATTTCGTTTTGATGAGGTAGAGTGTCTTCTAGTGCCTGTTCTACAACAGTGCACTCCTTTCCTATTGAGTTTAAAAGGATCTTTTAATTTAATTTTTTATGTTTTCATAGCTTATTCAACATATGGATAGGATCATAGATATAGTCAACGGCCTTGCATGTGAAAATCTATAGAATCCTAAAATTTGAAGGGGCTACTGAGAAGTCGATACTTCAGTTCCCTGTGCTCTTTGTAGATTCAAGAAATTAAAAGTTCTGCTTTATCATGCTTATTCTGCTCACTTAGTAATTTTTTTTTTTTAAACACTTTCGTCATGTAAGTGGTGGTACAGTAAGGTAAACTGCCTTAAGGGGTGTTAGTGTAAAATCTACAGTCTAAAATCAGGATTTTAGGAAAGGATCTTTGAGGTTTCTAATATGGAATTGTATGATCCATGATTTTTCCTCAGTATCCACAAATTTTACTATTCAAATAAGATTTCCTAAAGGAGCTCAGAATTTGCCGAGTGTTCACCTTGAGAAAATTTGTCTTCTTAGTGTATTTCCCAGTGTATGGCAGAAGGAGATATGGGCTGGGAAGGTGAAAATCATTGCCACTTCCTCTGCCTGCCCTGTTCACCTGCATAATTTGCTTGTTTGTCAACTGAACAGGCTGAGCTGACAGTGTGTTGCTGCCCTGGTTCAGGATTTGCCTCTAGAACAGCAGGGATGGGGAATACAGTAACCTTTTCAGTCATCCCAGTCTTAGCCTTCTTGTCAATCAAAGCCCTAAGAATACACTGAAAAAACAGATTTTCTGAGGGTGGGCACTCTTTTAAAAAGTCCTATTTAGACACCCATCAGTTAGAGCCCTTAAATTTGGTGCTTGGCTCTTAATTGACAAAATTTTTATACAGATCTGCAACTTGGGCTGCTAAAGCTGTTTGACGTTTAAAAGTCTCTTTTATCCAGCAAATCCCATTAATCATAGTGCAAAGATCGTTAGTGTTTGTGGCTCAACTTAGAAATGTATGCTCAACCATCAGTATGTGAATAGTCAATTAACAATAGTATTAGCAACACATGCCACTCAGCCCAAAAAATAAATAAAAGAACAGTGAGCCCAAATTAAACCCTTTGATTTTTCTTTGACTTCTCAGTAAGAATCTCATTCTACCAGTTCCTCTGGAACTGATTTATGTAAGGTTATATTAACTATTCCTCAGTGACCCAATATTTCTAGGTATGTTTTGCGCAAAACATATACAAGAGAGGTATGTTAAGTGGGGCTGTGGTGTGTCTTATGCACACTAATGTTATTTGAGTGAGTTCTGGTTTTCTTCTCTCAGTATTCAGTACGCTTTCTTTCTTAGTTTGCCTTGAAAACCAATAAAGCACAGAAACACTGAGAGTAACAGTTCTGTTTGTCTTTAGCCATTGTAAATGAGAAGAAGGTGTTCCAAAGGCAATGCCTCAGGCATTTTGGTTATTTTTTCTACACTGAATATAATCCTACTCTTAAAATATTTTTTGAGCAATAAATTTAGTTCTCCTCCCTGATGCTTATAAGTACTGCTACCCCAAAATATAATAGAAGTAACTAGATAGTCTTTCCCATCTACTATCTATGAATAGTCTTCCTTCCTTATAATCACTGATTGGTGGATTGTTTTAAAATGCCCTCATATTTGATTTTGAAGATATAATCCTCCCAGCACACACACCTCAGTACATGGTGCATACTTCAGAAAAGTATAAACAGGTTTCCTGTCCGCCTAAAAGCCAGTGTAAACTAAGTGTCCATCTCTCTGCAGTGGTGTTGGTGGTTATGTTGACACATCCGGTGTGTTTATCCATCTCCAAGAAAGAGCTTTCTAATGGAAGACAGCAAAGTTCTTTTCCAGAAAGAAAACAATAATTCCATTTTACTGGCTCTTAGCTTAGTCACCCAACCAACCAGTCATGATGGTAAGACACGTGTAGTCTTATCCTTTTCTCTCTGAGCTGATCTCAACTTTCCTGTTCTGCATTGCGGAACAGTGTCATAACAATAAGACTATAATAACATTAAAAAAGAGACAAACAGCTTTAGAGGTGAGCTTCTACATTGTCAAACCAGGAAACTAAAGGGTATGGAAGGAGGGTTCGTAAAAGGAAATTTAAATGTAATTTAGGAAAAAGCAGATTATTGATCATTGGAACAGGAATGTTCATAATGTAAAAACAATATAGTCTACAAAAAATAAATAGCCCAAGGAAAGTAATAAAGCAACCAACCATGACAATCCAAAAACATAAGTATCTACTTTTCCAGCTGAGTGCCACAACCCCACCCAATATAGTACTCTCTTAATAGTCTGATGATTCATGCATTCCTGGGCTTCATGCTGCTCCAGATGCATTTGAAAGAGCAAGGGTTCTCAGCAAGAATATACCATAATGAAGTGTTACGATAGAGACTACCTACAGTTAGAGTTTACCTTTTATTAATTTGTGTTACAAGAAATTAACTCATCTCTTACTGTTCAAATCATTTTACCTCCTTTTTATTCTTATTGCCGCTTTGACCAGTGTTTTAGGATTCTCTCCTCAAATAAGGAAGCTGTGAGTGTTAACTGTCATCTGGACAGACCTTAAATCCTGATATAATTTCCTATGCTTAAAAGTTGCTGTTGTCATTTCCTCCTGACAGTTAAGGGAGATTAAGCAGCTGCCTACATTATCCTGAATTGTTTGTATATTTCCCAGAATATATCTTTGCATGTGTGGGTAAATAACTGTAGATACACAAAGACATCTATGTGCTTAGGTGATTCAAAAAAAACAAGATTTGGGAGTTAAGAATTATTTAGTTTCTTAAGCCCTTATTTCTTTATCCACAATGATGTTTTTGTCCTTAAAACATGAATAAAGCTGCGATCATTTACATGATGATTCTACAAGTACAAAACAGAGCCAACTCATGTACTGTTTCCTTCATAAAACAGAATGTCCTTAAATGCTTCAGTCCCAAGTAAAATTATCAAAATAAACTTTTTGGGACCTTTTTTATGTACAACTGCCTCTTCTATAGAATAAAGTAATGATTTCTGGGAGTGAGTTAGAAAAAATATATTATTTCTAAACAGAAAGATAGAATAATATTTTTTAAACCTTTACAATGAATTATGATACCTATTCTCAGCTGGAGATTTTTTCATTCAGCCTTGATGACGCATTCCCCCCATTCAGTATCATTACTGTTACTCAGATAGTTACCATTCATAAGACTAAAATATTTTACTGTTTGATTTGTTTCTCTGGGTTCTGTTTGGTTATGGTCTGCTGTTCTAAACCAACTTTGCAGTAGTATACATTTGCTATCATAGCAATCATTCAGATTTTTCTTCCGTGTTTGCCAGTGCCAACTGCATAGTATTTGACTTCATATTCTTCAGTTGCTGCTGTTTTATAAACATTAAGCCATTGGTAGCTTCCTAAGTGAAAATTGCTAATGCATGTCCTTTCCATTCACATAGAGCTAAATCACTTTCATGTAGCAAAACATAAGTTCACCAAAAATGTAGTTGCATTTATTTTATTCTGCTAGTCAGTTCCATTAACATGGAAGGCTTAAGAGTCTTTCAGCTTTTGAAATCTTCTTCAGAATTGTTCTAAAGTTCTTACATCCTGCATATATTAGACATTCCCAGTCTTCCAACTAACAGTTCTAGTGTATATTTTCGTCTTAAGATAGGCTGTATGAATTTTCAACAGGTAATAAAGTTCTCATAATAGTTTTTGAGGAATGTATTCTTTTGTGTATGGTGTTCACTGAACTGGTATTCAATACGGTTTTAGGATATACTGAAAGTTCTCTAGCACTTAGAAGCTGACGTCTGATGACAGATGGCTGCATCATTGAAATACCTATCAGGACTCTTGAAATGTGCCTACGTAGACCCCACAAGTTCATTTCACATTTTCTTTTCAGAGAATAATAAAACCTTATTTTGCTTATATGTCTTGCACTACATTTGATCTGTTGTCATTCTGAACCAATGATAGCACCTCACAAAATAGGTTGTGGAACCACACTTTCTCATTGTAGGCATATTGATTCTCCTGTTCTTATTTGTGTTATCATCTTCTACAATGAATATTTTTAAACTGCAGTATTCTTACAATTTTTTCAGAGTAGTTTTGACAGAAACACCTTTCTTTTCGTGCCAGCTTTTTATATGTTTCACATTTTGTCATCAAACTACTTGGCATATTAATTTTTCATAGTTTAAGGTTATGCTATAGATAGAATATGCTTTTAAAACTTTACTAATTGTTGCTTAAGGAGTTGCTGTTTTGCACTTCATATGTTCATGTCATCAGCTCTGTCAACCTTATTCATCATAAGCATCATAGAATCACAAACTCATTTGGGCTGGAAAAGACAAGTAAAACCAGTACAAAAAATTAGTCCAACCATAGATGTAACACTGCCAAGTCCAGGTCTAAACCATGTCCCTAAGCATCGTATTTATACGTCTTTTAAAACACTTTAGGAATGGTGACTCATACACTTCCCCAGGCAGATTGTTCCAACTATTGATAAGCCTTTCAGTAAGAAATTTTTTTTTCCTAATAGCCAATCTAAACATCTCCTTGCACAACTTGGGTCTGTTTCCTCTTGTCTGCTTGCAAATTACTTCAGAGAAGAGACCTTTGTACAGACTGCTTTCAGGTAGCTGTAGGGAGCAATACGATCTCCCCTGAGGCTCATTTTCTCTGGGCTAAACAACTGTGGTTCCCTCTGCCGCTCTTCATAGGACTTGCTTTCTAAACGCTTCACTCATTATAAATAAAAATCAGGCTTTTTGTGAAAACTGAGGCCAACCAGTTAAAGTGCTGTTAAATAGCTGCAGAATGAATAAAAATAATCTACTAAACTGCTACTGAAAGTTAAACTGTTATCTCACCGGATCTACTTCAGAGATCTCTAATCTACTCCTGCACTTACTTAAGCATACTCTGTCACACAAGGGTTTTTAGTGCTTCAGGTGTTACTGCCATGGAAGTAGAAAAAAATCAAGAGCTTCAGCTAACTGGAAAGAGGAGTCTGGGGCAGAAAACAGGAATACAGAGTTGGAACGTAGGCAGAGTTGGGGAAAGACAGACATAGAGAGAGAAAACACACAAGAGCCAGAAATGCAGAGCAGGGAAGAGGACTGTGCAGTCAAGGTCAAGGTGAAGGATGAAACATGGATGTAGTCAGGAGAGGAGATTGAGAGCTAGTCAAGTAGGGAAATGGTTGAAAGTACACTGAAAAGGAAACTCAATGACCTCATTCACTTCCACTAAAAAATTAATTGAATCTGTACATACTATTCTCATCTTTAATGACTATTGATACACAAGATGTGCAAACGTGAAGGAAAAATTGTGAAGAAATCAAACTTTTTTGATTGAAAAGAAAAATGCTTTGAAACTTCCTTTGAGACTCTCCTATGTATTGGGAGACCTGTGACTCTGATAGGAGCTGACAGGATAGCTTCAAATAACTTTTGCTGCAGTCATGAGTTCTTGGCACTTCTTTAAATCTGATTTTGTTTTTCTTACAGTAGCTATCTAAAAAAAAACCAAAACCAAAACCAAACACCACCAACAAAAAAACCCCACAAAAACCCAAAACCAAACAAAACCAACTAACCAACCAAAAAACAAACAAAACAAAACAAAAACAAAAACACCCCAAACAAACAAACAAACCAAAAACCAAAAAAGGCACTATGTTAATTATTTACATGGGGAAGAGCTGTTCTAAGTGATAAGACTAAAACCATGGTGGAAGAAGAGAGACTAGACTTCCATGTGTATCATGAACAGCATTAACTGTAAAATTATCCTTTTGCCTCCAAAGCTGTGTCTCATTTTGTATGTTGAGGTTTCTCAAGGGTGAAAAAAGTAGATTACAAATGTTAATCGATACTCAGTTAAATAATTTTATATCTATGAGTATTCAAGAATTTAAGTTGAACTTTCTTTACTATGATTTGTTGTTTCTAATGAAGTTAATGCCTTAAAATCTACATTATATAGATTTTAGTATAACTCTTTTGGCATTTTTTGTAACACTTCAGCTAAGTACCTTTGTATTAGGTTCCTGAAATATTGTCTAATGTTCCTCATCACGGATTTCAGTGGATAAAGATTTTAATAAAAACATTTTGTTTGTATAGAATGTACCCAGAAAAACATAGTAAGAACAATTTTTTATATAACTGTAGTCAAAACAATTCAGAAGGCCCAGAATCCTTGAAATTATTCCAAGCAGGGCAGAGATGATGAAGAAGACAAAATGAACATAAAGGATCATCAAGACTTCTGACTCAGTTTGGGAAGGCATGCTGAGAATGGTACTACGGGAGGAACAGTTTTGGAAGTAGCTGTATGTGCTGCTTTAAAAGTAAACCAGCAGGAGAAATGAAGGCAACTCAAAAAACTTGATTGCAAGTCAAAGTTACAATTTACTAAAAAGATTACACTAAATACAACAATGCAGGGGAAACTGTTTTTAATCCACAAAGACGGATGTATAACTCAGCAACTTGGGACAAGAACAGAACAGTGTTTGTTAGCCCTTGTGTTGAGCTCCACATGGTCCTCATGGGTGAAAAGTAAAAGGTCCTCCTCTGGATCCGACAAGTGGTACTGGAAGTCCTAAAACCCCAAGATTGTATATAGTCAGGTTCAGGTGGGAATGTCCAGTATCTCCTCCAGGGTGGTGAGTTCCACATTGGGTGATTTTTGTCTGTGAGTCATGTGACACTTTTTGAATTCTGGTCATTGCAACTGCCTATTGTGCCAGTCCCTAACAGCCCATTAGCAGACATGACCCGTTGGGTGGATGTTAAGGTGCTAATGCCTCTCAGGAGCGGATTTATCACACCTGAGTTATCGGTGTGAAGACCGAAACATTCCCATGCCTCACAGAGTTCTTTAACACCCAGCTAGTAGCCTGAGGTGTCAGCTACTGGAAACCATCCTTTACTAACAGTTCATCAGAAATGACACAGAGGATGTACAGTACACAGCTTTGGTTATACCCATATAGTGATAAACCGGTCCCAACCCCTGTAACTGGCACAGTTTGACAGTATTAAGCAATGCTTTGAATTGTTAATTAGGTAACTAAATAAAAGCAGGAGGCTTTTGTAACTCTGGATGCACTTTTTGGAAGAAATTAGATTCTTGTGCATCCAATATCATAATAAAAGGAGTGCTGCCTGCTAAAACTAACAAAGTGAGTCTTAGGGGTTTCTTTTATGAGCCAATTTTAGTCACCAAAGTAAGAAAAGGGATACTGTTTCATTGCAATAGCACTCATTTGGGAGCTCTCTATAGCCTATTTGTCAGCTTATTTTACATAACATGCCTTAGGAGTCTTGAACCCTTATTCAGTTATTATGTAGAATACATGCAATGGGATCCAACATAAAACTGAACAATGGAGAGGGAATCTCAGGTCTGTCAACTTCCATCTGGCTGCCATGGCAAGAAATTAGAGATTCATGGCTGCATTTTCTGTCTTTTTTGAGGGGCAGAAAATTCTGTCTTTCTATGAGGTACTCAACCGGGGAGTGTGATCAAATCTCATATCCAAATACCCAGCTGCCTACTGATTATAGTCAGAGATATGTCTTCATATCTACCCAGGCAGAAAAACGAATTTGAAATTAGCTGTCCTGTATCACAAGTGAAGTGCTCTATTACTGAATTATTGGAGAAAAGGAGTGGTATCTGTAGTTCATCCCTTTCTTCCAGACTTACTTAGAAATATAGTAGGTCTCTGGTCATGTTCTTGGCCCTAATCTTTGCAGAGACTCAGATATATGAATCTCATATGGATTTAAATGTTCTCTGAAGCTGGAAGTTAGGTGGTTATATCCTTAGTTCCCATTTCCTCCTGCAGTTCTTCTTACTGTTTAACTTACTGTCATTTGTGTATATTTACCTTTGAATATTTCATTCTTTAACACCAAGTTCTACTGAAGTAAAGCACAACACACCTAGCTGTCTGGATAGCCTAGTATAACTTTCACTGAGTAGCTGTGGCATAAATTTCCCTTGTGAATGTATAGCCTAACAGCCTGTCTCCAGGCAGCAATCAGGACCCTACTGTGCTTGGCAAAGTGCAGTCACTGATCCAGAGCATTCACAACATAAGCTCATGACAAGAAAGAACAGATGGAGACAAAGGTAAATAGCATTGTGGTGGCAAATAGAGTAACAATGAAGTTAGGTCCATCTGTTGTTCCAGTAGGCACAGAAAGTATACTTGTCCTCTGCTGTGTCCCACTGCACCACTTCATCTCTTTGGGTACAGCAGGCAGCCTGATAGATAAATGGACAGGCCTACACTTTGACTGGAGGGGGGTGCATTTGTATGTCAACCCTACCTCCCACACAGACTTTATTCCCTTCATCTCTCTCTTCCTCTCAGCTCTGAATATCATCCCAGTTCTCTTGGCAAGGTGGATGGGCATGGTGCCCTGAGTGTCTTTGTGGAACAGTAGTTAAATGCTGATTGAGGACATTCATGCATAAAGGGCTCAAAGCTTTTCTTTGAGGCAAAAGCTCTCCTAAAACATAAAATGCTCCAGGAACTCTTCTCTGGTTCTGTGAACAAATGACTTGACATAGCTGGTGTCCAAACGGCTACCTTCTTTTATGCTCCAAAGTAAGCTGTTCACATCACAACTGATTACTGTGGGTAGTCTTTGGTGCAAACTGTCCTTCAGCTGTTTCAAAGCATCACTTGGAAACATGCTAGATGGTGCAGGCTAAAGCTGAGCCATGGATACTACAATCAGTATGCTTCTCCAGTCTCAGGTCTGTACATGAATCCTGCACTCATTTAGTTTGCAAATACAGTAGTCTGAGCAAATAGACCTACTTGATGCAGCATGAAAGATGCAAAATGAAAGGATAAAAGGCACATATGTGGGGAAAAGACTTCAATAGTTGGAGAGGTTCTGAAGGTTTACAACAAACTATCATTTCCAACTGTTTGATTTGGTTTTGGTTTTTGTAATCAGTCTTATCCAGAAAGAGGTGACCTTCACATTTCAGAAATCCTGAACGCTGGATCAATGTAAACAAAACAGCAACTTTCTTAGGCACTAAATAGAAAGCTGTGAAAATCATTCAGGTTAGATGCAGTTAATTTTATTGTATTTTTATTATACTGCAATACTGCAAAGGGACCACAATTTTTTTAGTATTCTACTCCGTATCACATAGCCATCATTCTGTGTGTCATTTAGTCACAGCATCATCAACTAGAGGCTTGATTTTCTGAAGTCCTCAGTGCCAATCACTTCAATCCCCCAATCCACTAGACTGCTTCCAATAATGCCCCCAAAGATACCAGCTCCTTCATATTTTCTGTACCTATTAAAAAGTGGAAAAACAAACAAACAAAAAAACCCAAACAAAACAAAACCAAAACCAACCAACCAACCAAAAAAACCAACAGAATAAAACAAAACCCCACAAAATCAACCAACCAACCAACCAAAAAAACCCAACAACAACAACAACAACAACAAAAAACCAAAACCAAAACCAACCAACCAAACAAACAAACCACAAAAAAGCCCACCCCAGTTTAATATTGTGTCTGCAGAAAGGAGAGACATATAAAATGGATGGATGGATTCGTTTGATTGTGAATGACTTCCTAGCACTGTGGAGATGGGCATCATCATTTAAGACAATATAATTGATTCCGATTTCAATGTCTCAGGACATGACTGCAATTCAAATCCTTATTTTCTTGGTTTATGTAATTAATTTAACATAAGGCTACTAGCTATAATCACAAGTAAAAAATGATTTATAAAACTACTGCACTTGTAGCAAAAGGATTATTTCATTTTTATAAAGATTTACATTGCTTCATGTTTTTAAATGTTAATTTTAACAGTCTTAGTAGAAGGCTGACTAGGGTATATTTAAATTTTTTGCCCATGTAACAATAATTAGGGTCATATTTCATTATCATGGTTATTAGCATAAGTGAGAAAATGAAGATTGCAATAAATATACTTTAAGAAATAGAACTCGGTAATAGAAGAGATAAAGTAGGAGCTAATCTCAGTGTCATTAGAAAAAATGTCAATATGCCATCTGATTTTTATATGAGTGCACACCTTTGATTAGAACTCTGTGTAAATTCACTCAAAATACAATCCCCTTTTAATGATAAGGCAACATTTTAACCTTTATATTGTTAAGCAGAATATGAGTTTATAGCTAAATACCAAATCTACATGAGTGCTCAGTATTTGAAATACAAAAATACTCATGTATACAAAGTAGAAATGTGACACAAAATTGAATTTGATTATTGCCATTCACAGACTGTATGTGCAAGTGGTCTTCAGTTTGACAGCTTGTTTTTTGTTTTTTGTTTGTTTTTTTTTTAAATATTTATAAAACTGGTGTTCTAGTTTATAAACATAAAAGCTACATTTAAGTTATTAATGGACATATCACATTTTCCATTGAATTAAGTGTATTAGAAGCAACAATTCTTTAATCTCTAATGGGCAACTATATAAACAAACTGCCTAATCACATAATTCACATATAAAGGAAACTAGTTGATTTGAATTTTTGTAAAGAATTGCATAAAAGGGGTGTAAAATCATATGATCCACTTCTGCAGCATGTATTTAGTGATAAAAATACTTACAGTATTTTAAGTATAATTCTGTGATGCAAAGAATTTTAATTGGAGTTACCCATGGACCCTTTTCCCCTTAAAAAAATATCAAAACTAATTGTCTAAACAGAGCAATTAATTTAAATCAACTCCTCTGGC
>VXAU01001601.1:87349-102910 GCA_013399695.1 Formicarius rufipectus | reverse complement strand
AAAATATAATATACAGTTAAATCTACTCAAATCACTAAAAGAATTCCCAAAGTAACATTGACAGTCCTTCAGTGGCAAACCTGAAAGATAAATTCCTAAGTAATTCGAATGAAAATAATTTTCAGTATAAGTAATGCATTCAACTATGTAGGAATGCTTTTTTACATTCTCAAATGGCAGTAATTTAGGATGTGAGAAATAAAGACATAAAGACAATCATTTTGCTATTTAATAGGGAATGTGATGGGTAATGAAGCAAGATTACAATTAAATTCTAGCATGCTGTGTCCTACAGGAAAAATCATCTCTAATGTTTCTAACCTTTATCAACTGGCAGTGCTGCAGTTATGATCTCATAAGTAGTTATCAGTGCTGTCTGTATGGCATTGACCAGGATTAATTCTGTAAGACACTAATTGAGTGAATAATCTAGACAAACTTAAATGCGTAACATTGCGTGATGACCTTAGAATTGCAGAACAACTCTATGGATTGCAACTTCTCATAATCAGAAATACTTACAAGCATCGTTTGCCAAATTACAATATCTAAAATTAGGAACTCAAAGCCATTTTCTGTCACCTCACTGTGCAGCCTGACTTTTTCACAAGTACTGAGCACTTCTGACCCCATTACTGATAATGAGCCCTAAAAGCCCAGAAAACATCTGAAAATCCGGAAACTATCTTTTATATAGCCAAGTTTAATCATCAAAATTAAAAATTATAATGAGAGTTTTTTCCGATTTTCATCACATGATGAAGAGGTATGATGAAAAGCACAGGTCATTACTGATTATTTGGTGGTAGGTGTTTAGTAAAGTATTTGGCAACTAATGCTGACAAGTAAATGCAATAAATTTTTGAACTACAGCCTTTTAGGGAGACACCCTCACTTTAGGTGGATATCCAACAAGTGGAAGCTGGAGTCCAAAGAAGAGTTGTTTTCTCATTCATGGACATGACACAAGAACTGAGTGGAGCAAGTGTCATATTCCAACTTATGCTGGTCTCAAGTGGACTGGTAGTGCTGAAGTTCTGGTTTATACAGATATTTGTTTTGAGGAAAGGAATTGTTACCCACTCACATGACCTATCCTGTTAAGCAAATAAGTTGAGATCAAATGCCAGAGTGTGGTTCTGTTTCATGGCCACCACTCCAAACAGACCCTTAAGGGTTTGTAGACACTTTTGCTCTTACTTGGTTTGGCACCACCTTGCCAAAAGCAGCAGTTTGAAAAGAAATCTATGTATAGTCATGCTTACAAAACTGCCTAAACCTTCTTAAAGCTGCATCATCCCAAAACTCTTGGAGTGACTGTAATATGAATGAAAAGTGTAACAACAGATGTTTAACCTCCCTATTAAATCCCAATACTATTGTAAATGGCACTCACACATTAGGTTAATGTAAATATGTCTTTGCGTCATTGGAGAGATGGCTGCCTAAAACAGTCAGAAAGGCTGTCAGGAGAGTGAAAACTCTACAAAAAAAATTTTCAGTGAGTTTTTGTTACCTGAACCATGCAGCTGAAGAGTCCTTTATTATTATTTTTTAATTAAAAATGAAAATCCTGCTCATTTTCAAAAAATAATTTTCTTCAAATATCTTACTGTATTTTTGCATATTACAAACTGTAACAACTTTTTATTCCTTAATATTTATAACTATTATCAATTGCAATTCGATAATGATATCTTTACTAAATATGAAATGGAACTTTAGTGTAAATACTTGAAATTAATTGTGAATAACACTGTATCATTATGCCTTTATAAAATTATGGATGGTCATTTTAGTGTACATAGAATCACAGTCATAGAATCATCAAGGCTGGAAGAGACATTTAAGTTTATCAAGCCTAGCACTATCACTGTAACCCCTAAAGCACTAAGCTACATCATCAAGCACACTAACCAGCCACGTCTTAAATGCCTCCAGATGGTGACTTCACCACCTCTCTAAGCAATATATTCCAATGCCTGAATACCTTGAGAGTGAAAAAAAATTTCTAATATCTAATCTAAATCTCCCCTGTCTCAGCTTGAGGCCATTTCCACTAGTCCTCTCACTGCAGGCACAATAGAAGAGATTGGCCCCCTCTTTACTACAGCCTCCTTTCAGGTAGTTGTCAACAGCAATGAGGTTTCCCCTGAGCCTTTTCTTCTTGAGACTAAAGAAACCCAGCTCCCTCAGCTGTTACTCTTAAAATATGTTTTATAGACCTTGCATGAACCTAGCTGCCCTTTACTGGACATGCTCCGGCACCTCAATGTCCTTTTTAGTGTGAGGGACCTAGATCTGAACACAAGACTTGAGGTGCAGCCTTACCTGTACTGAGTACAGCGACTGGATGACCACTTCCCTAGTTCTGCTGGCTCCACTGCTTTTTAGTCAGGCCTAGATGTCACTGGCCTTTTTGGCTACTTGGGCACTGCTTGCTCGTATTGAGCCGACAGTCAACCAACACCCACCGGTTCCTTTCTGCTGAACAACTCTTGAGCTACTCCTCCCCAAGCTTGTAATGCTTCATGGGGTTATTGCAACCCAAGTGCAGGACCTGGCATTTTGCCTTACTGAACCTCATGCAGTTATCCCATTGATGAAGTCAGTCCAAATCCCTCTGCAGCGCCTTCCTAGCTCCAGCTGATCAACAATCCCTCTCACCTGAGTTGTCTGCAAATTTACGGAGAGTGCACTGCATCCCCATGTCCAGTCCATCAATGAAGACGTTAAACAGGACAGTTTCTCTTCAATGAGTTTTAACCAGATGTCAGCACTTTGCCACTGTTTTGATCTCAAGTCAATGACTACCCAATGCTTTGCACCTCTTAACCCCTGTATCATAAGGTGAAAGTATCTTAGGAAGCAAAAAAAATGAGGTGGTTTTCCAGTCCATGACCTTACTAATGATGAATTGCCCTTTACCATGAACTTTATGCTGTTTTTCTCAGATTTTATTCTCAGATATCATTAGTGAGGAAATTTCAGTCACTTTTTGTCCAAAATAATTACAAACTGTAATACATCTGATTGCCATCCCCCCCCTTCCCCCCCCCGCCTCTATGATCAGGCCTAATTATTTCCCTTTTTGTCCTATTTTCTTATTTTGGCTGGACCCAATCATACAGTGAAACTAAGTAATTTTCCCAGTGTTTGTTGTCTGCTTACCCAATACTTGTAGTGGTATAAACACTTCTTTTTCCAGTGTTATGGCATCATTCATGTGACAACTATGCATGTTTCATTTTTTGAAGGATATACTGAATATACTTTTATTTATACTTTAATTTTCTGAATATACTCAAATTTTAGCTCTGAGAGAATACACAAATCTGACTCCTAGACCACAGTTTTAACCAGGTATTTGAAGCATTGAATGAGTGAAATATTTGCATATCATCCTCATGTTTTCTGAAACTAGCTGAAATCTTAGTCTGGTGAATCAGAAATCACTTTCAGACAGTATGAATCCGATTTATATACTGTCTATAAATATACATGTTTCCTGTTGGGTAGTTTCCTGAAAAGTCAAGTGTGGCTAAATGCCTCTTCAGTCAGATTTCTAAGTTGGTCAGTGCTTTGAGTGGGGTCTGCTTGCAAATTTGAAATGGTGAGCTTAAAATATATGGGAAGTTTTTTGTAAATTTAGAACTATGCTTTCCAAAACCATGGAATTCATAGACTAAGTAAGAATTTATTAGCACTGGAAGAAAATAATTTTTTAAGAGTAGAATGAGACAGAACAAAAATATAGGAGGTTTTTAGACAAATCTGTATAATGCCTATACTAACTGTTCAGGTCAAGTCCTTTCATTCAGATTTGCTCTTGGCAGAGGAACACAATATTATTTGGGCCCTGAAAAAATCCTCTGTGACCTCTGACTCCCCAAGAGGAGAATTGTTTTCCCAATGCATCTGAAAGCTCCTCATTTCTTCTTACCCACTCCATGACCAAAATCCCTTGCTTCCATGGGAAATGTTCTTTCTTCTTCCAGAGATTCTAATGCATTAGCCATGATAACCCTGAGAGACTGTAATTAAAAGCAAAGAAACAAACAAAAAACTGCAAAAAAAAAAATAATTTTGAACTAGGCATCAATACGGATATCATCTGTGAGAGCATCACATCTCTCCATAACTTGCCTTCCCATATTTTTCTGAGTTCTGGAAATGTGACTGGTGAGAGTTACAAAACCAAAAGAAATGTACTCTGACAAAACACATAACTTCACAAACTTTAATGAAGACATAAAATATCCAGCAGCATAAGTAATGGTTGCACTATAAATGTTTGAAGACACACCTGCATGGCAACACACAGTCCCCTGAAGAGTGAATGCACAGATGGTTCCAAACAATCTGGACTTAGAACTGCAAGAAATATTATTCTCTCAACATAGCAGTCTGGCTAAGGAGTGGGGTATATATTAGCTTACCCTGATTAATGTGCCAATAGCACATTCATATAGCATGGCCATGCTCCTTTTTGATCTCCATTTCTACATCTGCATGATACCACTGAGACAAACTGGTTCAACATACAGTAGATGAATATGTTAACAATGGATTGTACTGTTCCAAATAGTCATATTGCAAATGCACATACCCCAGATCTTCATTTGCCGATAATTTGTAGAGAATTCTGAAGCCAGTTTGTTTTCACTGAACTTTTGTTAGCTACAAACACAGATGATTCAAGTTTACTTAATGGTAATAGCAGCCCTAATGTCAAATAATCCAACTGTTTAAATGCTTTTCATTTTATTCTTGCATTATATCTCCATTTTGCGTTATAAGCTACAATGCAGAGGTGTTATTTTACTCATTATCTGAGGAAGTACTTGGACCATTTCATGCAATTTTCTGTTTTATGTGTATTTAAAATGTTATAAATTGCTAAAAGCTGAAGAAACAGACTGTTTTATTATAGCACAAAACTATTGCATGGTCTAGCAATTATAGGAAAGTATTTTTGTTAATAGACTCTCTCCAACATTATATATAAACAACAGCGACAAATAGCACTTATCAATACTTCAATGTTAATCCATCAGCTTTAACTAAGTCTTGGGTGACCTAAAACTCTGAAGATTTCAGCCAGTACCCTGCCTTATCTTGCATGCTTCAACAATTTTATTATGTTACCTTTCTTTCTACATACATAATGCACAGATAAACTGATCCACTGGGGCACTGCCTTATCTTCAATATTCAGTAGATTAAATGAAGTCCCACTCTGAGTAAAATGGAAAAAGAAATAGCAATGGAAAACACATTTACAACATGAAGAAAATAATACTGTATATCACAAGGGAGAATAAAACGCAGTTTCAGTATCTGATAATTTCCTCAAAGTTAAATTGTATCTGAGAATCTTATATGAAAGGCATATGTTTTTACCAATATGGAAGTAAATTAAATTTACTTTCTAAGTAAATTACTGCAGGGAGAAAAAGAGGATAGATATGTGATTTTTTGGGAAACCAACTTAACATCAGTGTCATCAACTGAACAAAAGCAAACAGTAATCACTGTGTAGTTAGTTACAGGGAATTGTCATCTCAGAACTTACCACATATGACTGATCAACAAATCCCTATAAAAGTTGACCCAGAGGAGATGGGCACAGGCAATATGTTCACAAAGCTCAGGAACAAACATGAAGAGTAACCACAATTATAAAGGAAGCAAAACTTGTCAAAAAAAAAAAAATATTCACAAGGTGACTTTTGTTTTGTATAAAAGGCTATATAATTTGAGGTTATTTAAATGGCCTTCCCTGAGTTAATCAAGAAGTGTAAATGTCTTCCTGAACTGTCCAGGCCAGTATGGGGGAAGCATATAATGGGGTCAGCCCAACTTAGAATATAAAGTCTGACCAACCAACCCAATACACTTTGAAGATAGCAATGGATTTGAGCATTTTTCAACTGCATATTCCTTACTAGTGACTGGGGACATCCACTGTCATAATGGTTGGCATATAGAGTTTTCACCTTAAAAATATGCCTAACTCTTTCTTTTATTTATTGGGGAAATTTAAATAAACATCTTCAAACAAAGACCCAAATTCAGACATCTAGAGTACTCAGTTGCCTAAGCAAACATTTAGTGCTATCTAAGATGCTCTACAGCTAACAAAGGTGCAAATGTCCCCCAATAATATACATCTCTTAGAAATTATTTTCATTCTCATTCACAGCCTTTGGAAGATTTAAGCACAGATTGTCGTATATGCAACATTACAACAAAATTTTGAATCATCTGATTTGAAAAACTACATGATTACTTTAAAAAGTAGCAATGCAAAATCAAAATGTTATATTAGTAACTTCAGTTTTTGCAAACTCTTACTGAATCAATTAGTTTTGTCCCATTGGATTCACATTCATTTTTCACTGTCTATAGAAAGAAGACACCTGACTTTATATCTCTAAGGGAACACTTTTTTCATTTTTCAACACTAGAGGCATAAATAGGAGATGAAAATATCAAATAATGAGGAAATTTAATCTATTAATTTGTTATTATAATCTATAAGTGGAGTGTCAACATACTGCTATCAAAATATGCAGTATGAATGAAAGTTTAAAAAAAATCCCCTGCCTTCATTCTTGTTAAAAAAACCCAAACAAAACAAAAACCATTTAAGCATGTAATCACCACTATGAATATTTATAATTGTAAACTGTATAATGAGAAATTATAAAACAAAATATTACATTTCTGTTCACATATGTCTGCTCCCTATCCATATTTGAAGACAGAAAATGAGAGATGCAACTGCAGAAAGTTGTTGTACCTACAGTAACAGGACTGTGAAATCAACAGTAGCAGGACTGTGAAATCAACAGTAGTAGGACTGTGAATCAACAGTAGTAGGACTGTGAAATCAATTTCTCTCCTTTTTATACATAGGTATTTATACAGAGATTGTCCTACACCTCCTATATGGTATAATTCTATGGTTCGTCCGTGTGGAGGAGTCTGTGAGAAAATTTTTGTGTGCAAGAGGTCAAACAATAGACTACATAAGAAGTACATGTGTAATGTAAAGTAATACACTAACTAGTATAGCTAAGAATTGAGAGTAAACCATAGTTAACTTCTTTTTCTTCTTTGGGACGGAATTTAGTTGTTGTCCATATGTTTTTACAATCATACGTTTTCTGTGGAAAATTTCTTAGTATGTATAATATGATGTATCCTGCAGTTCCATAGGGAGAAAGAAAAGTGTAGTTCACAGCAAGATCACAAGGTAATATTCTATATCATTAGATTGATTTCCTTGACATTTTCAGTCCTCTCATAGAGTATATTTTAAACAAGAGATACTCTTTCAAGTGTAACAGTGCTTCAGAGATTATTATCCTTTCTTTTGGGGCAGTCAGGGCCTGGTGCTTCACTTGAAGACAAAGTATATTTTAGAGAAAAGCAACATAGAAAGGTAAATACATCAATCTGCTGGTTAGCTATTCTGTATACTGTGAGAAGAAGTTTAGGTATAGTCTTTAAAAGGCAAACAAAAAACTCAGTCATTTTTCTAGGGTGCCAACATAAATTTAAATGGTTTGAAAATTCACATTTTCATCTCATGGTCTAAAGTTCCACCTACCAGTTACACATTCTATAAAACTGCATTTCTTTTCACTAGTTTTCAACTTGTCTCCATACAGCTAATATAGAGACAAATAGAACAGTTACAGGAAGAAAGATGGAAAATCTTATAGTTATCTACCTCCACTCTGTTCATCCCTGGTGTCTTGGATTAAAGACAATGAATGCTACGAGATGGAACCTCTGATAGACTAGAACCCCCTCTCTCCCAGACATTCTGTGAATTTTAAAATTATGAGACTTAAGAATAAAGTGTAGAAAAGAAATAGCAGTTTACTAAAGACAGAGAACAAAACAGAACAAAACAACAACCATAAAGCAAAAGAGATGGTGTCACCCAGAAATCCCTCTTTCACTTCTACACTATAGAGCCCATGATGCCATTCCAATGCAGTCACATGAACCCAGAGGCGGCTTCTACCACACAGAAGTGACCACAACAATAGCAGCAAGCAGGGATGGACAGGCTGCTCTAGCTCTGCCTGTAGTGTGTTGGTGCTCTGGCAGGTAGTGGGAAGCTGGCAGGTTGGGGCAGCAAGAAACAGAAGCTGACAGCTGGCAACATCTCTTTGGGCCCTGGCAGGACTCACCACATACAAAAGGAATTTGCCTGCTGGCAGCTGCACTAACATTCCCGTGTCTTCTCTCAGAACAAAGAGTGTATTTCCATCCCACTGGAGCAAAGAGGACCCATCCCCATTCCACCAACCATTCTTATTCCCTCAAAACTCCCACATCACTTCCCATGAGACTCCCTGGCTCCATGGTTGGTCCCCCAGCAGCAATGCACGCTGCTGTCAGCAAGTATCCTTGTATGGTGATTTTCATGGGGAAATTCAAAAAGAGAATCTAACCCAGGGCACTGGATTAAGAGAAATCCTTTATACACCTTTATATATATATTTACATATATATATATATTTTGGGTTTAGGTGTTTGTTTTTTTTTTTTGTTTGTTTGTTTGTTTGTTTTTTTGGTTTTTTTTAACCAGGGCAGTAGCTGTGACATCCCTGCTTATACAAGATTTGTCACTACGGAGATGTTTATGTATATGCGCATAGATTAGCTAAGGGACAAACAGACAACACTTGCTGCCATGTTGCTAATTCTACAGAGTCTCTACCAAGAGAGACAGTGTGCTCTCATAGCTGGCGAAGCCTGTGATAGCAGAAGCTACAAGTGACATTTGTACCTTGAGCAGTGAGCATCCTTCTAAATCTGGCCTCTAGGAGTATGTTCTGTTGTATGAAACGACCTTTTTCGTGTTCCTCATACTTACTGCAGTCCTCTTGTCCTTCTCTTTTTTCCAGTCTAGATTTGAGGTATTACATTTGAAATTTGAAAAGGGATAAAATGCACTGCGTATCTCACAAATTAAAAGTTAACTTTCAAGTTAAAAGTTTCACACATTTTTCACATATAGTATGCATAAAAGTTCAAATTATTTTAGTCAGACTCTTGGGTTGTAAAAGCTGAAATTGTGTGCTATGTGCTGGCCTTTCCTCTCATGCAAACAATAATAGTGAGCACCTTAAAAGGGTGGTTCACTCCATCTATCCACAATTTTAGGTGAAATTGTCCTTTAGGGGTGATGTCTGACAACCATCAGTAATGATAATGAGAGTTCAAGTTTTGAATGTAGATTATATGTTTTAATATTATGCACTTGAAATAATGTGAGCTGTATCTTAGATCTCACATTAAATGTGAATCCAGCAAAGGTTTATTGCTATAATTATATAGCAGGGGAAGTTTAGCAGACCACCTTGTTTCTTTATGAATGGAGATTTTTGGTGTCTTGCTTCTTACAATTCCCCTAAATGTTGTATTCTATATTCAGTGGTAGTCAGTAGCTAGCACTTAAGGAAAAAGTATAGTAAATTAAAGAAGTTGAAAATCACCTTTTTTCTGATATATGTTGATATATTCTGCTAATTTCTGTCAATCAATAGTTTGGAAGTGATTGTGGATTTTTCCACAAGACAAGTTGCAGAATAAACTTTCAGTTACAAAACTGGCATATGTACACCTATTTTCCCCTTTGAAAAAAAACTGGAAAAGGACAACAAACTTTTAAATTTCTTATGAGATGTAAAATTTGGAAATAAACTATTTAGATAGA
The DNA here is from genome assembly GCA_013399695.1 of Formicarius rufipectus. Taxonomy (NCBI): domain Eukaryota; kingdom Metazoa; phylum Chordata; class Aves; order Passeriformes; family Formicariidae; genus Formicarius; species Formicarius rufipectus. Next base: position 93,168 of record VXAU01001601.1, on the reverse strand, counting down.
AATCTGTTTTTATAATCATAGCTTCTGTCAATAAATTGCATATTAATATTTACTGATCACTCTGAATTTTTGTGTTAGTTGCACTTCCTGTGCTTTTTCCCTGTAGCTTCCCAACAATGGTCTTAAGTTTTATCAAATACCATAAAAAATAAGTAATTAATACTCTCAGCAACAATGTTTACAACTTTCTTTGAAAATTCTAGGTGTTTAAAGACTAATTGTTGCTGAAGGAATACTATGCTTGCTGACCAACCCTACCCTAAGTATGATTTCACTTGCCATATGGTACTTCAAGATTTGCTGTCACTAATTTGACTACATTGCAAATAATTAGAACTTTCTCAAATACTTTAACTACTTTACACCTACCTGTAAGCGTGCTGACCTATGAAATGAGGCGTTCTGTTTTTCAAGCATTGCAACTTAGTCCTTGATTCCACAAGGGCATTCAAGGGAATGTTACCACAAGCTGTTTCCAGTTTTCATTCCAAAGTCCACACATATTTCATTTGCTTGCTGCTTAAACTTGTTCTAATTGGACATGAGATTTTAAATGTGAAGACCATCACCATTGCTAAAGTCACAAAAGAATTTCTTTTTTCACCACTTTGCTTTCAAAGTTCCACTCTATGTATGGTAGTAAAACAACAAATTAATAAACCAAAGATTTTAATTTTGCAGTCCACATGAGTTTAAATCAAAATTTGTTTGAAAGAAACACAGTAGAATAAAATGAAAATGTGACAAACTGCTTTTGCTTCTTAAATGATGTCAAACCAACATCTGATACATAAAGGTGACAATATTCTGCTTACTATAGTGAAGGAAAGAATTTTTCCAAGAACAATAAAACTTTACTGAGTCTACATTAAAGTCTTATTGTCTCAGATCTATGCAGTGTCTTGTGCAATATGTTTTTGAGATAGCAGAAGGAATTAAGTTTCTGTTTTTATTTTTCTAGTTAAAAAATTGCCAAAACTATATAGGTGTATCATAATGTCATAAGAGGAAAATACTTATCATAGATGTCAGCTGGGCAAATGCCCAAGGTTTAGAAACCTTTCTGAAACTCATATAATAATCTTTTTTTCATGTTAACAGTTAAACAGAAAGAATCTGGATAAACTGAAAATGTCATGCTTATCATCAGCTTAATATCTTTAACTCATCTTTTTGCACTTGCTGCATGCACATGTTGGAGAATATATGTTGCTATGTATTTATAATAAAAAAATTCTGATGATACGGAATATGTGTCTGCAAACTGGGGCACATATTCATCCCACTGTTTCAATTGTTAAGGATGTTTTCTTTCTAAATCTATTTAAAAAGTCACTTCAGAATGGATTTTATTAGTTCATTTGTCAATATAAGTAACTTGCTTCCTAATCTACAGGCACTATTGAAACATAACCTTTTTAATTCTTTAATAATCTTTTTCAAATTCAGATATTGTGAAAATTTGCTACATATTATCAAAGCACCCTGTGGTTATTTCTACCTAACATAGACTAATGAGGAACATGAAACAAAGCACCTTCTCTAAGATGAAACAGTGTTCTATGTAGTTACACTTCATCTGCCAGGAGGAAGAACTGAGTGGTTAAACTTCTAAGAGGAAGGATGGTTTTCCAGTTGCCACTGAGATCTGTGGAAGCTCTGGGATAAAGTGGCAGCCTAGAATTCTCTGTAACTTCCAGGGGAGCATTACAGCACCCAAACACAAAGATTTTGTGTTCTTATTCTCTTTGAAAATTTGTTTGATGGCTATAGACTTGTAAGTGCTTCTGGACCAGTTTTGATGAAGGTGATGTGGTTTTCTTCTGTAGAAAGGCATTTTCACTTTGACTTCTTTGACAGTGAAGATGCTTTCTTCCACTTCCTCCATAATACACATTAAAAAAAAAAAAAAAAGAAAAATACAATGTTAGATAGTAATACCATACTGGACAGAAGACATGATTGAGCTTTTCTGACAAGAGATGAGAAAGGATTGTTCACACACCAGTTGAAATAGCTGATTGAAAACATTTCTTGAAATTTTTCTACAATGTCTTGATCCTTAAGCAGTTGTATATTACTGCTAGAAACTATTTCATATATTGCATGTGTAATTGCCTCTTATAATGTTTTCTATGGAATATTTGAAATTATGTTTTTTACACATTTTCAGAAACATTTAGTTATCGCACAGTCCATGCATTGTATGATTATTTGTAAATAATTGCATTGCTGATATATTAAAAATTAAAGCTGACAGTGTTGATTCAGTCTACTCTGACTGATGATCAAGAAAACATAAGCAATAAACTTGCATTTATTTATTAGTAGGTTAGAAATAACACAGAAAGCTAGAATTAGGCATAATTTGATGTAAATCAGAACGATACATGAAGCACATTTTCTTCATTTCATAAACTTGTTATGACAGCATTTTTTAAAGAAAAACTAATTTATTGTAATGTAAATAAATAATAATAATGTAATTATTATGTAACTGAATTATGGGGATAATAAAGAAAAAAGTTGTGGTTTTTGTTTTTGTTGTGGTTGTTGTTGTTGTTCTGTTTTGTTTTGTTTTGTTTTTCTTTTCCCAAGCTTTGCGGTGGTGCTTTTTGTTTCAGGAATCAAGTCTCCAGAACAGCATTGTTAGTTACTCTTTGGGAGAGATAGGGTTTTGATATTTGCAAAGAAACCTATTAAAAGGGTCCTTGCAGTAGCATTTTCCGCTGGATAAGGAGAGGCTCCTCAAAAACTGTTTTGGATAGTTCTTTCAATCCCACTGGCTCCAGGACATACATAATTCCTTGCCCTTTATATGTCTCAAGAATATGCAAAACAGCTCTTAAAATAACTGCGTACAAAAGACTGATCCACCTGACCATATCTGCAGTTATAGTTTTTTATTAAAGACTTACAGTCTACATACAACTTAATTACTTCTATAGCAGGAATCACCTCTGGGAGTCTTTGGGACACACCACTCAGGTTGTTAATCATCATTTCAAATCATACAAATTAGACTAGACACAGCTGGAATTGCCACGGGCTATTTTTAGACCTGCCCAAAATTTTTACCAGAAGTACTCCTCTAGTAATCAGTCAATAACTTAATTCTAACAGTTTAGTTCATGATCTTGTTTCAAGTCTGTTCGTTGTCTCAATCTAATCTATCATCTCACCTGTATAGGTGACTACGAAGAGAGTTCCTGGACCACCCAAGAATTGATGTCTAGCAACCACTGTGCAAATAGGCACAGTCTAGGTTTGCTATAGAACATGACCAACTTTGGCACAGAGCACATTCAATTTCATACTTATCGTTCAAGTCTTATAACTTTTACAATTCCTGCTGCACAGTAGACCATTCTTTTAACTGTATTATGAGATGTATACTGAGTAGTATATCTGCCTTTTACTAACAGTGGTTCTGGGATTCGGTCCTGGTGCCTGTCAGTATTACTGTTCCTTACCTTCACATACATACCTCTTGTGATCCTGCTTCAAGCTGGTCAGCACCTGTGGGGGCCAGCTGCAAAACCCAGACTTGCAGGGCTCAGACTGTGGATTAGTACTCTGCAATTTTTAAGTCTTTCCAAGGCAGAAGTTCACATTCCCAGTACTGATGACCAAGGAGAACAGCAAGGAAGTACCATAAGACACTTACACCAGAGACTAATGCTAGAAACAAAAGAAAACCTGTACTGGTTTTCAGAGAAGCCAAGGTGGCAAAGTCAGAAGCAAATAACAGACAGGAGTCAAAAGTGACACAGAAATCAGGGAGAAATTTTCATAAAACACAGGAGATTTCAGAGTTTTTTCTTAGTCCTAAAAGAAATGATTCATTCAGAACTAATTCATGAAGTGTTATTTAGGTGAAAATTATTTCTAATCAACCTTTGGGAGAAGTCAATATGTTTCTAAAAGACCACATAAGAGATAAGTATCTCTGAATACATTATTTTTTAATTGTTTTACACTTCAGAATATAATGCAAGGTTGAAACATTGATTAATTATGGATGTGGGTGAAATTTCATTATGCACAGCTGGGACTCTTTTGTGCTCTAATAACAATATTTTTTCAAAACTGACGTTATCTAATAAACCCCTATAATCTAACCTTATGAAATGCTGTGAAATGTGTTGATTAAGGAGGAACTGTGCCCATCACACATTCTGTAGAGTGATTGTATATACGTTTTATCTTCAAGTAAATTTGATAGATTTCTCTGAGTGGTTGGCATATGCAAATGCATTTACTGATTCAAAGTTAATGCAGACTGTTATTTAGGGAATGATACATAAGAAAGGTACATATTCTTCTATACATTTTATTTTTAATTACTGTTATTAGAAGCAAATTAATTGTAGAACTTTCTGACCTAAAATGATATAATTTTTCTTAATAATTTGTGGATTATTTAGAAACTGTTTACAACACTTTTAAGATCAAATTGTGGTTTTAGTAAATTATCTAAACAGTGGGCTGAGATAAAGAGATTTTTCTTAGAGCGATGGGCTGAGATTTCTGAGCCTGGAGAATGCAAGTTCTTATTTTTGATCTTCAAGAACAATGTTCTTTGAAAAAAACTAATATCAATATAGATTTTTCAGCCAGAAAGTACATCATTTGTATTTAGTTGGGTTTTTGTTCTTGTTCTCATTTATTAACATTTCCTTTCTTAATGTTTCTCTAAGAAAAAGATGCAGTTTGTAGGACTTTTTCCTGTCCCAGTTTGTTGAATAAAAAGATGAATCATATCTGCCTGAATTGGGTGCTTCTTTGAGATAAAGGTCACAGTTTGCTCTATAAAAAAGGAATTCTCTTTTTTCCTGAAATTCAGTTTCTTAAACTTGGTGACCATGAAAGAGTGATTTATATTGCTATGGCAGAGCAGTTTAATGGTGTGCTTTGATTTGAACAGAAAATAAAAAGAGGAGGTTGATTGCAGTATGCAGCAGAACTAATTAAAAAAAAATGCAAACCTTGAAATTAAGATAGAAATAGTTCTGAAAAAGCCCATGGTTTTAGCAAAAGAAATTCATCTGCAGCTCAGTGAAATACAATGCAGTACAGCTTACTTTTAAGGACATCAGTCTAAGCAGTCTGTCAGGCTAAAAGAAAACATTTTGTTAAATAAGGCTAGTTTCTAAATGACTAATCTTCAGGCTGCAGCCATTCACTTGCAATTTCAGTGGCATTGGAAATGGGATTTCCGATTTACAAAAGAGAAAATAGAAACAAGATTTTTTTAAAAGTAAAATAGGAATGCTATATATAAAACAAGCAAGCAAACAAAAATTTGAAGCATTTTACAGTGCTTCATCCTTAGGACAGTTTCTGTGTCTGTCTTTAGAGGAGGTGCCTCAAAATTCACTCATGGGAGTGTGTGACTGTAATAACCACTATGAATTGCATTTTGTAAAAACAAGTACTTTGTAATGAAGTGTTAAACTCTTGTAATAAAATTTATCTAATGTTGGACTTGTCAGGAAAAAAAAACAACAAACCAACCAAATAAATAAAGCCTATGAAACTTGATCTCAGTCTAGGCAGATGCAGATCACTTCCTGGGAGAGGCAAAAAAAATTTCCAGGATTAGATATCAAGGGAAAAATTCTTGCATTGTTTACCGAGTATACACCATAAAGACAATGCAATAAAGTATTGGAAATAGAAGTATAAAATTAGAGATCAAATGGTCTAATTTGTTGTCTACCATTAGACGTGATAAAACTTGCCATGGATGAGTGAAATATTTGAAATATCTTGTTTTCTCAAGGCATTACTGGTTTCACTATGACATATTTTCTGTT
>VXAU01001601.1:67592-80235 GCA_013399695.1 Formicarius rufipectus | reverse complement strand
AAAAGTCTGTGCGGACCAGGTAATAGTGAGCTTTATTCAGATAAAGCTGATACACAGCCTTAAATAATATGATATTTTAGTTTAAGAGAAAAATAAAATGGAGCTTTAAAGTTTCCCTACTTTAAACTCATAATTGTTTGATGCTTATTTTGTTGAGTCAAATTGTTCCATATGTGTAGAAAGATCCTGAAAGTAAGCCAACATCCATTTGGCATAGTGATTTTACGTCTTAGCTAGAGAATTTAGTTGTGTAATCTAAGCAGGGCAATCTGTAAGGAATTATTTGACTTTCTAAAAATTAATGGACCATCACAACTTCAGTTGTTTAGACTCTTAAAGTAGAATTCATTATTCTTAATTTGTTTCATACTTTTGTATAGCATGCAGTGTGTGACATAGAAGTGCACTGTGGAACACAAATTATATAGAATAAAATTTCTTCTGAGTTTAGAATTACAATCAAAACCTTTTGGAAAGGATAGAACTAAATTCAAAAGTAATGAAATGCATGCCTTCAGCTAACACTTATTTCTTGAAGAAACTTATGATTTGTTTTTTCTTACTTTTTGATATATAGCGTCACTTATTTGAAGTGCATAACAGAAGAAACTTCACATGGAGTCTGGTATCTCTGACTTAATTACTCTGTTAAGACTGATACGAGGTATGTTGTAAATTAGCTATTTGACCACTTAATCTACGTCTGTATTACTAAATACAATAGTTTAGTGGCTATTTTTTGATCTTAAGGTTAAGTAGAACACCATAATTTTTTCCACCAGCCTAAGCTTTTTCTACCATAGAACAAGGCTACCTATTGGAAATGATCCAAAGCCAATATTATTTTCTTACTCATTTCTAGAAATCATTGTGTGCCATTTGGTATGGGCTAAAACTGTACTAGGATATATTATGTACAAATATGATCCATTCTGTAATGCTAAAAGAAAACAATAAACATGAGAAATGGTCACTTGATTCAAATTATGTAGTATTCATTATAATTATTGAACAGATCCTGACGACATGGATCAGATTATTAAACAAGTCAATTTCATCATCATCATGGCTAGACTTCACAAATGAAGATTTGGGAGGGTTTTACCCACGCTTGCTGCAAGCGCGCTGATGGCTGGTAAGGCCAATGCGAGATAGGCAAGTCCGGTTGCAAAAGGCACAGCAGAAAGTCTCCATAGGGGGCACCGTCAAGGTACAGTTCTTTCTGAAGTGTCTTTTCTCCTCCAGGCTGATTCTGCATGTGGTTTCAAAGGAGACCATGGCATTATAGATTGTGTGTCTCCATGATTCCTGATTGGAGGCCAGAGTGGACCACTGATGGTGGTCAATATGGCCAAGGCTGAGGTGTTGTTTCACTGAGTCCTTGTATCTCCTCTTTGGGGTTCCTCTCTTGCGGCAGCCGGTGGCGAGTTCACCGTAGAGCACACGGTGGAGGCTGTGATCCTCTATCCTGGAGACATGCCCTGCCCAGTGCAGCCGCATTCTCAGCAGCATGATGCTCCAAAGGGAAACAAGTCAATTTAGGTAGTAAATAAAAATATAAATATATACATGCAGTGTTATAAACTAGACACAACTGGTAACAGAGTTATGTTCTAAAAAGCCAGAGTAATTTAACTTGATAGTTACAAACAACCATGCAATTAATATTCCATATTTTTATCTTTTTTTTGCATCAAGAAAGGCAGACTTTACTGGAACAAGTGTATATGATGCCTCACAGTTTATTAATGTAGTACTAAATTCTATTAACTTTGTGCATGATTGACACATTATTACCTTGCTTCTAGTAGACTGATTTTAATGAGCTTTCTAACAGGTTAATCAGGATAATAAGTCTTTTTAAAAGCAATTTTTACTTCTATAAGCACTTGCATTTCCCTGTTCATCCCACTCAACAAAAATGAAAAACCATCAATGTGTTTTACTGGTCACCAGCCATCACATTCATTTAAATAAGGCTTAGTTAGAGACTAGCAAAAAATCTTGTAGTATGGTGAAACCTTCATACTCCACTATTTATGGCAGTTGTTGAGCAAGGGATCTATAAGTTTAATGTGAGATTGGACAAGACAGTTGAGCTGATCTAATTATTATTTAAAAAGGCACCCAAATTCCCCTTCAGGTCTTAGCTTCAGAGCCTTGTAATGCACCTTTTCTTGCTTTAGTCCTGTTGCATGTTTAGTCCTTTGATAAACTATGTGACTAAATGGAATTCAGCAATATTATGTTACTGATGAGCGCCAGAGGTAGCACAGGGGTATTGAAAATGAGAGGAAAAGGTGGGATGGGACAGGAGGATTCCCCAGCTGTGGTCATTGTATGAAGCCACAATCTTAGTCACTTGAAACATTATAAATGCAGGACTAGTATCAAGTACACAAACAATTGAAACTAACTCCTGAAAAATGGCTTTGTGAGGAAAGAGAAATCAAACCAGTACAACTCATAGGTTCAGAATTATTCACCATCTTTTGCTTTGAAATAGAGGATAAAGAGAATATAGCTGAAAAGGGCAAAGTAATAAAATCTGAGTCTCAAGAGAAGACATTTTCCACCTAATTGTTCTCTGAGAAAGCTGTCTAGTTAATTTTTTTTACTTTCCAAGATTTTGTACACTAAACACCAAGAAAAAAACTAAAGAAACAAGCAAAAAAATTGAACCTCAAACCCTAAAACACCTTTCCAACAAAATTTAAGGAATTGTACATTTATTGGCATCACCTATTTTGGCTGTTTCCTTCATAATTTGAACAGATATATTAGTTTTATCTTCTTGTCCATGAGCACTCAAAGATAACTGCCTTAAGGCATAGTCATTTAAGGAGGAGCTTTCCAAAATGACAGCAAATCCTTTCTGATTAGTCTCAAGGGGCTTCAATTCAGTATCCAAGATATTTTTTTCCTTTCAAATAGTGACTTAAATGAACGCTCCATTCTCATCTAGGTACAACTGCCACAAAAATTAGTAGTGTCATAAATGGCCTAACAAACAAGTGAGAAGCTGAAAAAACCCCAAGCCAGAAGTATGTTTTCTTAAGATTTTAAAACTTGAACTGTTCTTTCATTATTTTTATTTCTTTTTCATTTTTTTTTTAATTTGTTTTTCAACTTATTTAAAAAGTATTAGATTTGAATGGAATAAACCTTCTTCTGTGTTGGTTCCCCTCCTATGAAACTTCATGCCTATCAGAAATATAGTTTCTGACTCACCTGGACTTTTTCTCCAGTGTCAGATGCTGATAGGTCTCAAGGCTTTTGTATTTCTGGCAGTATTTGCCAAAACAACTATTTGCATTTCCTGGGGAAGATCTAAGTACAAAATTAAATTCTATTGTTTCTTGTATCGCAGTCTCACCATGTCTCAAAAGCTGCACTGGAAGACAGAACCTTTCTCTTGGATGCTTGGCTGCATTTCAGGGAAAAGTTTTTTCTGAAATTGAAAAAGTAATCTGACAAAAACATTTCTCACAGCAATCAAAAAGATGATGCTCAAATGTCCAAAATACTTGTCTAGTCTCATGACAACTTTGCCTGAAAATGGAAGAAGGGTGGAAAGAGAAAGAGAATATAGCTTACCAAGGACATAGAAAAACCTGTAAGAATCCTTTCCTTCCACCTCAGTAAAAATGCACACCTATTTATAAAAAAGTTCTGTTTTCCTACAGGATACCTATAAAATCCAGAAATGACTGAAATACATACTCATAACATGTATTTACCATGGTAGGAAAATCTTGAGTAAATATGGTGCCACATTTGGGTATATTTGTTTCCTCTCCCTCTACATTTGCAACCAGAAGAGATTCCAAGAAGAGGATTACTACACTGAAGAATTTCTATAGATTGAGTACCAAACTCACTTTTATTTAAATAAGATAATTTCTCATTTTATGATACTTCAAAATAAGAAAAGCTGGGAAATGCAGATACTGGATTTGACTGCGTTCAAATACGGTTGTGTTCTAACATTCAGTACTTGGCATTATGTCATTTCAAAAGTTTACAGGTAAGTTAGATATGAACTTACTATTTTCTCTGTGTTTTCTACAGGCACTTTTTTTTTTCAATAGAGTGAGCAAAAGAGGAATGTTTATCCTGTATCAGACCTGTATTAGATAAAATAGTACATTTATTTTTCAGATTGCCTCCCCCATGTCACTGTAAACCTGAACAGAGTATTTACAGCAACACAAAAATTTTAAGGTTATGTTAGTAAGAATCAGTGGTCAAGCTATCATAGTTTAAATATACTATGTAACCCCAGAGAGTTCATTTTACAAGAAATATCAGATGCAATGAAAAAAAAGGTAAGTTAGGGTCTCTTTGCCATGTTGTGTTGATGCTTCTGGGAAGATTGGTGGTGATAACGTCTAATAAGACTGCAGGCTGTTGTAAGATTTCACTCAAAAAAAGTTATGACAACTAAAAACACAAGATCATCATAATGTTGTTTTTCTATTTCTATGATTATGCTAAATATTTAACATCTTTGAATTTTTTTATAGTCTCTTATTTATTGAAAATAAAAGAAATCTTTGCTGTATTTCAGTGGCAATGAGTAAAGACAGGAACTTTTTGAGGTTTTCTTAGTTGATATGAAAAATTTTGATATATGTTCATATAGGAATTAAATAAGAAATTAAATATTCGGTTCATATATTCCATCATTTTAGTTAACATTTTGTGGAAAAAGTTTTTAAGGCAGTTAATTGCAAGCATATTTTATTTTGTATGTTCATGTCAATATTATTTAGTCATCAGGTGATGAAGAAAGGATTAATGTAAATTACATTCAAGCAAATCACAGAATTTCACACTGAATTCATAATAGAAATTGTTACTAAAAATCATTTTAGAGATGTGATTTGTTGAAATGTAAAGACAAAAATTGCATTTCTCCCAGTTGAGGAGTGAATTGAAATCAGAATCTGTGGGTTCAGCTATGGAAAGTTAAGTAGATATTCTTTTCTTTCTTTCCTGTAAGAGACACAGGAAAGTAAACTCAGTGGAGAGTGGAAAGGAAGTTATAGGGATAATTAGAGGAAACCATTTGGCTTTCTTAACAGCAGAACAACAAAAATTTTTGCTATTGTTGAGTGATTTTTTTTTTTACAGTCCAAAGTAACTTTAAAAGAACTTTAAAATGTTGACTTGTTTTTTTCTCACTTGGATATATCTTCCAATAACATGTCTGCACAAAGATATTGTCGGCAGATATACTTGTTTTGGTAAAAGTATTTTGTTCATCCTCTGTGTTATGTTCAGATTTAAGGTTTCATCTCTTATTAATATGTGTATACAGTGATGATGTCAAATCTATTTTTTCAGGGTTTGCTAATATTTGAAAATAAAATAGTAGTAAATTTACTGCATTTCAGAAAGAACAAAGTGATTATATTTTGTGGTCCTACTAGCATTAACGGCAAATTGAATTATTCACATCTGAGTTTCTGGACTATTGCTGCCAAACATCTGCAGTATGAAATAGGGGAAAGAGAGGAAGGATAAATTAGTGACCCTTTCCTTGTGTTTGGGACATAACTAAAATATTTATTTAATTTTTTGTAAGGATCAGACCTTTATGCTGCTTCTCTTTATTTTTTGAATCAAGTGCTCTATAGAGTTATGTGGTCCAGACTAAATGTGTTCATTCTTTTATGAAGAGAATGAATTACAGCATCCCCATTTGTTCTGTATCCCATGATCCTAAAGATGCATGGAATAAATGAATTGCCTGGAGACAATTTATCTTTAAGCAGCAAAAGGTATTTATTTGCAACATTGGAGAACTAGCCAGTTCACATTGGACAAGCTAGTTCCAAAGTTCCAGTGAAAGACGAGGTAATTTATACAGTCTACATAAAAGATTATAACATCTTACCATACATAGTCGTGTAATTTTGACATCTAATCATCATATTTATAACAGGCGGGGTTTAGGCAGAATCTTCTTTTAGCAGGTCTCTTCGGTGGTCATTCCAGTTTTTAGCTTCAGCCTGGGTGTGATCAGCTCCTCTTCCTTGTTCTGAACTTCTCAACTCTCTTTGATTCTCAGCTTCATTGCTGATGTTTGTGAAATTTCTTGACTCGTGTCCTCCCTTCATTCGTCAGATCTTGACTTATCTAAATACTTGGCTCTTGGTTTTCCTCAAGAGCCCACCTTATCTTAATTTATACCTTCTTATGTTAACAATATAGCATTCCTGGCATTTTTCAGCAAGTAGAAGCTAACAGGCTATCATGTTATGTTTTAACACAGACACCGCTCCTAGCAGACCCCGGTACTTTACTGACTCAATTAATTCTTTTTGGGCCTGTCTCTCATTTCACCCACCAGAGATACAGTTTAAGAACTGAACACTCTAAAGACAGGTTAGCATGATCTACAAATAATAAACAATGACAATAAAACAAGCCAGAATTTATTGTACAGCTAATCTCAAGACAAAGTGCTGAAGTCAGAGCACAACTGCATTGAGAAAAGCCTTGATTATGCAAAACAGCATAGGATACCTGCAGACCTTTTTTTTCCCCATGGGTTTCTAGAATGCAGGTTCATGTGCTCTTCAGTTGCAAAGCTGGTTTTAAAAATCACTTTTCTAACACCACTCACTGATTCCTACCTCTGTGTTAGAATTCATCACTTCTTCAAATGTAGCAGTGCAACTATTTCTAATGCTGTGCTGTAAAGTGAATCATTGACATGAATAACAAACCTTGGAGAGTCTTTTATTAGTACAGTTCACTTCAGAGATCTATTCTACATTATGGCCTTAAAAATGTTTTCAGCAGCACAAAAGAGAGGATAGTGAATGAAAACAAGCAGTGGGGGGTCAAGGTGTGTGTGTTTGTGTAGAGACTGAGGGCCTTTTAAATTAGCTTCACTTCCAAGGAAAATAAGTGTGGAACTATGCTCTTAGTCTTCCACCTGCTCTCTTCTTTTTACATAACTTTTATTGACATTGTCTTTCTGTTCCTTCCTCCAGGAGGTATTCACTACTTAAAGAAAATAGTAGTTTAAAATTCCATTCTCTTTGGGAAAGTGCAATTTCTCAGTTAGGAGGGCTCCATTGAATTCCCAATAGCTCTGCATACACTACCAATAAACATCTACAACCTCCCATCACAAGGTAAGATTTTAAACATATTCTTTCCTTTATTTCAGATGTAGAGAGAAAGGGAAATTAAGTCAGCCATAAGTATGACAAAGAAATTCCCACATTGTCTACACAGTCCTGCACTTTGTCCTGCTTCTATTCTGATTAACAAACTTCTCTTTAATTTCAGTTGAAACAGAATGCTGACAAGCTGTAGATAGACTGAAAAAGTAAATTGAAACAGTATGTTACATGGGTTCTAAAAGTAATCCTTCTGATTTCCTGATAGATCTTACATTTTTGTGGAATTATTCCTGCCTCTTTAACAAAAGTTAAAAATTTAAATGCAAGTGTTAAAACACTACATCCTGGGCAAACACTGCATACAAAAATATTGAGTAAAGACTACATTTTCTGTAGAAAAATCCTACTTGACTTTTTTGGATTTATTTTGGATGTTTTTGTTATTGTTGAGCAGGGCTTACACAGAGCAAAGGCCTTTTCTGCATTTTTAGTGACACTCTGGCGAGGAATTTGGGGGGCGGGAGGAGATCTAGCCAGGACGGCTGATCCAAACTGATCAAAGGAATATTCCAGACCATATGACATCATGCTCAGTATATAAAGTGGAAGGAAGAAAGAAGAAAGAAGAAAGAAGGAAGAAGGAAGAAGGAAGAAGGAAGAAGGATGGGATGTTTAGAAGGATGTTGCTTTTCTTCCCAAGTCACTGTTACATGTGATAGGTCCCAGCTGGGTTGGCTGAACACCTGCCTGCCCATGGGAAGTGGTGAACTAATTCTTAGTTTTTCTTTTCTTTTGCTTTCCTGATTAAGTTGTCTTTATCTCAACCCCTAAAATTTCTAACTTTTACCCTTCTGATTCTCTCCCTAGTCCTACTGAGGGGGGAGAGAGAGAGTGGCTCCATGGGGCTTCTTGGTTGCTGGCTGGGGGTAAACTGCGACAGGGATACTCCACAACATCTCTGTGTCAGGGATCAGTTCCTTCACAATAAAAAAGTATTTCCCAATGTTCAGACAGCAGATCTTGTGTTTCAGTTTGTGCCCATTGCCTCTTATCCTATCACTGGACATCACTGAAAAGAGGCTGGCTCTATCCTCTTTGCATATGCCTTTCATACACATTGATGAGATATCCTGAGTTTCATCTTCTCTAGGCCAAACTTTCTCAACCCTTCCTCCTATGAGTGGTGTTCCAGTCCCTTAGTCATATTTGTGACCCTTTCTTGGACTTTCTACAGTATGGCCATGTTTCTCTTGTACTGATGAGCCCAGACCTGACAACAGCACTCCAATGCTAAGTAGAAGGGATGGATCACCTCTCTCAACCTGAGGCAATAGTTTGCCTAATGCAGCTGATAATACTATTAGTCTTTTCTTTCACAAGGTCACACTGCTGGATCATGTTCAATTTATTGTCTAACTAGGTCCTTTCCTGCCTGTCTGCTTTCCACTTGGCGCCTAGGGTTGTTGTTTCCTACATGCAAGACTTTGTACTTCCCCTTCTTGAACTTCTTGAGGTTCCTGTCAGCCCATCTTTTCAGACTGCAAGGTCACTTTGGACATCAGTATGATCCTCTGACGTATCAGTCGTTCCTCCCAGTGTTGTGTCATCTGTAAATGTTGATGTCATCTGTTGATGTTATTACACCCTGCCCCATACATTATCCAGGTCATTAATGATGATTTTAAACAGAACTGGACCCAATGCTGACAGTTGATGTACACTGCTAGTCAATGGCCTCCAGCTAGACTGTTTCACTGATCACCACCCTCTGAGCTAGTCTGTTCAGGTAGTTTTCAATCCACTAAGTCTGATTATACAGCCATGGTTTCTTTATGAAGTTCTTATGTGAGGCAATGTCAAAGACCTTACTACAGTCCAGGTAGACCTATTTCCATTGCCTTTTCCCATCTACCATAACATCCATTTCGCTGCAGAAATTAGTTGAGATTGGTTAAACAGGATTTCCCCTTGCTGAACACATGCTGACTATTGCTCATGATTTTCTTGTCTTTCATTGGCCTGGGAATAGATTCCAAATTTAGCTGGTCCATCACATTTCCAGGGATTGGGGTGAGGTTGACCAGCCTGTAATTCTCTTGGTCTTTCTTATTACTCTTCTGGGGTATGGGTGTATCATTTGCTTTCCTACTGTTTAGAGACACTTCTCCCAGTCACTATGAGCAACCAAAGATTATTGAGAGTGGCCTCATGATAACATCTGCAGGTCTTTCAACACTTTTGGGTGCATGCCATCAAGGGCCATGGACTTATGCATGTCCAGTTTTCTTATCAATTCCCTTGTTGAAGGTGCAGTCAATCCCAATGTCCATGTTGCCAACAAAGATGTTAAACATCACTGATCCCAGTACTGACCCCTGAGGAAAACCACTCGTCAGTGGAGTCCACTTGGACACCAAGTCATTGACCACAACTCTTTCAGTGCAACCATCCAGCCAATTCCTTATCTATCGGGTGGTCCATCCATCCAGTCCACATCTCTCCAGTTTATAGGCAAGGGTGTTGTGTGGTACTGTGTCAAATGGTTTGCACAAATCCAGATAGATGGCATCAGGCACTCTTTCCTTACCAAAAAAATGCTGTAACCCCATCACTGAAGACCACCAAATTTGTCAGGCACCTTTTACCCATAGAAAAGCCTTGACAAGAAATGGAATTTCTCTCACCTTGAAAAAAATGGAATTTGACTTTTTCTTTCTGTGTAAATCACTGTGCCTGGTAATGATTTTTTAGCAGATAGCCAGACAAAAGATTAAAATCTTTGCAAAATAAACCTGTTGTCACTGACAGCTAACTTGTTTTTCCACCTTGCTTTTGAAAGACAGTAAACAGAAACAAAGCCTGCAGCAATACAAAGAAAGCTAGCACATTAAAGAGAGATTAGCTTCAGGAGGCTATGACAGATGTAAAGTGCTTTGCACACATTGCTATGTGATGTTCAACATATGTTGTCAATTAAAAATTGCTTAAGAAATATTTAACAAGCCAAAGCTAACATACCCCTAGTTTGTAAGAATATATTGAGCTTATGCATCACTGCCTCTCATTTTATTTTTTTCAAATCTGTTCTAAGCTAAGGAGAGCACTATAACATGGCTCTCAGCTAGTTTATATATTAAAGTAGCACTTTAATTCAATGTATTGGAAAACAGCATTCATTTCATCTTTTAGTAATATTATGACTGGATAATTTAGCAAGACAGAAGATAGGCTAAACTGATTAGCTTTCTGCAGTAAAATATCATTCACTGCATTTTGAAAAATAGACGCATAAATGCATTCAAGATGTCAGAGACTTCAACACATTCTTTACCTAGACTTTTCTAATGCCCAATACTGGGAAATCTTCCTAGGGAACACCAAAGCATATGACATATTGTATCATCTTCCTTATCTCCTACTCCTGAAATTTTCCTTGTGCAAGACATTTTGTTTTGTTTTCTAAAATGATTAGGTTTTGTGCCCTATTCAACCTCAAAAGAACCACTAGGCATTATTCTCTGTATTCTCCCCCAAATACAAGTGTCTTTCTACACAACTGTATTGCAAAGCTTTCCTAAAATCACAAAAGTGATTTGCAGTCACCTATGAAAACCAACACTAATGGCTGTGTTGTATATATTAACTCCTGTCTGGAAGAAGAAGTAGTGAACATATGGAAGAAATTGATGACAGGTCCACAGACATTTTGCAATATATAATCACCTCTACTGACTCTAGAAATATTTTCACAATGAATCAACTCTTCAGTTAAAATCTGTAGTTCCATTGGTATATTGCTGTCTTGAACCTCCTGTGATGGAATTCTGCTTCCAATCATAAAATATGAGTGTTTAAAAATAAAATTAGTGTTTATTCCAAAAATCTTTGTACTTCTGAAACACATATTGTAGGCTGCTGCATACATCATCTGCCAGCCAAATGTCAGCCCAAAATTAAAATTTCCTTTAAATAAGATATAAAAGAACTCAAGAGACATTCATAGAATGAACTGTATGTGCCCCTAAATATGTTGTTGATGAGGGAATTTATACTAAATTACTGTTCTGATGGAGGTTTGACTATAACTTGAACTATTAACTAAGAAAAACTGAAACATATACTCAAATATTGCAATATATGTTACTCTGAACAAACATTATAAAACAGATTTCTGCCTCAGTGAGAGAGAGAAAAGCATAGAGGAAGAAATGACTGGGTTTCTATATATATAAAACTGGAACTACTAAGTAATTATTGTATTCTTCATCTTCACTTTTCTCCCTGCTCCTATTTTGAGTATGTATTATAAAATTATAAGCACAAATTAAAAAAAAAAAATTGGTAAATCCTATAAACTGGCAGATGATGTTGTGGAATCCAATTTAGAATCCAAGGTAAAGGAAAATATATGCAAAGTGTGTTTTATCAAAAATAAAATTCTAGTCAGATAACTGCAATGTCTTCAGAAGTTTCTTATTATTCAAGTATACCAGACAAGTGTTTTAGTAATTGCAAGAGGATTTTGTTTGTTGCATGTTCTGGTAGATACAGTATTGAAAGCCCATTATTTAAAACTGAAGCTCTGTTAGTTGCTTAGATATACCTTTCTACATTGTTTGGTTAAGTATAACTTTACATAACATGTATTACAAGGAAGGTTGAAAATCATGTGGACTTTGGAAGTCTCAAGGCATGTAAGTTATTGAGGGGAGAGAGACAAAAACTTAGAGCATAATATTATATGCTTTCAATCTTCT
This sequence comes from Formicarius rufipectus, assembly GCA_013399695.1. NCBI lineage: Eukaryota > Metazoa > Chordata > Aves > Passeriformes > Formicariidae > Formicarius > Formicarius rufipectus. The sequence goes on along the minus strand of VXAU01001601.1, from coordinate 68,336 downwards.
TTTTATCCGCACAGACCTTGCCTAAAACATCATTACTAGGAAAGAAAGGCTTCGGTGAGGTTTATCATCCACGTGCAGAGATCGAATTGATGTTCACACAAGAAATGGAAAGCGCATGGCCTGGCCTGAATGTGAAGTTATGTCCCTGTTGAAGTAATTTAAAGTGTTTTACTGTGTTGACACTTAATATGAAAAATATTTATCCTCTTTATAAGGAGCAAAGTATCTTCAATATTCTAAAACAGTAGGAAAGGATAACACTTTTTTAGATTTTTGTACTTGATTGTTATTCAGTATGGTTCCTTTTAATTTTTCTTACTGCATTAAATTCAGTTTATCAATGGTAATTTTCTAAAGAACAAGTTCACTCCTTTTGATGTAGAGAAGGCTGTTACATGTACTAGATCCATTCCACAATATCGCTTTGACTTATTTTCTGCCATTTTTGAGGTACCAGTTGCCTCATTGTTTTTTGTTTACACTTACTGACAGGAGAGAGTTAATTTTTCGCAGTAGCCAGGAGAGGGCGTGGGTAGGACATGAAGACATTCCTGTACCGCCTGACAACACTGTTGGGAATAGAGAGAAGGAAGGCACTTTTCAGAAGGAGAGGCTCCCTTGTGGTCAGGACATTGTAGCTGCAGTGAGGTCATGAGCTCCACAACGAGAATTTTGGCATGTGAATCACTCCCTCTTTTGTATACACACTATTACTCTAAAAATTTTTGCTGTTACTGCTCTTTT
>VXAU01001601.1:0-67557 GCA_013399695.1 Formicarius rufipectus | reverse complement strand
TAATCTCATTACTGTTTCCAGTAAATTGTTTTTATTTTAACCTGTGAGCTTTTACCTTTTATGCTTCCGATTCTTTCCAGACACCCACAGAGGGGGAACAAAAGAAGGCAGGAGGGAGCAAGAGTGTGGTGTGTGGTTTTAGTGGAAAGATTAAATCAGAGAATACCATTCCTAAACCATGACAAAAGCAAAGTCAATCTCATCAGGTTTCTTATATATTGCTCATTGGTTTTTTATAAAGATTGTTAAGAACTAAATTAGCATTTGTATACAGATATTCAGCTTTGTGGATGAATTTACAAACCTTGAGAGCTAACGGTAACTGCAACGTCTGCAACTTCATCACTGTCCTCACCTAAGCAGTGCCAATTAATGCTAACTCTGAATTTGAAGCACATATGGAGGTATTTTGAAAAACCATAGCATATTTAGGGAGGTTTTGCTCATGTGCAGTAATTTGTTCAGTTACAACAAAATGAAAAAATATAACTATTTCACTAGAATAATTTTAGATGCATCATAGATGCAAACATTTATGGTTTATAAAAGTTTTGTCCTGGAGATATCTCCTTATGTCCTCATTTCTGACATCCACATACCTGTAATTTTGATGATCTAATATTTCCTCTTTTAAAAGGACTGACTGGAATGGTATGGAAAACTACTGTCCTTTAATTATTAATTGACTAATAAAGGCAAAAATTGAGCAAGCCCCCTCTCTTTTTTATCTAATTTATAGAGGTCAGCATGTTTTGTAAAAGCAGACAGAGAAGGTGTGTGCTGCGGTGGGGAGCTGTTATATGTATCCATATTAACTTTTGTTAGTATTAACGCCACACATTATGGTTGTTACAGCAGCTCTAGTGTACCTGTATCCTTGATTTCCCACATCAGTAGTGAGATTTGTTGAAACTAGGACTCTCTCTTGAGCCTGTTAATGCAATTTTCAACTTGTACCAACTGTAGAATTATTAATTGTATTGACTTTTTTCTTGATGGTGTTCATATATCCAAAACCTTTGACTGTTATTTGTTTTTTGATGTGGGTTGCTTCTATGGAAATGGTCACATTCTCTCTATCCCATCAGTCTGTAACATGTGTATCAATGTCCTTAGACTGTTCTTAGCAGAAAGCAATCTTAGGGAACAGAAGTCTAGGGGTAAAGTAAAATAAAATTTAAAAAAATAAATAAAAATATATATGTATAAATATAAAAGCTCACATGAGAGCTCATCCCAGAGCCACTTCAGGGCAGCACGGGCCCCTTAAGGCTCACAAACTCACACACACACTTCATGCAGACAATCCATCCAAAAGCCCCAAAAGGATCTACTGCCACAAAAGGATCTTTATTAACATATCACACCTTGTATTTATAATCTGTGCTTTTCAGTTACATCATTATATCAAATGATTGGACAGCTTAGAACTCTCTATTCTTAGGCCACCTGGATTTCGTCGACCATTGGTCTTAATGTTAATTAGTCCTCCTGAGGTCCACCTCCTCGATCTCATCCAGAGGGATTCAGGGAGTATCAACAGATGTTCTTCTTATTGATAAGTTCTTACTCCAAGGCTGAGAACTGCTGTCTTGAAATCTGTAAACACAGGCCTATTTTTCCTGGGAACTGCACGATGAATTGTTCATAGAATATTCATAGAATATCCAATTTTCTGCATTCTGCAACATAGGGGGAGAGAACAAATTAGAATTAAAAGAGGTTTGTCTTCTTGTTTTTCATTCTGTGTACAACTTGCTTGCATGTAGCTCCCACAGTAAGAGGCTGTCATCTGAAACTAAGCTGGTTGTGTTGTGCTTTGAATTTTCATCATCTTCTTTCAAAATCTGAATTGGAGGGATTTTTTCATCTGCCCGTTTAGATATTGAACAGAAAGTGAAAGTTTGCAACAGCATGGATGTTGGAATACAAAACCACTTGGCAACGAAGGAGTTAACAGGGAGGTCAAGGAATCCTTGGGAGAACCGTGAATGGACATCTCTTGACAGATAAAGGACTGCAAAACCCTGTTGCCTCCCTGTGTCCAAGATGGATGAAGCTGCTTCGACTTTGTGGATACACCCTGGACGTAGATGAGGACTCCACTCTGTTTCTTATTTGTATCCATTACCATATGCCTCTGCATAATGAATAGTGTTATCTCCTAGTTGTAACATCTCCTGCCAGTGTTATCCCCTAGTTGTAATATTTCCTCCCATGTTTAGCATAAGTCAAACCCTGGGATGAATATTCATTTACTGAGCATATATATTGTGTGTTCTAATTGCAATAAAAATTGTTTTCATTTGCACCCCCATCAAACGGGGACCGTTTGGTAATTGACCGCCACACACAGAAGTGGCTGAACAGGTAGTGACAGTTGAGTTTGCACTGAAGAGTTCCCTTATGCAGAATTTAATGCTGTCAAAACTATCTGTCTAAACCTGGGTGACAAGAAGAGTTTTTAACCCTTTGGAGAATTTTAATCCAAGTCTTCAACTTGACTTTACTTAATCATATCTCATCTATCTTATGATGGCTGTAGAAAGGCATGAAAAATCCTGATGTGCAGTGGCCCAGAAGTACAAAAATCAGACTCAAGTGAAAATATGCATCCAGTTTCTATACACTCAAGAGTAAATTCCAAAATGTGAGCAACTGGAAAATATCTAACATGAAAACGTGTCTGAAATGGAAAGGGTAAAAGTAGGGACTTTGCCTTATTTGCTTGGTTTCTGTCATTGGGAATGTTTCATTTTGCTCTTTCAGACAGTAGCATAATTTTGTTGGTTATTTCCTTTTCCAGTTTTTAAATTAGAAAATATACCGCTAATTAATTTGATGAATTACTACCTATTCAAATAATTCAGTTTTAACATAGTCCCAGAAAGAGAAAATTAATTCAGTTTCTACTTCTGAAATATTTACTCATTTGTACCCTTAAATTATCTACAATGCAGTTTGGCTGAAGTTTCATGCAGCTGGAGAAAACTACTGGAGAAATCTACTAGAAGAAATAATTTAAAAAACAGAAAAGAGGCTATCTTTAGAACCTGTGTGTCTTTTGAACCTGAAGACATGTAACTTTGATATAGGCAATCCTCAGTTGCATAGGGAAACAATTTTCAAGGCACACCATCACAGAACTCTAGGGAAATCAGTGCAGCATCTGCCCAGACACTGAAAATTGCTGCTTATAACTTCTTGTAGAGTTGTATAATGCAAGGAATTAATGGACTTGTACCTAATTTCACTTACGTCATTTTATATTTGATGAGACATAGGTGAAGTTAATCTCATATAATGAATAAGAAATATGGAAGCTGTATTTTATCACATATTTTCTTAAGGTTTTCCATGATTTGGCTTCTTTGTCAGGTTTAGGAATTTCACTTTTCACTATTGCGACAGAATATGAAAAACTTTTTATTTCCTCACAATATTGGTTGAGAGTGCAGAAATTTGGTTCCTAAAATAAATTTCGTCTAAAATATAGGAAAAAATATATTTTTTTCTTCTCATTCAGAAAAATAATCACTGTGTGAACTTTACAAGTCATGATAGAATATAAATCTTAGCTTTTCCTTCTTCTTTTTACTTCATCCTGTCAACCTGTTCATAACATTACTGAGATTACCAATACTGCTAGATCCACCTAGTTTTCCAGTTCAGATTAGTCACTGTACCACACCTGAAAATCTCTATATATCTCATGGCAGATGCATCATAGCAGGAATCTTATAGATTTTGTAGCTAAATTTATGCTGGCAAATTAAACAATACTAAAGAATATTGGTGACCATGGGGATGCTGCCATGTTTATTGCCAAATTAAGTTCTGTAGATTCATTTCAGCTCATAAAAACATTCCTGGTTATTTTTAGCCACCACTGACGAGGCAGCCTGAGTAAGGAGACATTTCTAGTAGGCAATTTGGATGATGTCACTCTGTTTTGGAAGGCAAGGGAACATCAAAGAATGGATATGAGCCAGTCCATGTCATACAACCTCAGCATTAGTGAATGATTTCAGGATTGTTAACATAGGTGTATATGTGAGTTCCAAATTTTTCTGATAAATTCAGTGGCCTTTTAAAATTTATTTCTTATGAAAGAGAAATTTGGACTTTAATGACTTTTCTTGCTTCCAATTCCTCCCATACTTCACACTTACTTATTCCTCTCTCGGACTTTCTTTTGCCCTCTTTTTCACTGTCTTTTAAAAATAATGGTCTATGTAGCTCTCATTGCAGGCAAGAGCAATGCCTTCTTTCTCTTTGTTCTGTCACATTCAACCCTCTCTTCTCTTCTCTTCTCTTCTCTTCTCTTCTCTTCTCTTCTCTTCTCTTCTCTTCTCTTCTCTTCTCTTCTCTTCTCTTCTCTTCTCTTCTCTTCTCTTCTCTTCTCTTCTCTTCTCTTTCTCCTTCATTGTCCCTGTTCAGTTATCTCATCTAAGCTTTTTATCCACAGTGTTTCTTGTCTTTTGCTCACTCCCAGTCATAATGAAATTGCAGCACATTCAGATTTAAGGTCAGGTATTATAATCTGGAAAGTGCTGGGTTCCTACTTAACAGCTACAAATTTAGGGATGAGTTGAGATGATTTTAGGAGGACAGGAGAACTTTAAACTTTTAAATGTTTACTGATTTATTTATTTTCCAAAAAAAGAAATAAAACCTGTTAATTTATTGAATTCACTGTATTAAATTAACTTTCTGATAACAAACCTTTATTTGCACAAATCAGATACTTATCACAGTTAAACACTTAATTAGGCTTTCAGAAAACAAATCTAAATTAAAACTGAAGATTTTTTTTTTTTTTTTTAATTATGAGAAAGTCTAGGGACAAAATAAAAACATTCTTGAGTGTAGGGAGTGCAACATTCCTTTCTGGTACCCTGAGCCTAGCTGGAACAACTGCAGAGGAGACTGTTTTCCTTTTATTTATCATAGTAACACTCTAGTAAGGTTAAGCTTCTTACATTTCTTCCCTTTTAGATTAAATTTCTATTACACTTACTGTTGAGCCACTAAATTCGCACTCTGTGTTGACTACCACACAGTTTTGTTATATTTTTGTTTCTTCTGAAAATGAATTTTTTGCGTAGCTAGTCGTTGATCTTTGTTTCAAAACCTGTTTATATTAACTCTTCACATCTACGTGGTATTCTTATATTATGGAGCACAATTTTTCTTTATAAAAACTAATGCAGATTGATTAAAAAGAAAAAAAAAAAGAGGCCAAATTCAGTCAACAATTTCACTAAAGGAGCATATCTAACATGGCTTTAAAATGAAGAAGTACATTTTATTTTTCTGGCGTTGTGTTGATTTACATCATCTGTCTGTTTTACTTTATAAATCAAAAATATATTGCTAATATATTCAAAAGACAGGAGTATAGTCTTGCAAAAAACATTCCTGGTAATCAGTTTGATATTTTTAAACATGAACTATTCTCTATTTTCAAAACTTTTGTCCACTTCAAATGTTGCAAATTACTTTCAGAAGACCACGGTCTTGAAACTGCTGATAGCTTAGACTAAACTTCTCTATTGCTGTATGAGGAAATTAGTCAAATTATATGGCCTGGTTTCTTTCTAGTGCTCTGCAAAAAATAGGAAAGGTAATTTATAGTCTTTGCATAGCATATGGAAGGGAAGCAGGAACAAGAGTAATCTTGTTTTACTGTTTAAGACCAAAACTCTCTGGAACTCTTCTGTATGCAGGCATACAATGTAATAATTGGAGGTGAAGGTGATGGTAGACCCACCATATAGGAGAAAGCTTGCTTTGCCTCTTAATAAATTTGAATTAAGTATTCTAAAAGATGCCTCTGAGTTTTTAACACTGGCTTGTTTTTCGAGCCCAGAGATTCTGACTTCTAAAATTTTTGCCAGTCTCTTGGTATTTCATACAAATATTTAGCTGACAGCACAGACTCAGAGGTTTTAGTCTTCTCTTTAAGCTACCTCTCATTTTCTTCCTTTATGGTAAGATGAATTATGTTCTAATAGTGCTTGTTACTATTACCAAATAAGGAAATCCATCTATATGCATGTTTTTATGAAGTTTACAGGAAGGTAAATTGAATTCCTCACTGAATGTCACTTAAAACTATTATTTTCTAGTTAATGCTAGTTCTCTAGGCTGTCATACTCAGGTTACATTTTAGACTTACAGATTCTCATTGTCCGATATGTCCAAGGAGAATCTACATGCCTGAAGTCTAGTCCAGCGTCTTTGATTAATCATTACTCTTTTTTACTTGAAAAATGCATATTGTGTTACCTTTATTCATTAAGAATGCTACTGAAAATAAAATTTTCTCATAGTGACTTCTGACTGTAGCACTGTTCTATGTTTCTTCACTAGTACCTATATTGAGTCAAACATAAAGTATATATTTTGTCTTTCAACACCTTTCACAGACTCCTGTTTGCTTCCTTCATTCAGTACTGAAGTGCTGACTCCTGATTCTAATAATTAGAAATTTAACAGGATGATAATTGATTCTTTATGACTACTCCCTTGCCACTCCACTTCATCATTGCTACTTCACAGAAGCATACACAAAACGTACATTGTTTTTGTTGACACCTCCTTTTTGCTATGATGCTGTCTTACTGTTTGTATGTGTTGCTTCCAGTTTCTGTCTATATCTAGTTGCTCCATCTTATATCATACTTAGGGAAAGAGCTATCTGAGACAACCTGTCTAAAAATTAGGTAACCAACTTGTAGTGGATTGACCTTTGCTGGACACCAGGTATCCATTAAAGCTGCTCTCTCACTCCCATCTGCAACTGGACGGAGGGGGGGAAATATAATGCAGGGTTTCTGAGCTGAGGTAAGGACAAGAAGAGATTACTCACTAATTTTTCTCACAAGCAAAACAGACTCAAAGTGGGAATGTTAATTAAATTTATTACTAACCACAGGTCAGCAGGTTCCTGCTAGGACTATGCTCCAATATAGGCCTCCAATGGGATCACAGCCTCATTTCTGTTCTTATTTTGAACACTGTGTATTTTCTTGTTTACAAAAAAAACTCATTCTCTTTGCTCTAAAAAAAATTAAATATATCTGTTGTCTGTCAGCAGCTCTTTACAAGGACAAATGGTGATCCAGGGTTAGGTTAGATATTTCACTTATTGTAAAAAGTAAAGCTTTGCTTTTCTTGAACTTCATAGTTTAATTTGAAGGCCACAGTGCTGAATATATCCTGATTATTTTCCACTTCTTTCAAATAATTCTAACATATTCCAATAATAGAAACAGGCTGTCTCTGAGACAAATTGAGTTCTTGATGTTAAACAGAGAGGCTGTTGTAGTACAGGAAAATGTAATTCTGGAATGGTGGAATAATGCAGAACAATGAAAAATTTTGTGAACACTTTTGTGAATAATCCATGTTACCACTTCCCAGGAGAATCAGGCCTTTGTTTGCATACTTTTGGACACTAGTAAAGGAATAGTTTATAGTTTTGAGATAGGTTCTTATCTGCACTTGTTCATTAAAACGAAAGCTGCAAGCCCTCCTGAATTCCTCTGAGAAGTCCCTGGAAAGAGTCCATGGAGTGGACTTGCAAAGTATGTTAACACCAGGACCAATGGAATTGAGTATTTGAAATGCATAGACATGAACCAATTGAGCTATCCAATTACTTTGTATTATCATATAACCAGAAGACACAGACTGTATAAAAGTAGAACTGTGTGTAATAAAGTGTTACTTCACCGTTAAACCGTACTGGTTCACTGTGTGTTGTATTGAGCTCCTTCATCAATATGGAACTGCTGAAATTTTCCACAGAAAATAAATCTGTGTTAATAGATACATATGTATATCTAGCTACTGGTACATTTCAGTTACCTGTGTATTGTGGAGTTGTTTTATATATTTATTTAACTGGAATGTTGCCATGAACTAAGATTACTATGGTGACAGTTTATGCTATGCTTTTATTTGTTGCCTTAGAGTTTATAGCAATTACTGATATAAAGAACAATTTGAATGAAACATTAGTAAAGTTCCTTAATATTATTAGTTAAACCATTACTAGCCATAAAGTTATCAAAAATATGTCTGTCACTGATGTTTTCACACTATTAATCTATTTCTCTCATCCAGCAATGGTTAAGAAATACATAAATTTGTTTCACCTGTCACGGAATGAGAAAAGTGTAATAGAAGAAGAGCATGACCTCAAAATAAGAGTTGTTTGTTTGTTTGGTTGTTTTTGTTTTTATTTTTTTTTTTTAGTTTCCTGGAACTTTCTTTAAGTTTCCAGAACTCAAGTGTACTTAATATGAAGAAACAAGCAAACAAAACCACACAAAAACCTTAAAGCAGAGTACATCTTACTAACATTGAAAGAACTTTGAAAAAGAAGATTACAATAATTTAAAGGAAATACATCGATCTTAATGGCATCATAATAACACACTAGTTTCCTTTGAAATATCAAAGGATCTGTATCAACTGGACTTTTGTATGTTATCCTTCCTTAATGTGCACATGATATGGTCTGGAAAAATCTAATCAGTGCTCTTATTGCATTAACTTATCTAGTTTTGTGTATAAATTATGGTATAATCATTTCAGATTGACAATCTCCTTTCCCACAAATGCAACCATCTGGAAAGTTTTTCATGAAGTTATGGAGCTTCTTTTCTTCTTCTAGTGAAATATTTGTTCAAAATTAGAAATAAGTTTTGCCATCACAAAATATATATGTGTAGAGGAAATCCATGATTGATTTTGATCATTTTTGATTGAAAACAACCTAGCAATTTTACATGAAATTTATTGATCTTCCAGAAAAGGAATAGTCTTTTTTTTTCTTTTTCCTATTTTTTTTTTTTTTTTTAACTTCCAGAATTAGGACACTAACTTCATAAGAGACACAGTAGTTTCAATGTTTAAAAGACAAAGAAAAAATCTCTTTTAAGAGATTTTGTGTTTCAAAAAAAACCATGCTTGTTGAAAGTGAATGTGATTTTACCTAATCTCCCCTGACAGAAAACTGCTGCCCATGTGGTTGGAAGAGATGCAGAATAGGAACAGTGGACATGAAATGGTAGAGTGTAATTGTCCAGTAAACTTTCAGTTTTTAATACTGTATTACAGGGTATTTCCTGCTTGCTCAGCAAAACAAGATTGTTATGTTTTACACAAGCAAAAACCATACCATTTTTAGAGAATGCTTCTGAACTTTTTAGAACTTAATTCTACCATTTTCATGCCTTAAAATGTCAATGTGTGTCAGTACTAGTGGATTTCTCATCTACATCTTTAACATGTTTCTAAATAGTCTGTTAAAATTCATCTTTAATTTCAAGTAAAAGACGTGAAAGTAGTTAGTTTGAGTACTTAATCAAGTAGACAAAGTGAATTTGTTTAACACAAACAAATCAAAGAACTTTGGATTGATGTGGTTGCCACCTTAACCGGATGACTCTATTATTTTAAGCACACAGAGGTTGCTTTTTAAATCAGTCTTGATTAACAGAACATTTATTTTCTGTTTCCTTTGAACTAAGAGCTTTTCTCCCTCCTTGCAGTTCACATATATATCTCAAACACCAGCTTGTCAACTGATGACTTTGAAGCTCCAGTAGCTATGAATATTAAACCACCCTGGCAGAAAAATAGCTGTGATGTCAAAAAAGGAACTGGAAGGTTATAGTCTTTCAAGAAAGATTAGGACAAAGATTTTCAATGACAAAGAATCAAAAGAACATGACAAGGCAAAATCAAAAGTCTTCAGAAAGCATTGTTTTGGCTTTGATTTACCTCTGTGAAATGGGAGAACTAAGTATGTCACCTGTGCAAAATGGTACAAAACCAGCTGGATGTAAGCCAGACTGGCTTTAAGAGATTAATGCCCCAAACACACACATTTAACCTGACTTTAACAGTGCTCACTTCCTTTTCTCAAGAAGGTTAATATATTACTCCTCTCAGTCTGAAAGCTGTTATAGAAAAATTTAGTGCCTTTTTACTTTAGACTTGTTTAATTTCCCTGGAAGGGATAGTGACTTGGACAGCAAAAGTTCAAAGTGAAGATCTGTAATGAACCTCAGTTTGCTCTCCATTGCTGGTAAAATGATTGCAAGAATACTCTTGAACAGATTAGTACCTGCTATCGCAGAAGAATGTCTACCCAAAAATCAGTGTGGTTTCAGAGCCAATAGGAGTATGGCAGACATGGGATTTGTTCTCAGGCAACTGCTGGAGAAGTGTAGGGAACAGAACAAAGGTCTCTATGTAACTTTCGTTGACTACACCAAAGCTTTTGATACTGTGAGCAGAAAAGGCCTGTGGCAGATCTTGGAACGATTAGGATGTCCTCCCAAATTCCTCAAAATGATCATCTTGTTACATGAGGATCAGCGTGGCCAAGTCAGATATGGTGATGCTCTCTCTGAGCCCTTTCCAATAACCAGTGGTGTGAAACAAGGTTGTCTTCTCGCACCAACTCTATTCACGGTCTTCTTAAACACGATGGTCCAAAGGGCCATGGCAGATCTCGATGAAGAAAACGACATGTACATCAAGTATTGTACCAATGGAAGCCTCTTCAACCTGAGGAGGCTGAAGGTCCACACTAAGACCCTAAACCACCTTGTCTGCGACCTGCTTTTTGCTGACGATGCTGCCCTCGTTGCTCACACAGAAACAACTCTGCAGAGGCTGCTGAGATTTTTTGGGCTGGAAGTCAGCCTGAAGAAGACAGAAGTTCTCTATCAACCTGCACCTCAGGAAGTCTTAAATCACTCCCGCATCACCATAGGTGAATCAGAGCTTAAGTCAGTCCAGCAGTTCACTTATCTGGGAAGCATCATTTCCTCAGATGGTAAGACTGACAAAGAGATTGACAACAGGTTAGCAAAGGTATACAGAGCTTTTGGAAAACTCCATAAAAGAGTCTGGTGCAATAAACACCTGAAGAAAAGTACAAAGATCAGTGAACCATCGTACTGTCTACTCTTCTCTATGGGTCTGAATCTTGGGTCATCTACCGCCACCACCTGCGGCTCCTCAAATGCTTCCACCAGCGCTGCCTCCATACAGTCCTAAACATCCATTGGTCTGATTACGTGACTAATGTGTCTATTCTGGAACAGGCAGAGGTCACCAAGATCGAGGCCATGCTGCTGAGAACGCAGCTGCGCTGGGCAGGGCACGTGTCCAGGATGGAGGATCACCACCTCCCTAAGACTGTACTCTATGGTGAACTCGCCACCGGCTGCTGCAAAAGAGGAGTCCGAAGAGCCATACTGACCATCCTTGGCCATACTGACCACCATCTTCCATCCACTCTGGCCTCCAATTGGGAGATGTGGAGACACAAAATCTATAATGCTGCTATCTCCTTTGAAAAGGCACACAGAATCAGTCTGGAGGAGAAAAGACAACACAGAAAGAACCATGCCTTGACAGTACCACTTACAGAGCTTTTTCTTCTATGCCTTTTGCAACCAGACTTGCCTATCTCACATTGACCTTATCAGCCATCAACGTGCTTGCAGCAAGCGTGGATAAATCCCTCCCAAATCTTTGTTTGTGAAGTCTAGCCTTGATAATGACTTGTTTTAGAATTACAGTGGATGTCACTTTCGAAATGCAAGGTGATCAGGCTATTGAAGGCTTATCATATTGATGTGTCTATGTTGTTCAGAAATAATTTCTAGGGAGGTATGTGTAGCTAGCATTTGGGGCTCTAAAAGCCCAGGGGTCTGGTCTTCCCAGTTTTGCAGGATTAAATGGAAAGTTCATAGTTGTTCAGCTTTCCTTAGGTCTGATAGACACTGCAATTTCCAAATTCTGTAGTTTTCAAATTCTTTGCCTCATGATACAACAGCTTTCCCCTACCGTATGAGAGTTTTGACTTTTCTCAATTAAAGTCCCCTGCTCAGTTAAATTTGAGATAAATTTATATAATTATAAATTATAGATTTCATGATCTAAGACTGAATAGCTGTATGAAGTAAGAACATTAATGAGGTATTTATATGTATTTCCCCATCCTACATATCCCAAAAAAGCAAAGCAAACCAAAAAGAAACCAAGCCAAACAGAAAACTGTATTGTTTTCTCTTACTTTAAAAAAAAAAAAAATCCTTTTATACTGTACTCTGATCTGCACTTTTCTAACTTTTAAACTATCACATCACCACCTGTAATTAGAGCCAAACTAATGATTACTATGGTCAGAAAAATATACTTGCTCTTTTGAGCACTCGTAACTGTGCCAATGACATAATATTTAACATAGCAGTGAAATGCTTTTAAAAAAAAAAAAAAAAAAAAAAAAAGAGTGGTATCGACCTTAAAAACCTTCTCATAATTTGTTNTCTGTCCTGCCTCATTTCTATATCTGTTTCTGATCTAATAGTGCAGAAGCACAACAATATCAGAATAATATGAAGGGGTGTTACTTAAAGGCAAACAAACAAATAAAAATTTAAAAAAAAAAAAAAAAAAAAAAAAAAAAAGAGAGAAAATCTAACTTGCATATCTGACAAATTAGCTTGTGTCTCTGATTCACTTATCTTTTCTGACTGGAGACTCATTTTGGCAGAGTAGTCTTATTAGGGCTACACCATAAAACATATTTGCCTTAAATACAGGAATTACTTTCCAGTCAGACATCAACTGCTCAAAGCTACTGTGTATATATATATTTGGAAATGCTTTTAGATCCAATCTATATTTGTATAGTAAAGTTCAGGATGTCTTTAATATATATTATAAATTTTTGCATATGTATATACAGTATATATATGTATATACATATCTTTATTTCTATATACTAATAGACAATTTATACTGTACTTGGAGAACAATTGATTGGTCAAGGGTTATAAAATGTTTAAGGATTTTCTGAGCTCCCAGAGTCTGAAATGGTCACCCCGAAGTACAGAGCTTGAGTATACTTGAATATTGAAATTTAGGTTTGAGGGCTACCCCTCACAGAACTAAGGATCCTGGTGGGATTAAATTTTCCAATGAATTTACACCTCACGTTCATGGAAGTCCTGGAACAAATAACTATTCCAAAGCTGTGACTGTTGGGCCTTCTGCACCACCCACCCTGTAATGATTATCGCCTCTGTGGTCTGTCCTAGAATTGTAGGCTTGAAATGTATAGAAATCACCCTTATGTTTTTGGTATCTCTATTTTCAGCTTTGACAATAATTCCTATTACTGTCAACTTCTTAGTGAAACACATTTTCCTCTTTTCAGAGCTGCATTGGTCACTGAATCAGAGCAGGCATCACTGATAGTAGTAAAGCTGGTTTAAGAATAAGACCTAACTAGAAGTTCCTTTCTTCTTTTCTATGTTCACTGATGTGACTGGAAACAAACACAGTATTTTAATTGGTGATACACTTCTGATTTAAACAATAACATTAGAGTAAGTGTTATATTAGTTTTCACCACTGTCTTGTGTGCGTCCTGTTTCAGGTAAACATTTTGTTTGCTTTCTGACCTCCACTGCAGGATTTTAATAGATCTATATATGTTGGTGCCTTGTTTTTTCTCTTTTGTGTTGCAGTTTGTTTAGAACTCAGACATATACAAGTAGGTCATCTTATTCCCTCCAATATTCACCACTTTGCTTTCAATGAAAATTATTTCCTACAGAATTATGCTGCCTGTTCACCAAAGCCCTTTTGAAGTTCTTTGCAATATCCTTGAGACCCGATTAATCCAAATATGCTTAGCTGTTGTTGTTGCTAATTAAACCAACTCTTTCCTCACCTTTGCTTAGGAAGAATATTGAACAATGCAAACATCCTACATGATAAGTTCGCACTTACCACTTTTATATACTTGAAAATAATAATTTGCATTCGCTTCACTTGCTTTCAGGTGCAAGAGAAGGGATGTCTACTCTGAATACATTTCAGTGGCATCAGAATTTAATCTTTTATATTCTATCTCACTTCATACAGCTGAGAAATATACTAACCTTGACAGTAATAAACAAAGATATGAACAGAAGGATAGCTGATGTTTGATGAAAAGTTTTTTATTGTTTTCCATTTTTGTAAGAAGAATTAAAAACAATGTAGATATGATCATAAGATCACCCCAATAACAGTAAATAGAAGACACAGGAATCTTTAAAATTGATATGCCCATAGGAAAAAAACAAAGAAACAAACAAAAAAACCCCACCAAAACCCACCTGGATAAGCAGGGATGATATAAGAGAGAGGTGTATTTTAACATCAAGAATGATAGGAGAAACCATGCACCCCTCTCTGTAACCAAGACATTATGATACATTAGTAAATGTATTATCTAGGAATAATGTTAATGCAATAAAGATTTTATGTCTGATGTCCTATGAACCTTGATGGAAGAGAATTTTTAATGAAATTTTTTTATATTTAAAATATGCATATAAGTAATTTGAAATTATGTATTTTTATAGATATGTATAAACAAAAATCTATTTTATCACAAATTCAAAATTAGTTACTTATGGGCTTCAATTTAGCTTTAGGGTTAACTAGTTTTTAAGATAGAGTAAAAAGATTCTAAGTCACCTTCTAGTTTATTTTTAGCCTTTGGCATATCCCTGCTGCTGTATTCCTCTTTACATTACTTTTTTCTAACAAACTAGAGGCCATATTAGACAGTTTTTACTTATGGCATGTCCAACAATAATTAGTCTTTTGCAATGAGAAGAGAGATGTTCAACAGAAATAGGGTAAAAGTGAACATTAAGATATATGCACAGCAGAAGAAACATACTCTGTAGATCATATCTTAAATAACACAGAATAAAGAAGCGCTTTGCAAAAGGTGTTTTGTTTTTGCTTTTTTATTTGCTCAAGGGCTTTTTTTGTTTCTTGGTTTGGTTTAGTGTTGGTTGGTTGTGTTTAGTTGGGCTTTTTTTCTGAGATTCAATTGACTTTATATAGTAAAGATTGATACCTGAGACCCATCTAGAGCATCAGGATTAAAAATGGTGATCCTGGTTATTTGGTCAAATAGAGATGCCTAAATTGTAGATACCTACATTAGAACAGATGTAGTGCACATTTTTGTTCCTCAGTTTAATCAGTTCACTGTGTCCAACTTCAGACTTCATGTCTCTTGACCTTATCTTAGAAATTTATGCATTCAGCTCTCTTCTCACCCTCATCTCTGCTTGAAAATTATCATTCTACTGCATTATGATTTAAAACTCATTTAGAACCATACTCAAGATGATGAGTTTAACAAACATTGGGGGGGGAGGGGTGGGGCTATATGGTTAAACATAAAGGTTTTACTTTCTGTCAAAGACCATAATAGTTCTATCTGTAATTTCTACTAAACTGAGCTGAATAAAAAATTCACTTTGTTTTACTAGAACATTCTGGCTTGTCAATCAGCAAAGTTTTCACCTGGAAACTATTTGATTTGATGAGCTTTTACTGTATCTCAGTTAAATTTTCATGTCAATCAACAGATTTCTTATTTTTATGTTAGATATAACATGTATCTACACAACCATGTAATTCTGTTGAATCCAGTCATAAAATCCTCCCTGGATTGCAATGAACAGGGACTCTATTGTGGAACAGCTCCTGCCTTTTCTAGGAGTATTAGCTTTTTTATTTTTCTCTCTCTTTTTTTTTTTTTAATTTTATTTTCTAAAATATTTAATAAATTTGTGCATGAAAATTCAAATGTGTAATTTTTAATACTAAAAACTGCTTTTGGTTGGCTGATTTCCGACAGTCAGCCCTGCCTAGGTTTAAATCTTCAATAAGGTTATGGCATGATTTAAAAATGTTACTCCACAATTTAGTTCTTCCACTGACATTCTCCAAACCACACTGCCATTTGCTCATTCCCCCTTCCTCTGTGGGTGGCTGTAGAGAAGAATCAGAGGCCCAAAAATATCACATGCTGAGATAAGAAAATTTACTGAAAATAACAATGAGATGAGAAAATGAACAGTAACAGCAATAATATTAATGACATAAACACAAAAGAGAGAGTATTCAAATACGAACATGCTCAGCGTGACAGACCAAACATGACCACAGCCACATCACCTTGTCACTCCCTTTGTGTGTGACTCCCAGTCACACACCTGGGACTGGTGCCATGCTACCCAACTGGAAGGATCCCTTAATTTCCAGGAATGGGTCTCTTTCCCCTGCCCCCAGAATTGATTCAAGGTGGTATAGAATAACCATGTAGTCCTAGATATGTACTCTGCCAGCTACTGCATAAATTAACCCCGTGCTGGCTGGAACTAGGACAAAATAATGCATTTATTATGGTCTACCTGGTACAGTGCACTATTATTTTCTAGTTACACAATGTGCCAGTTCAGTTGTCCAAAGTTGTCAGTTGCTTTTTTGAGATTCTTTAGAATACATCAATTCTAAATTGTACTCAGGACATGTTACTCTGGCACACTCCTTAAACACCTGCAATATATTCTACTTATGCCTCGTCGTTTTCATAATCTGTCAAACTACTTCTACACCACTGAGAAAGAAAATGTTGGCCAAATCTGCAGTTACTCTATTATCTCTTTTCTTACTGTATTGTAAAATAATTTTATCTGTTGCAACAATATTTTGTATTGGATTGAGGTAAGGAAAGATGCTTTTACTCTTACATTCCTAAAAAAAAATTATTGTTTCCAGCTCCCTCTAGGTGATACTGTAAAATCTTGGGCTTCTCTGCACGTTTTTTTTTAACAGAGAAAAATTACTATCCATAGCACAGTACTAATACTGTAATAGCCACTGTGACATAGGGCTCATTTTATGCAGGAAGTTAACAAGCCCTAATCACTCCTATTATTTTATTTTGTAATTAAGGAAGTATAAAGGTAGAAAACTAAACAAGAAAAGGAATTTGAAAGAAAAAATTCCTGAGTGAGATAACTGAATTCATATTAAATAGCAATGTCTTAGCCCCTTCAGCTGAGATGTGCTAATAATTGCACCATGAGTGGTAATCATATTAATGCTTAACTTAGTAAAGTGGGTATTAATTGATTCTTGCAAGCTCATAAGGAATATAGTCCTGATTTCAGGTCCCAAAAATATTTAAAATATTCTTAAATAAAAAGGACCAATTTGAGAGTAACACTGTGATTGTTTAAGGATGAAATAAAACCGTTTGTGAGAGCAAATATAATACACTATTGGTTTTTTTTACCACTTTTCTTCTGTATCAGTTACTCCTAATTCTCGTGACCCAGTTTCAATTTTGTGTAATTTATTTATAATTCTTGAATCTTTAGTGTGTTTATTATTACTGTAAGGTCAAGATCATTTCAGTATTTCCAAGCAATGAAAGTTGACACATAGGTCCTCAAGCTGGGGAAATCCCAAATGCTTTGACTGCTAGAGACTGGAATGCACTATCAAAAGAGATATTAGTTGTAAACTACCTGCTGCATGTACTCTTTTACAAAAAAAGTCTTCAACATAAAACCTATGTGAAAAGAAGCAGTAATATCAAATTACACACTTTTATCTTTTTATTTTAGACAGACAAAATATTTGTGCTTATTCAAATGTTTATACTCTTATAAATCTATCAAATTTTTAGCAGTCCTTTACAAAGAAATTTTGTGATTTTTTTTGCTCTTTATTTTAATTCTAACCAAATTTATTATAAATAAATCAGCTTATATGGAGGAATGTATTAGGCAGCAAACATCACAAAAGTAAATATCAATGGAAATGACTTCTTTATTCCTTCTTTCCACCTACCATCATATTCTGAAGGCAGTAGCCAGAAATATCTTGGGCTGTCCAGAAGGAATAGAAAAGTGTACTTTGATAGTAATATAGCATTTCAAAATGTGTATGCTGCTTTTTTCAATTTGACTACATTTGAATTAATTTGTAGACTATCTCCCCAATGAGTACTTTAGCCTTCACTCTGACTTTCCATGAAAACTCATTTTACCAGTGATATTTTTACCTTGAATTTTGTATTTGGTTCACTTCTCTTTCAATTTAATTCAGCTGGTAGTGAAAAGACACTATAGGTGTCAATGTAAATGAGAATCTGAGTTCTTTTTATTTTTTATCCTGTTCTCCTATGAACAAAAGAATAAGGTTCTGTTTCCATATATGCAATTCAGGTTCCCTAGGGTGTCTAAAAAAGCATTTGACACATAGCTGAATTGTTCTCCTGAATTTTCATTGATGTATGTCAAGACATCCACCTTGTAAACATCTAAAGACATGTCCCTATGTATATGCAGAGAAAAAAAAAACCAAACAAAAAAACCAACAAATAAACAAAACCAAAACCAAACAAAAATAACACAATAAAACCCCTTAGTTTAATTTGGTGGAAAATGAAACAACCAAAAGATACAACTCCTTAAAACACTGATTCACTGAAAAGTTTCTTTCCTCCTGAATCTTTGTAAAAAAAAACTATAATGTACAGAGTGGTTTTAGAGCACAAAATGTTATAACCCTCCCCATCAACATCTATTACCCTTTTCCACGATCACTGTGTTTACACTGTAGGTGGAATCCCTGTGCAGGGTGCCATGATAGCTGGATTCCAAGAGGAGTGCTCTGGGCATGTCCTGTCCTCAGAGGAGTTGTGCTCCCTGCAGCTTTCCTCATTTTTCATCCTTTGGTCATATTCCTCAGACTTGGAGCATGTCCAGAGAAGAGCAGCGAAGCTTCTCATAAACTTTGGTTACCTTTGTAAAGGTAAAGATCGTGTCAGTGGAAGTCTTCATATCTCTTGGAATCAGGATATGGTCTCAAGGAATCTTGAAGTGGGTTATATCCCAGATTAGTCCTGTTTCATAGTACAGAGTCATACAATAAGTTGTGCTTTAGATGCAAATCCTAACCTTGAAAATGTACAGAGAATGAGGGTTTTTTTTTTGATGTAAATCACAGAATGACTGCTATTGCCTCACTAGAGTTTGACAAGTTTCAATTGCTTCTCAAAAAGTGAAGATTAAATATAAAGCTACATCAAAACTAAGAGATTTAAGTCTTGTATATAAATGGTTATCATTTTTCTTTGTCCTCTTATGAGTGAGCATCAGCTGTCCGTATGATTCCCAGTCCTTAAAATCAAAATTTTATGCAATTACAGACATGCTAAATAATACTGAATAAAATTTGGAGATTCTCCAAATTCCTGGAATTTGCTAGCTGGCCAATGGTTATGAAATAGAACATCTGATAGATTCCTTTTAAAAGCATTCCACATACTAATGGGACAATGATAAATCACAGAATGAAAGTAAGAAAGTCCTGCGTTTGCAGTACTTCTTTTTCAACCTCTCTTTGGGTCTTCTCTGATACTACCCACTTTTATTTTTCAATTCTCTGATATAGAACAGTACCATCTGATGGGGAATCACATTAGTAGGGAGCAAATATATGAGATATCTATTTCCTAGCTACATACCTATAGCTTCCTATGTTATGCCTGATTAAGATGAGAGAGTAAAAGTCAATTAAAAAAAAGAAATTAAAAAAAAAAAAAAGAGAAAAATAGACAAAATGAGAGAAAAGAATTTGCAATTAAATGGAAACTAAAGATCTTAAAATGCAGAAATAAATTTCAGGAACTGGGAACAAAAAGGAATTAACTAACATAGACAAATATATGAATCATATTTAAATTAATGTAGCATGCTATCTATATATCAATAACAAAAAAGCCCTGTACTACCCCACCAATTTAAATTGTGCTTCTCACTCTGTACCATGTTTAGATGGCACATAAGTTATTCTGGAGTAGGCTGACCGGATTTTTGTATGAAATTGCCATTGTGACATTTACTGGCCAGCCCAGAACAATTGTATTGATTTTTTGGACCTTTTTTACTTCTGCACATATTACCGACATCTCTGCAGTTTTCTGTTCTTTGGATCCATGGATTGACTTGTGAATAGAAACCAACGATGTGTGACTTTGTTAGTATTAGAGATTTCACATCTTGGTATTAGAAGGAAATGTATTGTTTGATGTATCTGCAATATGACCCACGGCTGGTGACCCATGCTTCTACAACTGTAATAGACTTGAATACGACTACAAATCCAAGATGAGAAGCAGACTAAACCTGCCCATGCAGAACTCATGTCCTTTACTTTAGGTTGCTACTGACACTGGCAAGTTCCTATAGATCTCCTATAATCCTGTAGATTCCGTACTCTACAACAAGCACATTGCATAACATGGCCAGTGCTCATGTTACATGTACACATAAAAGACCGACTTAAAAATTGGATAGCAATATAGATTTACATGGTTTTAGCAGGGGAATTCACGGTGTCTAAGACCACACACCTTCTATTTCCTGCTCACAGGACTAGCAAGACCACTGAAACACCAGAACCTCTTCCAGTTCCTGACTACATAAATCAAGCTAAGGAACAGTGGCGGGAAAAAAAAAAAAAAAGTTAAAGAACACACATCTTTTCTGCTGAAATTTTGTTTCTATCCTTTTCCTGGACCATGTTCTTACACTGGAGTTGAAAATTCCAGATTATTGTGAATAACTTGACTCAAAAGAGAAAGAAACAAGCAAACTAGCTAAAATAAATTACCACAAGTAGTTCAGGGTATTGAAAATGAAGGGCAATTCCTCTTTTGAGACCAAAACTGCTAATCTCTTCAGTGAAAAAACAATGAAAAGATGTTGCAGAGATGATTCCAGATGTGCCTGGGGAGACAATTGACAAACAAGAGCTATTTGAAATACTCATCAAGTGAAAAAGGAATAAATAAAGGTCAATAGCAAAGAAAACCATGTCAGTTCTGCTTGTCTGGTTACTGTTTTCATTAACATTAGTGCATCTTTATTGCTTTTTTAAAATTATTATTATTTTGTTGTTTTGTTCCTTTTGATTAGTCTTTCCTTTCTTAGCATTTCTGTTTCTTGTGGGGATACTAGGTGAAAGTATACACACTGCTCACTTTGCAGAACAATGACTTAAGACTCAGGGAAAAAGGATAGCAGGAATGAGTCATGAAATAAAGTAACATGAGAGTAAAGTTAGTAATATGAAAAGAAGAGGAGAATAGGAAATAGGAGGGGGAAAAAAGGAATGAGAAGTAGATGAGGTGGAAAGGGAAACTAAAAAACAACCTGGATCAAAACAAAACTGTGAAGGATTTCTCCTATTCCTGTGATCTGAGAGAATAGAGACGTGCTGGATGGATTATTCAGCACCAACTTCTCAACTCTTCTAGAATACCATCCTTCTTTCTGTCATCATTCATCTAAAATCTTTTCAAGCCATTGGCTATTCCAAACATTTCAGGGAGAGGTAGAAATCTTAGTATTCCTCTGAATTACATGTACTGAAATTCCCAGCTGGACAGGAAAACACTGCATATGATCCCACTGATAAAAAAGCAGAATGAAAACACAATCATCTGCTCCGTTTGGCAGCTAATTTTTTTTGCCAGTCTTTGCATCTGTACCAATTTACATCAACAAGTATTAAGACTGAACTATTTATATCAGTGACAGCATTTTGCCCAGCCAGGACCAGTAATGATACTGCTATTATGATACTTCAAAAAGTATCACACTAACATCAAGTGCAGCAAGACACCAAGCATTTTAATGTTTGAAACTTTACTCTCAGTACTAGTATGACTAGTAAGGAGGTCCACAAAAGTATAGAGTTGCAGACAAGTACAGAAAATAATGAGTTTCTCAGGCTATATATATCCTACTAAGCAAAAGAGGGTGAAAGTAAAAAGTACTCTTCACTCTCAACCTCCTTCTTGCATTCTTATTATTCCTATTACTTGTTAAATTGCTCCCTACACCTGGGTGTCAATTACCTTTCTCTGAAACAAGATGAAGGCTTTATTCAGTGGATACTGTTTCACCTCCAAAGACAGTTGTGATAAGACAGCACTAAGACAGCTTTCACAAATGTATACTTTTCTCTGTTTCTTATATGTTCTTATGTCACAGCAAGGTGCAAGCAGTGGATACTTTCAGTTTCATGATAAAAAAAAACAACAACAACAACCAAAAAAACCCCACACTTTTGGGTGCATTTCCATGTCAAAACATCTTTATGCCTAACAGTGTGGTGAGAAGAGGAAAAAAAAAGGGCACTACACAGAGTCCAGTGGAGATTCAAAGCTAGGTGCTGTGTCATATGAATGAAATCATTCTTCTCAAGAAGTACATGAAAGCTTTGTGGTTGAATTCCAGTGGGCATTGTTACTTGATGTTTTGGTCAAGGACTGGTTCCTTGAACATGAAGCAGTATAACTATGGACTTGTTTCTCTCTTACCACATTCTTTCTTCTTAAGAAGGAGAGAGGCTGTGCACAGAAGAAAGAAGACAAAAAATATGTCCCTGTTATCTATTGTAAAAGTATCACATCTGTTCCTTTTCTGCCACCTAGTTGTGAACGATCCAGAAAATCTCTGATTTCATTCAGTAATTACACCACTAATTATTGCTCTTGCTCTCTTATTTATATAGAAACTTGGAGTTAGTCTAGAAGTTTCTTAAGGACAATGAGGAATTCTCCCAACTGGGCAGTTGAAAGGAGGCAGAAGCTGAAATAAATCTATCATCCATCTTTTCCATTTCCTGCTGTCAGAGAAAGGATGATGGCTATTACACAGAGTCCTAAAGTACCTGCATGGAGCTGGAATGTGTGTGTGTGTGTGCATTTTGGTGAATGTTGAATGTAAAAGCATTGGAATTTTTAAATACTTAAAGATTTCATAAAATAATTTGTTCTATGAATCTATAATTTGAGAAGGAAATGTTCATTTCAAAGTTAATCCTTTGGGTTTTTGAACTATTTTTTCCTAAAATATGAAAGAAACAGAAATTCTTCCATCTCTTTCATCCCTCCCATTAAGAAATAAGAAAAAAAAAAGCAAAAAATTTCTGAATTGTGTTTGAAGATATGGAACTAAGAAGACAGGTTTTGAATAACATAAAAAGAAGAGGGTAAGTTGCACCAGGTAATTCCAGGAAATTACGTGAAAAATATTTAAGTTTATGGAGCAATGAACTATAGTATCAAAAAGCCATTCTTTCCAGCACAAAGACTGAAGTCCTGACTGAATTGCTGCATTTGCTCACCTGCAAAGGTTCACTTGCTTTTCAGCTTATATAGTTTAGAATAAGAAGTACAAAGATAGCATGTGATGCTATGCCATTGGCATGTCATGGCACAAGAACTTCAGACCAGCTGAATGTGGACTCATATTTGTTGTTTTCCATGAGACCCAGGACAGCCTTTTTCCCTCTTACCATTTGCAAAATCCTGTGTGAGCCTCTTGAGGCTTATGATTGAGGAGTTCCTTGGACAGTCCAACAGTCAGTGACTTGAGATTTACAGTCCTTTTCACTGTCTCTATTGCCTCCTATTCACTGAGAGTTGTGTATACAATTGTTCCTTGGGTTTTGATTTTGTTTGTTTTGGGGGTTTTGCTTGTTTCTTTGATTGGTTTTGGATTTACTTGGGTTTTGTTTATTTTTTTCCTTTCCCTACCTTATATTTGTTTTTTATCTCAACTAATTAATAACCAAAATGTCTTTGGCTAATAAATCATTTGACTTTACATTACAATTGTCAACAAAACCTTCAAATACCACAAATGCTTACAGAAATTATCACTAAAAGTAACTGAGGGAGTTGAAAATAGCTTGGTTTCAAGAAGCCTGTCTGGAAAGTCAAAGAGGCCTTGGGAAAGTATTTTGGGAGGATATCAAGCATGACAAGACTCAATCAAGTCTGCAGACATCTGCTGCCTCAGTATCTCCAAGCTGCCTGCATTTGACAAGATTTGTGGGTTTCTGTGTACTCCCTAGGCCGGATAGACTTTTACCTTATTAGTGCCTTTGTTTCTTCTGTTTCATGTTCATTAAATATAAACTGGCTTTGCATTCCTGAGCCCCCTCCATAGCAACCATAATGTAATCTCCTAGTTGTAATATCTCCTCCCATATTTAGCATAAAACCAGTCCCTGAGATCAATATTTACTTGCTGAACCTATATATTGTATGTTGTAACTTCAGTAATCATCTCTGTTTGTTCCCCCAAAATGGAGTTCGGAAACTGACGGCTAAAAGTAACCAAACTGGAATTAATCTTCTATTACTTTAGATATCTTCAAAATTGTTTATATTGAAGCTGCTCAGTCTGGTCTATTTATTTTTTTAAAGAATAATAGGTGCTTCCTAGGAAAAAGCATAGAATCATGGAATAGGTAAGGTTGGAAGGGACCATAATGGGTCCAACCTTCCTGCTCAAGGAGCATTATCCTGGAGCACATTGCACAGAACTGGGTCCTTAAATATCTCCGGTTAAGGCAACTTCACAACTTCTCTGGGCAATCTGTTCCAGTGTGGAGTCGCTTTTACAATAAGGATGTCCTTCCTCATAAAAATGTATTTTATTAGTTTAAAAAATGTATCTTATAATGAGATTTTCATTGGCAATTCTCTGTAAATCCCTGTGTAAATCTGTTGATCCTCTAACACATCTAGGCTAGGATTAAGCCAGAATGAGTAGATCTTTTCCTCTATTTCCCTGATGTCTGGGAGAAGCACCTATATTTGTATTATTTTTTATAAAGAAAGATGAAGGAATGCTTACAAATAACCCATAGTCACCATTAAGACTAGTTTTAGATAGTATTTTAATAGGGAGAGCAGTTTCATCTTTTTTTTCTGTTTTGGCTTGTTGCCTACTGTTAACATAGATGATTATTGAGTGGAAAAATGCTTGGGTTAACTCAGTTCAGAGTTTACATTTGCAATACTTGATTTTGTTGATTGCAGGTCAAGGCTTATTTTACTTTTATATTTAGCATAAAATGAGAAAAAGCTGTGGAAGATTGAAGCTCTAGAGAGATGAGAAGATTTCTTCTGCACAAAAGAATTCAGTTCATAAATTCTGAATATCTATATTTCTCCAATGTCCCTACCAAATATCAATTTCTATCCTCTTAAAATAACATTATTCTGTGAATCTATATTAAGTTCTCTGTTGCTTAATAGATAAGAGTAAGCAACAATTCTTTCATCATTTGTATATTACTAGTTTGGGTTTTTCAGACTTTTAATTCCATGATACGTAAGGAGTCCTTCATAGTAAACTTGTAGCAAGTACTGCAATAAGTTCTGATTTCATGGTTAAAAACACAACCACAACATTAAAGAGGTCTCATTACAGTAAAAATTGAATCAAAAACTACTTTTAAAAATCTATTTTAAATGTATGTAATATTGACATAAAATGGAAATCATTAACAGTAGATAGAACAGTTTTCATACTCAAACATTCTGCCTTAGGAGAAAGGATTTTAAGCAACAACTAAAAATGCACTCAAAATGACACCTTCATATACCATTTTATTTCAAACAATATAAATATATTAATTATCTTTAGTGCCTCAATACTTGAGTATCTTGGGAAGTTATGAATGTTTAAAAAGTTCATAATTTAGGGAAATTCAGAGATTTAAATTGGTATACACGGTACACTATTTTTGACTATCCATTCTGAAAGCTATTTTTCTGCTACTTGGTGAAATGCAACTAAAATCAACAAGAATTAAGCATATCCATTAATTTTTTTCTTGATAATGACCTACATTGCATTCTCAATCCTGAAGTCTGCATAATGATTCCACTCATGAGTGAACTACTACTTTTCAGACAAAAATATTGCTTCCGCTAAACTGTGATCAGTCATCTATATATGCTACTTAGCTTCCATTAGGATCTTCCTGACAGTCTACTTTTCCTTCAATAATAAAATTTCTTTTCAAAACATAAGCTTTTCATATCAAAATCCCCGCATGAAGGAATTGTTTGGGTTTTGGCATTTTTTCTGTGTAGAACCACACAATTTCAGAAAATACGGTCCTGTTAACCTAAAAAAATGTTGTCTGAATCTGTTACACTTTATGCATGAGTTTTCTACTCAAAATGACCATCAGTAAAAAGTGCTGAGGACAATTCTGGGCATAAAAATGAATCAATATGAAAATCAATGTACATTGCTCAACTGAAATAAGCAAGGTTATTGACTTACAGTTTGCACCACTCCTACTTACAAAACTTTATTAAAGTTCTTCATGTAAAAAGAAATATTTTCTTTTTTCTTAGGAAAAAAGAAAAAAAGCATTACTTAAAGGCTATTGCTATTTATATACTTCCATTAAGAAGGAAATGAGTGGAAATGCTTTCAATTGAAATGCTAATAGGAAGAAAAAAACCCCTTAATTTTCCATGAAGGAAAAGTAATTTCTGCTTATATTAAGTGTCTATATGAAACATGGCATTTGACTTCAAGAGAGGGTTTTTTTGTATATAATATCTTATGTAATAAATCCGTATTTGACTCTCTTAGTAATCAATATGGCTTTCAGAGATAGTGTCAACTGTCTTGCATATTTGTTTCTTCTTTGCATCTCTCCAGGAAAAGCTCACATGAATGGCATATAACATAATATTATTTGGAATTAACATTACTAAGAATGAAAAATTACTTCCTTACAGACTAAATAGTTGATGGACAGTAGGATAAAATGGTCAAAGATATTTGGGCAATGCAATTTATGACCTGATTCAATGCAGCAGTAATTTTGGACTCTTGCCATTGACTTCAAATAGTTTCAGAAGAAACCTTTATTAAAAGGTCAAAAATTCTTTTTTAATCCAAACCCAAATCTGTTTTCAAATATTAAGCAAGAAATTCAAACTATTCATGCTTTAATGACATGTGCATATGATATATTTGTGTTTTAAGGTAATTGAACACTAAGTATTGTTTTCACTCACGACAGTATGCCAAATCCTCTCTACCAGATTTATCTACCCAAATTCAGAAGCTTCATGCCATTTGAATCCCTTAGTATAAGCAAATTATCTTTTGACAGCAAGACAATGAGCTGAGAAGGACCCTGTTCTCCTGGAAACAGCATCTGGATACCATACCCAATACCTTATATATTAGTATTTAGTTTTCAAGTCATTAGGGCCCTATGTTTCTGTTATATAATGCAGTCACTTTGGCAAGAAAAAGGGAATTTAAAAACTTCACTAAACCAGAAACAGAAGATTCACATTTTCCATTGGAATTTCTGAGAAGACAGAGTATTTACCTGAAACATAAGGATTCAGTACAGGACCAAGTTGAAAGCTGTAGGCTGCCATTCATGCGGGCAGCATCTTGAAATGTGTCAGGGCACCTAAAAACAAAGACATAAATTCTGTGCAGTCTGCAAAGATCTAGAGTTTTAAAAACTCGGCCTGGTCCTGATATGTTGGAAGGTGTCAAGGCAGAGGGGGAGAAAGCTGATGAGATTAGTATTGTGAAGTAAAACAATCAGAGTGATAACTAGTGAGATAGATCAGCAACATCAGAACATACAATTGTGCTTTGAGACATTTCATGTGGAGAGAAAGAACTTTTGGTATGAACATGTAGGAAACTTGGACAGCTTTCTTATGGTCAAATATAACCTCTTTTTAAAAAATGGTTTCCTCTTAAGGAAGTAATGTTTTTGAATTAAAAAAGAAATTTAAAAAAAAATGATAAAAAATAAGACAGTCTGAGGAATGGGTAAATCTTGAAGTTTGCAATGTCATTTTTGACATAATTCTGATGGAAGATCAATGATCTGGTCATCAACACATGCTGGAAATCTACCAGAGGTTTCTAATTTTGAGAAAAAGTATGAAAGAGCACTCTTCCTGTAGGTCGTGGTTCAGGATATGTTTGCTATAAATGTTGTCTGAATTGGAAAAGAAAATTGTCTGAGTCATACAGATGAAATAATAGATTTGGTTTTATTCTTTCCAATCTGCCTTTATTGGACTCATTGAAATTCATAATGTTCATCTCTTCGTGCTTTCTGAAGATCTTAAAATAATTTCTATTCTAGAACTGTATGGTTCTTTTTATAGTGTGGAAAGTCACATAAATGATTATTATTTAAAAACATATATTAAAAAAAAAATTATCCCATCCAAAGTTGAGGTTGGGGTAAAACTAGGGAAGGAGACATCATTAAAAGGATAAAAATAGATCTAGAGGAGTGGAAATTTAATAAATTTTCCTAATTCAAATAATGTTCAATAATTTCAGTTCAAGAACTTAAAACGCCGTAAGTCTTAAACAATTACATCTTTATGATTTTGCAAGGAGAACTCTCCTGTGTTTACTATTGTAAACAGGTTCATGATCTCAGTACAGTGATGATCTCAAATTTCCAGCTGATAAGCACAGAAGTAGATGGTTGAATGCTGTATATTTGCATTGTATGTCTTGTGTAGGGTAGCACCATGAAAGATATTTTATCCCTCTGACTTCATATCTCCATTTATCTGGCCAACTAAACATCAATGACATTTCTTTACGTAATTCAGATGCTTAGGAAGCTTAATTTTACTTTTTATAGTCTTTTGACTATATGCTAACAGAAGTACCCTTTATTAGCAGAAGACTGAGATGTCTGTCTCCATTCTGACACAAGTCACTGATAAAAATGGGATTTATGTTTAACATGTTGACTAAGGTTTCGAAGTACAGTATTTGCCTCAGAACAAATCACATCATGGTGAAGGATAATCACCAAGAATAGGACTGAATGTTTGAATTACTTTTGAGATCCCTTTCAGTTGAATCAAAATTTCTCCCTAAATATCTACACTTCTATGGCTGAGGTAATACTTGGAATCCCACCACAAGGTAAGACAAATTAAACAACTGTATTTTTTTCACTAAGAGACATCTGTGTGTGCCATCTTATCAGCATCTCCATGTGTTAACTCTAACTCTGCACTGCTCTGTGTTTTTCCCATCATGAGTATAGCTTCATCCAGCCTTAAAAGGTGTGAAAAATTAGGCTCAAAAAACAAGACACAGTGATCCATGACCTGTCTGCTTTTCCTTTGTGATAGAGAAAAAACTTCTTCTTGCTGGGACCTTGGGCCATGATAAATAAATATGTTGAATAAAACTTCTGACCTAGATATCTTGTGCTTCACTTCTGTATCTTACAGACAAATCACATTGCTGTCAGCATAAACAAAATTATAAACAACAAAGTGAAAGTTGGACAAAAAATATGTCATTATCTGGTATTGTTTTCAGAGTCTAATAACTTGAAGCAGATTTCTAAAATCTCAGTCAGCATGGAGTGACTGTAGGTGATTGTTTCATGAGTGCAGGCGTGTAACATCTGATATATTTCCCAGAGAGGCAACTGGAAAGATTAAAACTATTGGACAAGAAAGTGTTCTTCTTGATGAGGATTTCTGTAGCACACAGATAATATAGAATTGCCATAAATAATGTTTCATCATTGTTTCTGTTTGTCAAAAATTCCTGTTTCTGCCAGAAGTTTTCACCAGAGCTTCCTGCTGAAGTTTTCCTGCCAGAAGACCCTACTATTGTTTCATCTGAATAGAGCTATATGCCAAGAAACCACATACAACCCCCTTTGAACACTATCAATCTTGAGAAAAAATTCTTGAAAATTAGGGAAGAGGAAAGAGAGAGAGAACTGGTTACTGTAGCTAAGAAACTCTCCCAACTTCCCCATCATCTTTTCTCTGCCACCCACTGCTACCTACCTGTAACAAGAGACTGAAACTCTATCAGCCTGGAGAGAACTGAGACTCACCGTGCCACATGCAGGAGTTATACCTGATCCTTCTACCCTTACCATATTTTTGAGAGCCAAAAGATGCCACTGATTCAGGATCCTGTACAGCCTCCAACACAACTCTTCATGAGCCCTGAGAACTAAAGCAGCTAAGACCTCCGCAGCTAAAGAGATAACATTGAAAAAGTGGCCAAGACACTAAAAAAAAAAAAAAAAAAGAAAAAGCAGAAACTGCTCCTGTCCCCACCCCCCAATGGGCAAAAGTAGTTTTGGTAGTAACTTTGGTAGTATCTTTTCTCTGCTTCTAGAAGTAATCTGAGCTTTTTCCAGTCTTTTCCTATTTCTTCTCTTTGTACCTCTTAACAATTAATAAAATCATGTTTGGTATGAACAAGTAACTTGTGTGAGTTTTAATTTTGCTCAGGGTAATATTCAAATCTAGAGTTCTTTCTGCATCCTTTAAACAGGTTGTAACAACCTCACACAGTGTTTTGAATATATGTTGATGGTCCTCTTCAAACACCAGAAATTCTTCCAGTCACCTTAAATTGTCAGGATTTCACTTCTATAATAAGTTTTTGTATAGGAATTTCTCTAAATTACAAGGAGTATAGTGAGCTTTTGAATTTAATAAGCTCATAATTGATTTTATGAATTCATTTTTAAAAACAAGTGTGTTAACTATAAAAAGTAAGTCAAAATGAATTCTAAAATAATTAAATTTGTAATGATGAATTTGAAACATATTTACAGAAAACATAAGCACCTGAGAATTATTCATTCAGCCATTTAGTTACTTACAGAATCTGCAAGTCAAATGTAGTTTCTTGATTCAACCTCAAGTCTAGGGTCAAATTCCTCATTGTATTCGATTAATTATTTTCATTTCTTTGAACTACTATTAATTGAATTTTCTTTTGAATTTTGTTTATCCGCTACCATAACATGGAAATATAATTTCTTCTTCAGTTTTCCTATAGTAACAGAGATATTCATGTGGTCTTCTGTACAAAACCATTTTATGACATTTCTTTGGTATCGTGGTATGTGATGGTTTAATAAATGGACTAGAGGGACAGAGACTCCATTAAAGCTTGTGCTGAAGTCAGATTATTCTGATTCTGCAGGCCCGGCTGTTAAAGTTATACCTGATTCCTGAAAAGTTTTCCAGTTTTGCCTCTGTGCAGAAAAGTCTTGCAGTCCATCATTCAACTCAGTGAGAATGGTACATTTTTCCCTAATCCGCTCATCATCGTTCCCTGTTTAGCTCAGTCAGCTCAGCAAATTCTGCGATTCTGTGGTATAAGGACTTTTAGCAACTATATTTGAGAAATAAAGTGAGATAGAAGATGATATTTAGGTCTTTATATAAGTCGAATAAATAGGACCAGGCTGTGACATCAAGCAACAACCTGTGATAAACTATTCTGGCTACTTGTTTCATCACTTTTCACATTTCCAGACCATGTCAACAATGTCTGGTTCAGGCAATAACAAAGAGCAGATGACAACATAGGTAAGAAATGTTGTATAGTGACCGATATAGATGTATCATTTTAGCCATATGTATGTGAGCCAGGCCATGGGTCAGAGACAGTGTACTTTCCCTTATTCATTTGAACCTTGAGGTATCCCTTTCTGTGTTGATACCTTGAAATACTTTCTGTTTCCACCTTCTCCTGTGCATTTCTACCCACTTCATCACACCTACAAAATAATGACTAACTAACCATAAATAGCCTCCTCTATCTTGGTGATTCTCTAAGCTAGTTTTGGTAAAAGTACTTCACAAGACTCTAGAATCAGTGACCATTTAAACCCACCAGTATCACCTGTCCTATGGATATAGTGTGAATATATAGACAAATTAATAGGAAAGAATAAGAAAGCACTGGGGTGTTTTTGCAAGGTGGAAAACAAGTGGAAAGCACTGATGAGCAATATAGAATATGACCTAGAGGTAGTACTCCTGTAAGTGTACAAGTTTTTGCCTTTTAGCTTAATTAGGTAAGTGTCCTGGGGTTTGTGAGGAAACATATGCAACTCTCATTACTTTTAGACTTTGTTAATGGAAGGGAACAAAGAAATGTCCTGTGTGATTAGAGAACTGCTTTTAACTTAATTGCTGGAACATCACTCAGGTCTAGAATGAAGTAAAATATCAACTGGAATATTAAACATGGTAAAAATGTGTCATGATTTAACTCCAGCTGACAATGAAATACCAAGCAATGTCTCACTGAACCTCCTCCCAGCCCCTCTGTACCCAGTGGGATAGGAAGGAGATTCAGGAAAATGGTAAGACCAGTGTATTAATATAATAACATTTTAATAAATCCTCAAGTAATGCACAGTACAGTTGCTCACCACTGACAAATGCCCAGCCCATTCCCCAGCAGCAATCAGCATCTTCTGGTCCACTTCTCCCAGTTTATATACTGGGAATGATGTTCTATGGTATGAAATATCCCTTTGCCCCATTCAGGTCAGATACTCTGACAGTTCTCCCTCCCTGTTTTTTGTGCACCTGCTCACAGACAGATCATAAAAGACTGAAAATGTCTTTAATTAGTCTAAACACTGCATACATATATATTCTCAAACTCTTCAAACCTTTTCCAGTGGTAAATATAAAAATGCAACTAATTGGAGGAATGAGTCTGCCTTTTAATGAATCACCTCTCTGTTACTGTGTGCATATATACATCATATACATGCATATTGTTGCCATGTTGTACCAGACTCTTTCTGTAGATAATTATTGTCTTTTAATGATGGTAGTTGAATGTATTAATTATATTCAAGATATGTCTTTACTCAGAAAGCTAAGTTAGAGTTCAATCTGGTGATGATTACAGATGTTAGAGAGATCATTGTTATTTAAACTTGAATCTTATTACAGTTAAAACTACTTGGCAAATGAATTATCTTTTTTAGAATCTTACACACAACAGAACACCTTATTCAATAAATTGAGCTAATGTAAACCTTTACGTATTCTCTGTGCTTGAATTCAAACCATAAACCCAAAAGACTTTATTAAGCTGAAATGGAAAATGTCACCAACATTGCATGAAATTGTGGATGTTATTCTCATGTCCTGAGGGAAGCGTTTTGCGAGAGAAGCAGGCTTGGTCAGCGATACATCCCTTTGTGCCTTCACAAAACAATCCTAAGGATTTTCTGATGGATTAAAGGGATTTCTAGATGACTGTAAGGTAATCCTATAAGACTAAATCACATGTAACATTGTCCTACAGGATTTGTGAAGGACTAAAATATTATACTATAAGACCTGTAATGATTCCTTCAGAAGGACTGACTGACTGAGTAGATATGGTGAGTACAAGTTGCAGGGCATGAGGGAGAATATATATGCATTACTCCTCTAGTGTTTATAACACCTGTGTTTTTTGACTCAGGAGTAATTCATTCTGTATTAACGGCCACTGTAAAGCATTTAGCTCCCTCAAAGAGTTTTCTTTTTTTCCTTTTTTTTTTTTCCTGTTAAAATTAAAGTAAGGCAATTTGCATGAATAATATATACA
This sequence comes from Formicarius rufipectus, assembly GCA_013399695.1. Lineage (NCBI taxonomy): Eukaryota > Metazoa > Chordata > Aves > Passeriformes > Formicariidae > Formicarius > Formicarius rufipectus. The sequence goes on along the minus strand of VXAU01001601.1, from coordinate 34,360 downwards.
TGATAATTTTGCTTTCTAACAACCAGTTGAAACATTTTTCTCCATCTTTTAATAAAATGTAGATTTAGCAAGAATTGCAGAAATCCATTAAATATAATTAAATATATGTTTAGGTTAAGTTAGACATATACATGTTTAGTGTAAAATAGTGACCAAGAAAAAAATAATTTTTGAGCAAACTCTACATTATTTGAACTTTAATTTGCATTGAGGCACCACCAATAATCCAGATTAATTTATATATATGTAACAAACCCTTTACATTAAAGTACAAAACAACTATAGTTAGGGCTGTTAATTCTTGTAACAAGGATGTTGGCTTGAAACAATAAATAGACTATTTGTTTGATTTGTTGACAAATCTCTACAATTTCTGCAATAAGTGAAATACATTTAGGATGACATTTTCTCCCAGGTTCAGACACCTAAGTTTGCATGACTATGATAGCTCTCTACCTATGGGGTAGATGGCTAAACCATAGTTACGGGCAATGAAGGTATAGTCAGCACATCCCCAGAATCTAGAGAGTTATTGAATTTACTCTGCATTCAGTGAGATGAACCATTTTTTAGACTGGAAAAAAAAAATTCACTGGGTTTGTTGTTTAGACATTGGCATGTAGAGTAATTTGAAACATTCTCAAGAATCTAAGGCATATTCAGCAGGAAGAAGTGACACAAGACTTCTAGGGGAAAATTTATTCTCATGCAGTGAAAACCATAGGCTGGATAGAATATCTCAGTGCATGTCAAATTACAATTCAAGTATTTCTTTAGGCAACTTAATCTAGGCTTAAAGATTATCTGAGAATTTAGAAATCTGACTCATCCATATATTCCTACAGTGAAGTATGTGGGGTAAAATATTCCCAGTCTGAAAATTGCTGACAAATTTGAGCAGATTGCCTCTGACCTTCTCTGCTCATGCAACACAATTAATTTCGGCAAGTTTTTCTATAAAATGGACTATTACACTCTGCTTGTTTATACACAATAAGAATTTGTGTACTAATGTTGACTTTGAAAAGATCTTTTACTTGCTCTTATGTGCAACTTTAGTAATAGTTTAATCTCTTTCCAAAGTACTGATAAACAGTATGAAGCAAAGGCTTCATTATCCAGATGAATAGGTGTTTTCCCTTCCAAATTTGGGAATGGATTAAGTCATATGGACTTAATTTTAAAATATTGGCTGTAATCCCTTGTAATTTTAATAATGTTAGCAAGTAGGTCTGGTCCATGTAATGACTTGTCCACTTCATTTTCACTTCATGCTCATTTAGTATCACTATGTTCCACTCAGTTACTTTTGGTCACATACAGTACATGTTTCTAAATCTGAGGTGTGCATCCTTGACTCTGTTCAAGTCTAAGGAGGGAAAAATGGCACTTGTATGAAGTAGTATGTCAGATATAGTTGAATGCCCATAGTAATGTGACATAAATTTAATTTCTTCAACTACACACGGAGTTTAGGGGGATTACTTTCTAATTATATATACATATATTTCTTTTTCGACCCCTTCTATGTATTCTTCCTTAGTTGTTGACCATGCTGCATCTGTGCTTGAAATCAGCTGGTTCTACTGCAAAAATAAACTAAATTTGTGATCTGAGACTATTTCAATGGGAGTCTTTAACACTTTGTTTTCATTAAAATACTAGGGATCTTATGTGGATATGTCATTCTGGCAGTATGGGTTGGTGATGGAAGGGAATTCTTTCTCTTGGGGTCAATATTGATTATGCTTGTCAGAAGTCTTTCTGGTAGCAAGATCCCATATATATTACAGTGTTAATATCTTTAAGATTCTACATTATTTATCAGCTTCTTCCTGTGATAAACTTTCTTCTTTTAGTTTCTTGGATTGTTATTTACAGAAGGACCTGTAGTCCAGGTCTTCAAGGTTATCTTGTCCTAGGATTAAAAGACAAGGTCTAGTAAAGTTTGTTTATCTTTATTGCTTCACCTTAGTGTATTTGTAGCTGCATACAGAATGATAACATTTTAAAGATGATTGACACCAAAAGACACAATTTTATTTTCATAAATCTTCCATATTCCTGAGACATTCAGAGGCAGTGGAAACAGGAGAATTACACAATGCAACCAGGTTGTAAGTTAAAGAAAAATGATTTTCAGCAATGTAGGAACCTTACTTTTCATGGAAGTTGTCTGAAATCTGGAGACGTGTCTGTCCTTCTGAAGCCTGAAATAAAATTGATAATTGTTATGAACTATTTTTTTTTTTATTTTTTTTTTAAATTCTTTCAAGTCTTCTTGAGGGAAGGAAATAATGACAAGTAATTTTAACATAGCATGTCTTCTAATTGTGACTATAAAATTTTGAACAAGTCTCACTTTTTCTAATCTAATAAAACTCTGCTTCACTATAGACAGTTGATGCAGGGCTCCTCCTCCTCCTGCCTGTCCTTTGTAGTTAAATAAATTTGACACATCTATTCTGAGATGTCTAAAAGTTAGACATCTAACATTTTTAGCTTGATAATCTTTTGTCACAGTCAACAGAAAGTCAGGCATAACCTGAGTAGTTTTTCTCATCCAGAATTAAGCACTCAAGGCAAATACTATTTCTTCTATCATACCTATAAACTTGGCTTACTTGTTGTGGACATTCAACTTTAAGACACCTGCAGTTAGCTGAGATATATTCTACTTAGAATATTATATTACCTGAAAAACCTTTAAGTTTTCGCCATTGAAAAATATAATTTATCTGCATAGAACATCCGGTTCCTTCTTGGATAAGTGAGTCTCATTACCCTGAGGCAAAATGGTAAACCTTTGCATGGTGTGAAGATGTTCTAAAACAAGTAATTAATGAATAAATTTGTGCCATCATGTTCACAATATTAATCTCTAGGAGCTTTAACAGCAAAATCAAAAGAGAGAATGAAGAAATGAATCTAGCAGAGAGGTTGTGAGATACTTGCTTGTCCACTGTTTCCCTTGAAAATGCTTGTATTCATGATGCTCAGAGTTCATATATTATTTATTTCCAGAGTACATACAATCCCTGAGTGGCTAGAGTACGACTATGGATTTTTGCTCACAATCCACTTGATTTGACATGTTCTTTTTTTTTTTCCCCTTCTTACCTTGAAATTTCTCTTCACTGTATTGTGTCTGTCTTTTATACCCTTCTACTCCTCCTCAGACCTGCTGGTACAGAGCTTCAGTGAATCTTGTGTTTCTTCTTTTATTATTCTGTCTTTTCCCCTGAATGATTAGGTTGGTTATACAATTACAGATATACTTCTTCCAAGGTCCTTCTAGTCACATTCTTGCTTCAATTATGCCTAGGCTTTGTGGCTGAAGGGGTGTGGCCAGAACTGAGATGTTAATCAATATCACCTCGTTGCTGGGAGCAGGCAGGGAAGGGACTCTGATTTTCGAGAAGAAGGCTTCTGGTTAGGAGCAAGCATGATGGACCGAGTAGTCAGGGTGGTGTGCCACTGGCTGCTGTTTCATGGTGTTACAGTGGGTTCAGTGTGCATTTTTCGTGTAGATCACCCTCTCTTATGCACTTTTGTTATTAATACTGTTGCTGTTACTGTTTATTTTCTTATCTCATTGCTGTTTCTAGAGAATTGTTCTTATCTCAACCCATGAACTTTGCTTTTTGTGAATCCGGTTTTCCTCTCCATCCTTCCGTAGGGGCTGGGGGTAGCAGAGGAGAAGAGGGAGAGTCACTGAGTGGCAGTGATTTGGAGTTTCAGTGAGAAAACTAAATTGAGGAGTTCCAGTCCTAAACCATGACATGGGTACAAGAGACATATGGCTGTACTTGAGGAAATCCAGCAAAGGGCCACAAAGCTGATTAAGGGACTGCAGCGCCAATCATATGAGGAAAGACTAAGAGAGTTGGGACTGTTCACCCTGGAGAAGAAAAAGCTCATGAAATTCCATGTGAATACAAGAAAACTTTTTTTTCTTTTTCCAGTGACTGACAGTGGTCAAATACTGGAGCAGACTGCCAATGTAATTATATATGTCCTTGGAGATATTCAAAACTTGAATGGACATGGTCCTGAGCAACTTGTTCCACCTGTATTTGCTGTGAACCTAGAAAGTGGACAGATGAGCTCCATAGTTTTCTTCCAACTTCAACAGTTTTCTGGTTCTGCAAGTAGATTGGAAATTTGGTTAGAGACATTTGTACAAGTTCTTCTTGTAACACTCAGTCTTTTAGTGTTAGGCATTCAAACAGCTTATCTAAATTCTTTACCTTCCCATAGAAGTCCAATAAATCTAGTAGTCCAGTAGCTATCTCTGTACAAGAGGGGTATGGAGTGTTCTTTTTATATATTTGTTTACTCATCTATGCAAATCTAGGTCTGCATACTGACAATTTTGTTTTGAAGAACACATTCATGAAGTTCTGACATACAGACAGCCAATTAATGCCAATTTCACTGGAGTGGTGAACATTTAGTTTTATCTTTGCATACACTCCAGGCATTTTCTTCTTTCATATACCATATACTTCAGATTCCTGACTTCTGTAAATTATGTTTACTGATCTTACTTTGTACTCAGACCATGGAAAAATATTAGAAGGTGATCAATTGTCAAAGTAAACCCAAGGCAGAAAAATGAATCACTGAAGTAACACCAGAAGATTCTCTCAACAGCAGTAGTCACATATGATGAAATACTCATGTGACAAAACATGTGCAGAGTACACTTGCATCCAGGAATAGATAGCTCCATGGGATACATCTCTCAATGACTTACATTCTTCTTCCCAGCCTGTTTTTAACACATTATGAGCAGCTGCAAAATAAAATAGAGAGAGACCCAGAGTTTGTCCTGCTGCAGCAAAAGTTTCAGGCAACTACAAAGACAGAAATTCACAGTTTGTGCTGCAGAGAAAAAGCCAGAGAAACTTTGATACTAACTTTTAGGGTGAATACAATTCTTTCTTTGAAAGAAATAAATGTTTATCTGTCTTACAGGAGATTTCTGCTTTTTGACTTTATCGTGAATCAACCATTACTAGTCAATTGGTATCCAGATTTTTTTTCTGTACAAGTGCACCAAATGCATGAAGTACTTATGTGGTTTCAGCTTCATTCACACATTTCTTGTACAAGTGAGCAATATTACTTGCAAGTGCCTGTGTACAGAATTTAATGTTGTGAAACTTAAGACTATTTTAAAAATATGAAGCAAGTCTGAAAAATTACAGTGAACCTTTTCTTCTCCTCTGAGTAGTAACACCGATTATTTAGGAATCAACAATGCATTTCAAATGTATGGAAATAGTATTTTTAACTGGAGGCTTCCAAGTTCTCCTTCTTCACCTACCCTTTGGCTATAAAGTCATCTAAAGGAAAATTGATTGAATTTGTTTATAAAATGATGTTAATCAGAGGACAAGTTGCTGTAAGTGCCTTTATTGTTTATCTGATGAAATTTGTTACACTCAGACTGATTGTCTGTAGTTGGCTGAATTACTGCTTCACAGATAGAATCTCAAAAAAAAACCCAATTCAATGCCATAAATGTTGTTGCTTAATCACCAGTAATTGAGTGTCACTCATTGCAATAATAAAATGGACACGTTTCCCATCAATATTATTAATATTCACATAAAAATTAGCTATTTAAAAACATGCTGTTTAGACTCTAGATAGATTGATGTACTAATTTAGAAAAAAAAAATGGTAGCAACTGAACTCAATGTAGCTATCTATCCCAGATAAACAATATTGACACTTCTTGTGATAACTACAGAGGAATATGTACAGTAAATAAAAAAACGTTAATGATGTGGTTCTTTGCAGCAGTAATGTTGGATCACAAAATAAACATCTGTGTTTTTCATAGTAGCTTTTAATTGCAGACATGAGTGAATCAATTCTCAGAAATTTACTAATAGATGTCTATATCATCTTTTAATATAAGATAATCTGATAGCGTGCTCAGATTTTCTGTAGTCTCCAATAATTTATATTCTCTTTGTGTATTATGTATATTGTGAGCAAACTCATTACAGTCTCTCTTTTAATATGTGTGTGCATATATATTTATAAATAACTCCGAGATTTTTATCAAGAAAGGATTATTTTTTTGGCATTTAATAAAATTAATAGTCCCTGTTTAAAATATGTGTAGTAAGTAATTAAAAGTAGCAATTATTAATGCTTACAAGCTACAAAAAATATCCACAGCTAGTGCCATGGGTATTACATTCATTACAAGAGAATAGATTACAATAACAGGTTTACTTTCAGTGTTTTTCTCAAGAAACTTAATAATTCAGCACTTTGTAATTATTTTCCATGTTTCTATAATTGTTCATAGCTTTTCTCATATAAACCTGCACAATAACACAGTACTGTTAATGGGAATGCATAAAAAAATCCTGGGAAATGTTGAAAAACATTTCAATATAATGCCAAATTCTACAGATTTTCTAGTTGGTCAGCTCCCCAGAAAAGCTTAGGAATATCTGCAGTAAGTTAGGGAAAAAAAACAAACAAACAAACAAAAAAAAAAAAACAAAAAAAAAACCCAACAACAAATAAGCAAGTACCTTTGTCTATTTTCAGTTACCATTTTTCCTCATATGATTCTCCCCTATACACTGCTGCACAGATGGCTTAAAAATTTTGACTGTAACTAATGGATAATACAGACTGTTGTAACATTTCCAGTTCTACCAACAGCATTTTTATGGGATTCTGTGTTTGGCGATTCTGATTAATCCAAGTGACCTTTTTAACACTAGCTGAACTATTTTGTCATTCTCCAAACCTGTCAATGAGCAATCACTTTTAGATCAGAAATCACTATTAATTATTAATCCTTGGAATTGTATTTCAAGTTTGGGTCTCTTCTGGGGTAGAGATCTGGTGGCTGCTGTTATTATCAGACATTGAAATAATTTCCCTTTTGTTTGTTTTCTGCTTATTTGTTGTTGTTGGTAGGTTGGTGCAGTGTTTTTGACACAGGGCAGTTCTCTTCATGTAAGTCAGGATCTCAGTCTGATTTTTTAACTAAATTTTAAATTGAAGGAATTTTGCTACATAGAGCTATCATTATTGTTCCATTGTAACTGTGGGTTAGAATAACAAGGGTAAACTTCAGTTGTTATTGTTCTTGTTCCTATTCAGATTTTAAGTTCTTTAAGAAAGCTTGATTTAATTAAATCAAGTAATCTAGAAATATGATCAGTACATTTTCTGTGTTATTGTCAAGTTCATTAACATTTGTGTATATTAAAAATCTGAAAATATTTTTTCAAGTTTTCCTTTGCAGAAGAATCAAGCCAAGAGTACTATTCCAAGCAATCCTATATTCTTTACAATACTATCTATCATAATCTTTTTCATGCACTTTGTCATTAGTATTTTCAACTTTCTCATCTCAGAGACTCAACCATTACTGTTTCTTACTTGCCTTTTTAGTTCTCCAGGCACCTAACTCCAAGTAAGGGGTTGGTAAGTGTTTCTCTAGAGCAATATGATTCAGAAGATCTTTGGTACCTGCTCTATCTCTAATTAGGGATTGTTTTAATATTATAAATATACCCAGAGATGAAGATATTGGCACAGGTTTTGATTAGTGTAAAATAAATAAATAATGTATTTTAAAAAAATATAGCAACATGATTATGAAATCATCCATGCATCATATTCATGATTTAAAAGTCTGAAATGCACTTCTAACTCATTATTTTTTTAAGACTAATTAGGTATTCTTTAGAGTTCAAAAAAAACATACACTAAACATGATTCATTGTCTTGATGTTTTTGAGTTCCTTATTGAAAAAAAATCTTTCATTGTCATTCTTCATTAGTCTGTTTTCTCTGCACAGAAATCAACACCCTTCTGGGTATTTTATCAAAATGCAAATATAGGTCCACATTTGGCCTCAGACTCATGTGAGCAACTTTCTGTTACATAGACAGACAACTTTATAGACTAGAGACAAGACTAGACTTGTAGCTGGGACCTCTCAAACAAATATCTGACAATTTGCATAAATGAGGTACAAGAATATGACCTATTGTACTGGTTTAGAGTTAAACCGGCAGAAATGAATCCAACTCAGAACAGAATTGCAAGTCAGAATAACAATTTAATAAAAGATCACAAAATACACTGATACAGAAGGAAAATTTGTTTGTGCCACAAAAAACCAAAACAAATAAAAACAAACAAAAAAACCCACAAAAAAAACACAACAAACAAAACAAAACAAAAACAAACAAACAAACAAAAAACCAACCAAAAAAACAAAACAAAACAAACAAAAAAACACCAGATGTACAGCCCAGCACAGTGGGGCACAAGCAGAATGGAGCTCACCAAGCCCTGTGCCGAACACCATGTAGCCCCCCCCCCAAGTTCAAAGTAAAAAGAAAACAAGAAACAAACCTGCTGGTAAAAATGATGGTTGCAGTTTAGTGGCAGTCTCAGTCTGGTCGAGGCTCTGGTCCTCCTCTGGATCCGAAAAGAGCCCCCAGCCCCAAACTCCAAGCTTATATCCACTTGGGCTCAGATGGGAATGCCCAGTCCCTCCCCCTGGGAGGAGGCTTTCACAATGGGTGATTGTCTCTCTGAGGTGAACAATGGCATATTTTTGGCATCACTGATGGACCATTTGCAGATATGACCCCTCAGGTGGGTGTGGAGGCAGGAAAACTTCCTTATCTCACAGAAGTTCCTAAATACCCAGTTTGTTATCTATTGCTGAGCATATCACCAACATGATATGGAATATCCCTTTGGTCTGTTGGGCTCAGCTGGCCTGGCTGTGTCCCCTCCCAATTCCTTGTGCACCCCCAGCTTACTCACTAGTGAGATGCTATTAGAAGTAGAAAAGGTCTTGACTGAGTAAACAGTGCTTAGCAGCATTATTCTCATCCTAAATTCAAAACATGACATTATAGCAGCTGCTGTAAAGAAACTTAACTCTCTCTCAGATAAACCCAGGATGATATCCCCCCCCTTTTTTTCCCATATCATATACAACATGCTCAGGTATCTCATGCAATTTCATTGACAAGCTTATGATATAATACAGTCATCATTCTCTTAGTCCATGTATCAGCTGGATAAAATATCCTTAAAATGCTCATAAAATGCTCAAAAACATCCATTGAGTTCATTTAGTACATGACTTTGGGCTCCATTTTTTGCAGTTGTCATGCAGGATAGGAGAGATGGAGTGTGGGATTTTGTGTGGAGTTACTGAATACCAAAGGCAACTCAGGTTATGTCACTACTGTGTAAGGATTCTTCTCCACTGGTTTATGTGGTTCCTGATATAGCTATTTCTGTAACACACAAATCAGATCATGGTTTACACCAGTTTAAGGTATATCCTTTATGATTTTCATCCTGATCACTTTGGATTAGGTTTAATTAGAATTACAAGGTATAGTCTCTAAACGATGCATAAAGGCATAAAAGCATTCAACCAGTTTATGAGGAAATAATAAAGAATAACAACACGCTATGTGGGAGGACACTCAAGCTACGAAGATTGGAAGAAGCAGATGAAGCAAGACTACAAGGACAACAGATGCCAGGAGTTCACTAAATTAGAGACCTTTTAGAAACTGTGTTATTTGTACGGGTTCTCCTTTAATATGTACCCCTACCAAGTGAAACTGTTACCTGAGATGGACTGCCCTGCCAGCCCCGCCCTTGTCTAACCCCTGAATGTATCCCCTGTCTTCTTCTCCCTGGGAGCCTTCCTGCCTGTGACCCTTTCCTTCCCCCGTTGGCTAACCGGGTTCCCTAGCCAATCCGACTCTCTGAGGGCTATATAACTTCTCATTACTTTGAATAAAGCCTTCTCTCTTCACCACCCAGTCTGATAGGACCCACCTGTGATCTGTACCATCTCCAGCACAGGGGTTTTCCAGCACTGGCCCTGGTCCAGAGGCTGTGTGGAGCCGGTCCCCATGGTCAAAACCCTGTCAATGCTAGCTGCAACTAACTAACTAGAGGACAAATGCTACAATTCTAATTTACCCCCTCTAGGAAATCTTTAGTAGATGAACTAGCATTTCTCCATCCTGCATGACATTTTTGTAAAAGTGAATATAGTACTGTGATGAATTTTCACAGTCAAATGTATTTTTACAGGTAGAAATCAATATTCTTGTTGAGTCAGTACTAAATTTTGAAGTGCTTTATGTAGAAGAATAAAAATCCTTGATGGTGTCTTAGTTATTGATAGTTAAAGACAAAAGCTACTACTACTTCAAAACAAAACTTATGGCTTTGTTTAGCCCATATGGGAATATTTAAGATAAAGATTGCCACAGCCCTATTCAAATTAATGAGAATTTTCCTAGGGACTATACTATACTAGAATGCTATTCCATAAACAACAATTATTTACATAGACATATAAGAAATATAATGCCACCATAAGGCAGTATTATTATTTTAATTGCATGACTTCTGTGATTCACAGGACACTTCTTTGTCCCGTTAAACAGAGCATGTATGTTTCGAAGTAGAGCCTGGAAAGAAAACTTTGACATTGCCAAAACAAGCCTTTCCAATAAATACAGATGTTTTACCGTTCACAGTGTAAGTAGAATCCTGTCAGCTAGTTCATATGGATCATGAACCTGAAGGTAAGCTTTTAACTCACACTGCTTTAGCTGAATCTTCAAGATCTAAAGACAGCAGTAGAACCAGGAAAAAAATGCATTTAATTTGGCTCTTTCTAAGACAGTCTTTGTTCTGGAAATAATGGCACAATTCCAACATTCCATAACTGAAAGACACCTCTATGGATACACACATACATACAAAATCATGTATATACACACACACATGTATATATGCATTGGGATAAGTAAAAGGGGTTTGTCTTTAAGAACAGATGAATTGAAAATCTATAGAACTGTATCATTTTTTGGTTACACTGAAAGCAATATCTTCCTTCTTCTAATAAACATAAAAAATAGAATTCCTGCTTTTCCACTCCATTGGACCAACCTATAAAGCGTGTGAGACAGCAGCCTTACTAAACCAATGATGACAACATTGATATATGCTTTGATATCCATATGTATGAAAACAAAGAGGCATATAATGCTCTAAAATTCTTCACTGTATTGTTAATCTATTCTTAGATTACAGTGATAATTCTTTGCAAAGGATTCCGCATGTTAATCATAAATATAAAGGCAGAGCACTCTGAAATGTGGATTCTTGACTCACACTGATAAACATTTAAAAGCCATCATGGTGTAGCACTGAATGTCAGGACCTATTTGTGAACAGAACAAATGGATAAGGGAAAACTGACAATAGAAAATGTGATTTTAATAGCAGTAAATCCATCTGTTATATTTGTTCTTCACAGCCTTAATAATAAATTAAATATATAATCCACTCAATCCTGATATGATGATCACTATGTCTGATACATGTTGCACTACATCTGTCCTGGCAGTTTCTGTTTACAAGAAAGATAACTTTTCCTTACAAATTCCAGTGCTGGCAAATTTGCTTTTTGCAGTGAAGGAATTCTTCTGTTATATCTTCAAATCACAGCACAAGAGATTTGAATGCTTCAAGAAAAGTAGTAATTATACCAGAATTTCCTTCTACTCTTGAAAGTTTTGCTTCTAAATAAGGAAGTAAGTAAACAACCCTTTTGAAAGGGTCTCTAATGAAGGATGAAAGGTGATATATTCATCCCATCGGGATGAAAAATATGGATGAAAAAAAAGACCAATTTGCAAACATTGTGTTTCCCTGATCAATAATTGTTCACAGAGAAATCTAGTAAACTCACCTAGGGCCATCAGTAAAAATTATTACTGAGTAGCACTAACTAGAAATTTGAATTCTGGATCTGTGCTTGCAAGTGCTGTCAATAAGCTTTGATACTATAAACACAAAATTTTCATCATTTTACTTTTCTGTCAAGTCCTGCTTTCTTTATGAATTCTGTAACTAACTCCAGTTGACAAAGGCAGGCCTAATTCACAGTTTTGTTTTTTACCCTTAGGCATTTTGCCCATTGTTGATGAAAAAAAGAAGGACCTAAATAAACTGCCACATTTATTACTGTGAATTCCTTACACTCCTGCACACATGAACACTGGCAAGTGCACAATGAAAGAAACCATTCAAAAGAGAAGTACAGCTCTTTTGTCTTTGTAAAGACAAAAGCCCCACAAAATTAGCTGGTTTTTGAAAGTTTCATTGACTTTGCTTTCTATTAATATTGACTTCAAAAATAAATGTACAAACACTATATGAACAAAGCTTAAACAGTTCAGGATAGAACTAACTTAATAACACTATAAAGCCCTTACACTTCAGATGAGCCATTTATGTATTTAAGGTGAAGACAGTGCTTCAGTTGCCTTCACAGAACAAAGGCTGAATAAAGGTCACTCAGAGTGTGATTGGACTCCATAGCTGTGATGATTTTACAACATGCAGCCAAAAGAACGGGTACTCCCACTACCTTTTCCTTCTTCTGCTCTTGTCTGTGCGTTTTGTGCCAGGAGATTCCTCAACTCCTTAAGCCTACAAAAATTCAAAAAAAAAAAAAAAGTAATTTAAAAAATACATTTATTTCATTAATTTTCTGCCAGATTAATAAACGGAATCAGCTCACTATGAGGTTGGCCAAACATAAAAGACAACACAAATAAAAAGGAAAGTAGAAGAGAGTTCAGGAGATAGGAGAAGAAAAGGTGACCTTCTCTTCTGGTAAGCTATTACATGTGCTCAATTGTGTTATCTACAGCCATTCTCAGATGAGATAATATAAAATTAGTAGAAATGAGAGGCAATAGTGTAAAATCATATGTGTCTCCTTTTATTTAGGTGTTTAATGAATCCAGAAATCTCTTTAAATGAAGTTAACATCACCATACCAATTTACAATAGTTGTTCCTGTCTCTTGTCTGGGAGTACTAGCTGTATTTTTGATACAGTGAGGAAAGCTAAATTTTAAGTCCTCTGTTGCAAAATAAGCAAGAATAAAATCCCAGAGGAGCTTTGTTCTTGTCATTTTCTTTCAAAATTCAGTGAAGGACTTAATAATTTATCTATTTAAGGTCAATAATTATCTTCAAGTCTTTAGGCTTTATTGAGTTCTTTAAAATATGCTTGTGGTTAAGTAGTCTGAAATGGCAGACATTTTCATGCCTCATGTATCAGAATGAACAATAATAATGAATGAAAACTTATTCTTGGCTTCATAACTTTTGCAAGTGCTCTTTGAATTTCAATTTTATTTTGAAAGAAAGGGCATAAAATACCTGTCATCATATTATTGCCAGTAATTTTTTTGTACCTTAAATGAAATATTTGGTTTTTTTCCTATTCCTCTAGTATCCGGGTGGATATATGTGTAGAGCCTCGTTGGAGTGTTGGGTGGTGGGATGGTCGCAGCGATATGAATTAGTCTCCTTGGTTAGACTTTCCAGTCCATGTACCTAGGAGAGGAGGGGGTGCTCTCCCCTGGTTCCCCCCCGGCCATGTGGTGCCTGAGCCCTGGGCAAAGGACAAAGACACCACAGCAGCTTGGAGAGGGTGCAAGCAGAGAGAGTTTATTCAGGAAGCAGGGACTTTTTATAGTCCCTTGGAGGGGGTTCAGATTCTCCAATGGGGGAAAAGGTATTGTGTGGCTTTGGGCCAACAGAGATGAGGTGATTAACATATAGGCGGGGAAAGGTTTCTGGTAGTAAGGTGGGTCACGCCCCTCGGTTCCCTGAGGGGTGGTCTTGGAGAGCCGAAGAGACTCTCTGGGAAAAGCACATGGATTCTGGGAAGTGGTACAAATGGATTCTGGGAAAGGGAAGACATGGATTCCAGGGGGAGGACATACATGGCAAAGGTAAACATACATTTTAAAGCATCAGTTCAAGGCATTAACAGTTACATTCTGCATCATTTCAAGGTGTTATCAGTTATATTCTCAATGCATTCCCACACTCTAGCAGTAATCTAGAAACAGAAATCATTTACATTTTCTGTTTTATTAAGTTTAATTTAACACTAATCTCAATAAGATTCATTATGTAATGTCTACAGACTTCACCTCTCACAAAGATGAGTGAAATTTTCTGCTGTACTGGTCAGACAGCCAAAAATACTTAAGAGAAGTAGAATGGGGAACACTATTTTTTCTTGAAAAGTCATACAGCGTATGATCATCATATTCATATGACCATGATATTCATTATAACACTGAATCATTAGTTAATAAATCTTGGTATACTCTAGTGATATTTTCCTCTCCACATGATATTTACTAAATATTCAGTGACTTAAAAACAAAGAAACAAACAAACAAAAAAAACCAACCAATCAACCAACCAACCAAAAAACCTGAGCCCCCCCAAAACATCAGAAATTCTTAATTGCTTTTAATTCAGATCAAATTGTTTTAAGGTCTTTTCAATATAATCTTCAGCTCTCTTTCCTTCTGGAGTACCAAACAGATCAATACTATTAAATCTAGAAATATTATTAACATTCTCTAATTTTTCATGACAAAAAGCCATCACTGTTACCATTTTTTCTGCAGAAAGATTTCAATTTACTAAATGTCCTTATTAACTTTAACTCTTCTCTTGGCTTAGAAATCTGCTTTTCTGAAAGAAATCTGGCAAGATATAACTTACCTTTATTAAAAAAAATAAAGTAATAAAGCAAATATTTTAAGAATTATTTTGAAAAGATAAACAAATTACTTATGAAATATGTTTCTTCAAATTCTGAGATTGGACATTAGAGTAAAACTCTGATTTGTTTTCTGCCCCTAATGATCCAAATTATTTGTTATTTTTAAGAAGGTATGATTTCTTCTTATCATACAGGTCTTTTTAGTACTATACACTTTTTAGTAATGAGCCCTGCTTTTGCATCTGGATAAATGCCATCTGCCTACCCTCTTTTTTTCTTAATGTTCTTTCTGCTGCACACTTTAGATCGTCATGGAAAGTAGTAGATGAATTTCTACAGGGACTCTATCTGCCTTTATTCATACTTTAGAAAGATGATGGATATATTTATTTCAAAATTATTAAAAATAAGTATTTGATTTTTTTAAAAAATCCAATTTTAAAACACATTGAGTTTGAAGATGGTGATGATTAGCTACTTTGACAAGATGATGATGTAGAGCGACACATCAGACAAAGACTACATTTACAAACAGATCAGTGAATCATAGATCTATTTTATATTCAGTGATGCAGGAACTGAAATCGACATAATTCACATCTGATAAAGATGCTAGATAAAGACCATGTTTATTTTTCTTTTCTGTATTTGGACAGAAGAATAATTAACTATTTACACAGATTTCATCTAGAAAATGTAGGCACCTGCAACATACGTATCTGGAAAGAAGCTGGTACTCTAAGTTCTCTGTACAGTCAGAGTTAAAATCACTTTTTTAATCACACAGTTCTTTGGGATTAGATGAATAATGAGAAGTTCTTGAGGAAAGTTCTTGTCACTCTCTATTGGCTACAAATACAGCTTAGCACTGTATGTATATATATACAGCTCAGCTGTAGGCATCTATATCAAAAATATCTACATCACATAGGGCGATATAGATGAATAGGGTGACTTCATAGTCTTCTATCTCTTTGCTTCAAGTTGCCTGTAATGTGACTGTGGTGTCTTCTTCTGTAAAGATAATATGGCACTAACTCTCTCTGGGCAATGGAAATAACTTAAACCTTCATTTTCATGCCCAGAACAAGTGGACTTAACTCCAGTATCACTATATTTTACAGCAAGGAGTCTAAAATATTGTGGGTTTTATTCTGGATGTCTTTTTTTACACCATTAAATTAAGAAATTCACTGTGTAGCAGAAGAAAGACTATGTTAGATTTTACTTTAACCTTGAAAAAAATTGCAGCAAGAATAAGAAAAATCAGATGACAGCTTTATTGACAGAAAAAAAGACTGGTGTCTAGTAGACTAAAACTGAATTATGAAGGTAACCTCTCTCATTTCTTGGGTTAAAATGAGTTCAAACAACTCAGTCATACTTATGAAAAAAGACAAATTTTCCAGAGTTTATAGAAAACTAAAATTAAGATGTTTTAAAAGACTGGTATCTGGCTCAATCAAAACAATTATACTGAGTACACTTCTGCTACTATGATATGCATATCAATTATAAAAATAGGAAACATTCCCTGAAGTTCAATCCAAAGGTTTGAAGAGTATGTTGATCTTAACAAAGTTATAAACTCATAGAATATTTAAAGAATGGAGTTTTTTAGTGGATAATGTAATTGCCAAATTTTAAAGATAAATAGCAGGGGTAGGTATTTTTCATTTATAGTGTCTGAGGCTTTAAAATATTACCCATCTTCATGCATTCTCAATGTAAGAAGACTTGATGCAATGTTTCTATCAACATATATTACATGGGAAATTATGAAACACAATATCTTTCCTTATGTTTTTGTTTGTTTGTTTGTTTCACATTAGGTTTTAAAAACAAACAAACAAGCAAGTAATTTCCAGAGGCAACATTATTTTAGAGCTTGATTTCTACTATAAATGTTAATGTGAATATTTAGCAAAACTGCACTGAAAGTTTTAGTTTTTTAATGACTTAGGGGGGTTTTTTATTTTGCAGTACTTATAGTTTTAATATTTAAAATCTCTGTATCAGCACATTAACTGTAAAAAAATATATTGAGATTACACCTTTATAGTGAAAATAATGAAGAGATTGTGCAGGAACTTATGGTATGAAACTATTTACTACATGTAAAGCTTTTGGAAAAAAAAAGTTTGTAGCACTATAATTAAAATTCATTTACTTTCTTATTTTCCAAGTGCCAAAAAATTGTCGTGGTCCGAAAGGGAGAGGGACATGGTCCATGCAGAGGGAGGAGTGGTGGGCGTGAACACTTTATTAAGGAGAGCATAGGATACTTATAGGGTTTGTTCAGAGGGTTCTAGAACTTGGGGTGGAGTCAGGGGCGGACCACGACACAAAAGGAGAAGGGAAGGAGGATTTATAACATATAAGGAAGAACTGGGGGTGGCTCAGCTCCACAGGGTGGAGCTGCATTGCTCCACCGGCTAGCCAATGAGGTTTTGGGGTACATCAACCAATCAGGGGGCTGTAACTGGGGGTTCCAGAACTAAGCAGAACAGTTGGACATACAGAAGTAATAGAATGGTATTAATTACCTATCTAATACATCTTTTTGTCCTAACTATAACATTTATACAGCATACAAACTTGCAGAAGCAGCAGCTCTATGGCAAGGGTTTACAGCAGGTGATTGTGGCAGCAGCAAACAGTTTCATCCATAAGTAAACATTATTCTTTCATCAGGCTCTGACAGTTGCCTCCCCCGACAAAAAATTATCAGCTACAGGCTGATTGAGCACTAAATGCTGATACTCATTCTCTTTTCTTAATATCTGTGCTCATCACCGATTGAGGTCTGCTGTGATTCAGTTAATAAACTAATGTACATCACCCAGGATATATAAGTAGGGGTGTTTGGACATTAATATTTATAAATATAGTTAGTGTATAATCATAAGGATATATTTAAATACTCAGTCATGGAGGATAAATTTTGAACAGTTTGGTATACCATCAGTATATATGGCACAGACACTTGCAAACATGCTCATTGGAACAATTATAGCAAGATCCTTGTGAATTTCATGGAGATATAATTGTGGTTTTCCAATATAGTGTTGCATTTTGAGGTTTTATGTATATTCAAACTTTGAGCCAACTATTCAATACCACTCTTAGATGAATATCATTAATTCCAGAATTTTTCCATGTGAAAGAAAATACAGTAATTAAGTGTACTCCATAAAGAGTAATTGCAATTCCATGAAGAGAAACTGCATGGTTAAAAACTGTTGAAAATAGTGAAAGAATCTAAACTTATTCTAAGTTCATTTTCTGCATCTACTCTAAATTTCTTCAATTATATTAAACTAAACTAGATGGGTCTGCATATATAGATACATAAATATATATACCTATGCATATATGTATGTATAATCAATAATAAAAGAAAACATTACGGAAGTATCCGTTCATTTGTAGAATACTGATGCTGCTATGATGTAAAAAATAAAACAATCTGTAAATACTTACTGAATTATGACAGGAAAGAAAATACCTAGCACCTAACCATATGGCCACAGCAGCTGTCTTATGCTTGCCCTCTTCCTCTACTAATGTTCTGCAATGAGTCCTGATAGAATCTGAATACTCTCTGAACTGATCTTGTGCACAAACCAGTATGGATGTTTTTTGCTGGATGAGTAACTGTCCTGGTTATAGTAGCCAGAATCAGTTTTTCACTGTGTGGGTGTGTATTCTAAACCCTCTATGTCATTTTCTCATGAACTGCTCACAATGGACCATTTGCAGCTGCTGCCCAGGGCACACCTGACTCCTCAGTCTACAAAATGGGTGTTTAGGAACTTGTGTGGGATAAGGAAGCTTTCCTCTGGTCACAGCAATGACTCAGGTGTGAAAACTCACATCCAGGGAGCCATTAGTACCTTCACATCCACCTGAATGGTCATGTCTGCTAATGGGCCATCAGGGATGCCAAAAGTATGCCATGATTCACCTCACAGAGTAAATCACCCATTGTGACACTCCACCGTGGGGGAGGCACTGAGCATTCCCATCTGAGCCCAAGCATATATAAGCTTGGGGTTTTGGGACTGAGGGGACCACTTAGTGGATCCAGAGAAGGGCTAGAGCCTGAACAGGACTGGGACTGCCAGTGTTGACCAGACTGCAACCATCATTTTCACCAGCAGGTTTCTTTCTTTTTACTTTGAACTCAGGGGGGCCATGTGGTGTTCAGCACAGGGGTTGGTGCACTCCACTCTGCTGGTGCCCCACTGTGCTGGGCTGCACATCTATTTTTGTGAGTCAAATGGATATCCCTTCTGTATCAGTGTATTTATTGTGCTATTTTTATTAAATTGTTATTCTGACTTGCAATCTCATTCTGAGTTGGATTCATTTCTCCTGCCGGTTTAACTCTTAACCAGCATAGTAACTGACAATATATAGCCTTTGAAAAGCTGAGATGTAGATAGCTCCATGAAGCTGGCATTCTTCCCTAGAAGCTGTGTGAAACAGTTTAGAATGAAAGCTGAAAAAGGCCATAGGAATATTTAGGGAAATTAGATATTAATCTGATTTCCTTGTATTACTCTTAAACCTTGCTTATCAAAAGCATAAGGAAAAAAAAAATAAGATCAGTCTTAATAGGTTTTGGAACAAAAATTTTCTATTGCACTACTGTGCTCTGAGTTAATTCAACTCTAAGCTTTCTCTGCCTGCTGCCATTTTGTGTGAACTTTTAGAAGACACTACTAAAGACTCCAGTAATTGGATTTCCTACTTTTGATTCAGCCACAGCATAAAGTGTGATGCCAGTGAAGGGAATATTAGTGAACTATCCCAGAGGATCTTATATGACTGTTTTAAGCAAATTTGAATTGGAAGAGGCACTTGTTCAGTCTTGACAGCTTATGAGCATACTAAAGTCATTGCCTTGGAGACCACAGTCACTGTGTTTCACTCTGATGTTTGCAAAGACCCCAAGCTGAGCTTAAGAGATCAAGACAAGTCCTCTGAGTTGCAGATTCCACAGCTGGATGTTCAGTCACAGGAATAATGCTGTATTTTAAGCTCCTTAGATACAGTGCTTTACTGTAGTACCTCAGACATGAGTGAACTGTAGGAACAGCGTACTGTTAGAAGTACACAGGTCAAGAACTACAATTAAACACAAACTGCCACTTTATTTAGCAGCATATAAACATGCACACATGTAAGCAGGTTTAACAATCTGTACATACTTATCTCTTCTGCAGAGGATAATGGCAGGCAGAGTTGACTCTCTCAGCCTCCCTGTTGAAAAAAAAAAAACCAAAAACCAAACAACTTCCTATAAATCTCAGTTTTTTTATGTATTAGTCTCTGGGGTTTACACATGATCGTGCTGCATTCTTTGAAATCCAAGATTTTTTATTTTCATTTGGTTTGTAGCTTTTTTTTTTGTTGTTCTGAGACCTCATTCCAAGTTAAAATCTTCACGCTTCAGTCATCCAATCATCCAGTTGTCCAAAGGTATTTCTACTTGAATTTCATTAATAGATACAATCTACATAGGATATGAGGTGCTGTATACATATTTTGCTGTGTACAATATCCTCATGGAAGTGTTTCTACAATACAGTAATTTTATGACTGAATCAATCAGCATATAGATTCAAATGATCCAACATGTCCTCCAATGAAGACCTTAGGTCAAGTGATTGCCCTGACAATACCAAAAAATATCAGTGACTGAAAGATGAGTATCTTTAATATGCTATGCAAAGTTAGGAGGTTCATTTTCAAACACCGGTAATAATTTATAATGGAATACAGCTTCCAAATGAAATATTTTTTTTTTTCACAAGGAGGGTTGCATAATAGGAATAATACTGCACATGAGTACAGAAAATATTATAAAGAAGATTGCTTTAAAATGGTTTATTCTTTTAGAGAATGAATACAAAGGGGAGAAGGATATTCAAAGGGCATCCTGCTTTGGTATATGTTGAAAAGATATTCTATGCTCTGACTGTAGGACAAACTATAATGTATGTCTAGGTATTAAAATGAAGGAACAACAACAAAAGAGAATCAATGCACTTACCCCAAACTTTAGATACCTGAAATAATATCAGATATTCAACAGAAGATATAAACACAGAATGAGATTAAAACAGCAAATGCTCATATCCTCTTTCGTCACAGAAGTGAGACAGGAAAAGTATCATTTGCTCTTCTACTCCCAGTCCCTAGACAGTTTCTAAAAGTTTGAGGCATCAAAACACTTGAATTCCTTAAGAACTCAGTCTGTTCTGTATGTCTGTAATAATTTTATGTCAGAGAAGTATAGGGTACATACACATAGTGAGTTCTTGGGCAGAAAGTGTTATTATAAGTAACAGAAATTGGAAAGGACTGTCTCTGTCATAGTGCAACTCACATATTTTGTTCCTATATAGGATTGCCTCTGTTTTTGTGCCTGGCTGTGCTTTATAATAAACAATCACAAACAGAAAACAAAAATTCTCTTTTGTTTTCAATAGTGCAGAAGTTAAGATATTAATCCAGGGTGAGTTTTATCATTTTCCTTTGCCGAAGAAAAAATTTTCATTCTTGAACCAATTCTTCATCAAACATTAGGCCTTTCTATCTTACTCTAAATCTTTTACGCCCCTGAAACCAACAAGATTCAGGCACAGCAGAGGCAGCTGATGTTTCCCAGTGGACGCTGTGAAGAGTTTAACTGTAACTATGCAATTCTGACATGCCTCCAGCACTCTGGACAACAGTGTCCTTCTGTAATTTTCTTCTCAGAGTACAAGTGATGTCTGATCTTGCAGGGATGGAGCTGAAAAAAGCCAAGACCCACCTGGAAAAATAAGATGAACACAAGTAGTGTGCTTTGGTTTATGAAGGGAAATTGATGCCTTACAACCTGATAGGTTTCTACAATGAAATGTCTTAGGCGGATGAAGGGAGAACAAATTTATTAAAGCCTTTAACACCATCTGCCATGACATCACCACAGACAATCTGAGAACAGTTCCATGTTAGATAAACTGGACAGAGAGGTGGATTGAAAATTGATTTAAGGGCTATGTCCAGGGGATTGAGATCAGTACCACACCATAAGCCTATAGTGTTATATGTCTGAGATTATCACTTGGTCCAATAGTGTTCAACATCTTCATTAATGACCTTGATAATGGAAAAGTATGCACCCTCAGCAAGTTTGCTGCTGATATCAAGACAGGAGGAAAGGCTGATAGATCAGATGATTGCAGTACTTGTGGTTGAGAAGGATCTTGAAAGGCTAGAGAAATTATATGCAATTCAACAAGGGAACATTCAAAGTTCTACACGGTACACACTGGAGGCTGAGCAGCTGGAAAGCAGCTCTCAGAAAAGGGCTTGGAAATTCCAGTGAACTAGAAACTGACTATGAGCTAGCAATTCATTCCTGGGGCAAAGAATGGTCTTGGACTAGATGCTTTTAAGAAGTCACTTACAACCTAAGCAATTCTTTGATTTTTCAGTTTCATGAATTTTGTCCCACTATGATTAGATTATTAAACAAACAGAATGGAAATGTCCCCAAAACTTAAATAAGACAATAAATGATTCAGAAAAAAACTCCACTCTTCTCTATGTGAAGCAAAAATATGTTCAAAATAATAATGAAAAATACAGTTCCCACAATCTCTTTATTGAAAAATTTCCAGTACAGATAAGGAACTATTAGTGTATACAATGGTGTCCTGTCCTGATGTGCTTTACTGTACAGAATTCTGGTCACCCACGCTCAATAAAATGAAATCAACTAGAACATGTAAAGAAAAGTTTCCCAGCATGATCAGAGTAATGGATCACTGTTATTTCACAATAAACTGGTGATGTTTGTCTTCATTCTAAAAAGTGAAAGTTAAAGGGAGATGGGACCAAAAAATAAATATCAACATAAATGAATGGGCAAAACTGTTATCATAAGTTAGTATTAAACTGTTTAGAGAACAAACAGTAACAATCAAAAAAGCAAACAAAAGTTTAGGATAGAATTCCTAGAAGATATGTTTTCAGAATAATAAATTCTTTTGATGAATAGGCAAACTGCTTCAACTTTCATGGAAGGAATTATGTGCCTGTTGCTTCCCTTCCATTTCTCATTTGAGACCAACATTTTAGTGCCTTCTAAATTTCACAAAGTTCTATTCACATACACCATCAACTATTAATAATAATAAAAAAATCCATACAGAAAACTTAGATGTAATATTTAAGTGTACTATGTAGTACACTACATAAGAAGCTGCTTTCTTGAGTGAGTCCAGAGGAGAACCATGAAAATAATCAAGGGGCTGGAGCATCTTCCCTATGAGTACAGGATGAGAGAGCTGAGGTTGTTCTGGAGAAGAGAAGGCTCTGTGGAGACCTTTTTGTGACCTTTCATTATAAAAATGGGGCCTAAAGGAAAGATGAGAAGGGGTCCTTTTTCAGACAATGAAGTGATAGGATGAGGGGTAACAGTTGTAAACTGAAAGAGGTTAAGCTCAGACTATCAATTTCAGACAAATAAATTCTTCACTTATGACAGTGTTGAGGCACTGGAACTGGTTCCCTTGAGAAATTGTGCATGACTCATCCCTGAAAGTGTTCAAGGCCAGGATGGATGGGGTTTTGAGCAACCTGGTCTAGTGGGAGGTGCCCCTGCCCACAGCAGAGGATTTGGAACTAAATGATCCTTATCGTCCTTTCTAACCCAAACCATTCTACAATTATATGATTCTATGAAATAAACTTTTGAAGAGACATAGACATACTATATTTTCTCTCAAAATATTTTGGATGGTTATACAAATTCAAAATTAATATGGATAAGTTTCAAATTCCTATTAGAATAAAATTATTTTTAATTTCTTCTTGAGGTGGAGGTATTTTTAAAAAGAAGTAAGAAAAAAAATCAGTGGAAATAAACATCAAATATAGCCTGCATGACTAAGAGGTAGGTTTCATCAATTTCATATGTGTTCTTTCTGATATTAAGTTTCAAGGACAACCATAATCATAATTACAAGTAACAGATTTTACACGTGTTATTTAACTAGGATAGAGTTAACTTTCTTCATAGCAGCTGCTACAGTAGAATTTTGGATCTTATGTGAGAGAAATGTTGATCATACACTGAAGTTTTAATTTCTAAGTAATGTTTATATTAAGTTTCAGTTATCAGTTTCTCATGCCCTATCAGTGAGAAGACTGGAGAGACATAAGGAGTTGGGAGGGACACAGCTGGGACAGCTGAGCTCAGCTGACTGAAAGGATACTCCATGCTATATGGTATCATGCTCAACATAAAAAGTTGGAAGAAAAACTGACCAAGCATGGCTGCTTCGGAATTGGCTGGACATCAGGTGGTGAGTGGTGAGAAATTGCATTATGCATCACTTGTTTTGTTATTTGTTATTATTAATAAACATTATAGTAATAATTATCATCTTCTTTTTATGTCCAATTGAACTGTCTTTATCTCAACCCGTGACTTTTCTCACTTTTGTTCGTCTGGTTCTTTATCCCACATTTTTGAGGGACAGAGGAAGCAATTGGCTGTGTGATTTCTGATGGTAAGCTGGGTTTAAACCACAACAAGTTTCTGATTAACCTTAGTTAAGAAAATAGGCGAAAGTTATTAATTCTGATAATCTTTCAAGCATCTCTCAGAGTAATAGACACTATACCTAAGGACAAGAAAATGAAAAAAACAAACAGCCTAAGTTAGAGCTCAGTAAAAATTATACTGATATACTTAACATGACCTCTTCTCAAATAGGCAACTAACCTCTGTCCCACACCCTAAAGAAGAATGAACTAGAAAAAAGGTAGATTCTTATTAGTATGACATTAGAAACGAAGTCACATTTCAATGTATCTATGGTAGACATTCTTTCTGTGTTTTTCCTTAGTCACTAATAATTGATCTCTGATGAACTGGTGCTTGGGCACCAAGGTGGTGTCAGGATGTGTGTGCGTGCACTGCGCAGAATAGGTGAACTCTGAACAGCTAAAGATCAGACAAATTAATCTGGCTACAATGACAATGTTCACATTACCATTCAAGAACCATACAGAGCCCGAATAAGCTGTCAGTGCCACCAGAAGGGGCAATGTACTAAATTCTCACCAAGAATGCATATAAGCAGCACCAGAAGAGAAGGCTCTGGTATGGAAATCTGTGGCATAAGATTCCATGGTTTGAAGCAAAACCCCTATGGAGTCCCATATGACTGGACAAAGAGACAACCGCAAAAAAAAGCAGATGCAGATGTCATTGTCTTGGGAAATGACTGCAGAAACCAAAGCCTTGTGCAACCTCATGGAGTGATCAGAGGAGAGAGATATCAGACTGAGATATATTCTTAAATAATATCTTCAGGCAATGTTTAATTTCAAATAACCTGTTTAGAAAGGTACTTCTTTGGTAAAGTTTTACAAAAATTCCCTCCTTTTCCAATTAGTTAATTCTGAAAGAACCCCCACCCTAGTATAGATTTCCATCAGAAAATTTCTTTTCCTTTGTGATATTCAGACTGTACTGAAGTGTACAATGTCAGAGTAATATGTTTACTTCTCCCAAGTGTAATATTTGAAAAACTTTTTTTTTTTTAAAAAAAAGGTGAGTTTGTGTATATACATGCATACATAGGCACATGAAGAGAGGAGGAAAAAAGAAATCACCTTGGATACAAAATGCCCTTCAAAACATAATTCTTTACAGCGACATAAGGACAGAGTTGTTTTTGAATGACAACGTGAGTTCAGAAGCCTAACCTACATCTATCTTGTGGAAAAAATCAATCTGTCTTATTCCATTAAATTAATATCTGTGCTGATTTTCTCCTACTAGGAATTATTTTTGTCTTCATTTGATCAAGTTTTATTTAGGGAGGTCACAGCAGAAACTAATTTATTTCAATTGGTAAAAGAGTTCTACCTGACAATTGGTTTTCTTTTCTCTTGACAGCTGAACTGTCTCCTTAACAGGAAAGCCATACTTTCTTTTTTGTGAATGCATTTACAAGATAAACTCCTTTCAATTAGTAACAGAAGTATAACTTCCTCACCAACAGTTCTTTTTATTCCCTTTCAAATTTTCATTGCAGCCATATAAACAAAACACAAGCTGTTTGAGAAATTGTCATTGTAAACACTTGAGTATCATCGTAATAGAATATACAGGTGAACATAATATGCAATTTTATTTTAGTTAAGTACGGTAAGGCAAACACAGAGAACATCATTGCTCTGTATAAACAGTATTCATGTAAATATTTTAAACAGTCCATCATTCAGAAAAGAGTATTTATGCTCAATTGTTTTGGATTACTGAGTTCAGAAAATACAATCTGTCTATCCTGGAAAACTAGCCCCAGTCATGCTTCTTAGTTGTAGAACCATGTTAAAGACAAAATGCAGCCAGATCTTTAAGGATCACACAAAATATTTTTTCCACAATTTTGAAAATACTCTCCCCATAGTTTCCATAGGAGACAGAAACACAGAGTGCAGAACTAAGAACTGATGGAAAAGGCTGTAACTAACAAAGTCCTTTAATGAGCTTTTAAGGCGTGTGTTGCAGGATGCTACATATTTATCCAGTGCAGAAATACAGAACTGCTGAGGAAGAAATTCTGCAGAGACTTTCAGGTAACGATGAATTGGAGAATTCTTCTTTGTCCTCCAACTTCATAACTTTGTTTTATTATCAAAGGAAGTAAAAATTTCACTTGTTTCCATATTTACTCTTCTGTATCATGCTTTATCTGCATCTGAAAGTCTGAACAGACTTACAAACAGACTTTGATAACAAAACACAAGGCATTTGTATGAAAGTATAACAGCTCATTATCTGTCCCTTCATGAGGTATCTTGCTGTTGTCCCAGATGGAACTGAAGGCTAAATATAAACAATCTCAGAGTACTAATTAATAAGGTACATAACATGTCTTTTAAAAAGGGCACGTTGTGTACATCAGCTCCAGCTTTATAATTTAAAATTTCTGGTTGAGAATATGTAATGTAATACAATGTCATCTGACAGAGAACTGACCACAACTTTTAAAGATTCAGTTAATTACATACATGATCTCATCTTTTTTAATAACAATTAAAAAGAGAAACTGATAGTTCAATAATGTGAAAGTTTTCATTTGACTTTCTGGCCTCCATCAGGGTAAATTACCTCTTCTCCACATTCAAGACAGACTATTTGCTTCCCAGTAATGTCTGCCTCTGGGATCTGGCCAGTCCAGCACTGACCAATACAAGTAGTGAGGATATGCAGATCTTACGGATGAGAGATCTTACATATACAGATCTTACATACATAAGAGACTTGTAATTACTTCTCACACAGATTTTCTGGCAAAATTACTGACTAAGGTCGACTGATGAGGACACTGCATCTTGTGCTATAACTGTAACTATGATCCCAACTACTAGCAACATTAAAAAAACAGTCTCTCTAACTTTTGGAAAAGCCACTTTGGTATAACTTAAATATTTAGAGTTGTTTGATCATATTCCAGGACAAGAACTGCAAAAAAAAGTAACAGAACTCACCTACACTATTTTTTTTGTACAGGGAGAAACACTCAGCTTCTATATAAAATATATATATAGCTTTTTTCAAATTTTTTTTTCACTTATTTACAAATAGCCATAGTTGTACAAAGAATTATGCATAATTCTGTATTTTTTGTGACATAATCTTGCATAAGCCTGGATAAGCTTATGAAGGGCTTCCCCAACAGGAGTTTGGCATAGAAGTTATTTTACATGCAAAATTCCTAGAACTACTTTGTCATCTTGGCCAAATCAGAATCTTGGATAATTTTAATAATACTGTTTTGATTTTCTAGCATACGTAGATCTCCACTACATATATAAATAGAGAGAGATTTTCAGACAAAAGTCTGAAACACTATTAAGACTTTTCAATAAACATATTTTCAGTATAGGGCAAGAAAAAAAACAACAATATACTTTAAGAATATCCTGCTACTCTCTGGGAACAAGTAATCCAAGAGTGAAAATGTTTTCAGATGGACATCTGACAAAAATGGGCGTACATTCCCATTTTTCTACATATAGGAATCATTATCTTTTAACAAAACAAATGCTAGATTCTTGGGGGTTTTTTAATGCAATTAGATTTTTGTGTGCTTAATATAACTTGGGACATATATATGCCTTAGAAAAATAAAATAAAATATTATATAAATATAGGCTCATTATATTTGCTGTGATCAGCACACCATTTTAACCACACACAAAACATGTGCTTTAATCCTATTTCTGTCTTATATCCGTGAATATATTAGCGACATAGTCAGAGTAATAGCCTTCTTGTATGTTTCTGACACAAGACACATATCAGTGTTGATCCCAGACAGAGAAGAATTTCATTTTCTGATAGGATCAGAGATCAATCTCTATATAAAATGTACTAAAAAAAAAAAAAAGAAAAAAAAAATCTATTCCTTAATCTGACATACATAGCAAATCAGAGATATACTGGAAATTTCATCCTGCTATATGAATTCATCTTGCTAAAATAATAACTGTTTGGCAAGTATTGACATAACCAGGGCTGTATGCCCAGATTTGAAAAAGCCAGGTGTCCATTCCTGCCTATCTTTAATGTAGCCAAATGTCAGAGGCAAACACTGATATACTGAGAGTGCCATCCTCAATTTTGACACAGCCAGAACTCTAACCTCTTCTCTGATAGAACCAGTGTTCCATAGCAATCATCTGACACAGCCAAAGCTCTGTTCCCATCTTTGACATTACCAGCACTTTGTCAACATCTCTTACATTTCTGGCTTACATGGCAATGTCTGTAACAAACAGAACTCTGGCCTCTTCTCCAATGTGTGGTTCCATTGTTCTTCATAAAAAGGCAGTGTTCATATCAGTGATAAAGTCAGGATTTAATATATTTCTTAGATGCTGCCAGTGTTTTGCCCATATAAATGATATGGTCAAAGTTTATTCTTGACCTTTGTATCATCAGGGTTATATGTCAACAGCTGATATAAACAGATGAATGTGCAGAAACACATCCTCGATCCAAACATCTAGGGTCTATCCTCGTACTCCATCTTTCTAATGGTAAATGCAGATATAGCCAGAGAGTTGTTCACTGCCATGGCATAGTTGCAATACCAATTCCATCTGTGAAATGCAAGGCTTCATGACACAATATTTTACCTATTGAGGGATCCATTGTGTTTCTTCTACAGCCATCTTTCCACCACAACAACTAATCATAAAAAGAAATTACTCAGATCTTAACATTCCACAGTGAAATTAAATTTCCAGGTATTCAAAATTTGGGAAAACAATAATTGCTATTTATGCTCCAAAGTTGTAATTTAGTTTAGCTGGTTTTTGAAGAAACACAGCTGAGCTACTTGTGCTCTGTTTTAAAAAATAGAGAACACATTTGTTTTGTCCTCATATTTGTTGATACAAGACACACAAATTGAAGGATTCTGACATCATACATAAAGAACATTATTTTAATATCACATCCTCAAGATCTTTGATTTAAAAAAGAATTGAAAGAAATGTGAGAATTTGAGGGTTTGTTTGTTTGTTTGTTTGTTTTTAATCCATTGTTTAGTAGTCTAAAGCACTTGGATTTCACTGTCAAATATCTGTTGAAATCAGATGTCAGAATTTTACCTTTTGCTTAGACTAAAATTTATGAATCTTGCAACATAACATGACTTATGTTGTTGAGGTTTTGAAAAACAGAACATCACAAGACTGTGATGAGGCACTCTCCTCATCTGTAATAACAAAAGGCCCTTATAAAATTCCGAAGTAGAAAAATAGTATAATGTTTGTCTGCAAAGACAAAAGGTGACTTCTGGAAATGTTTATTTGGACATTGGATTCTGCAAAGTTCCACAGCTCTTGTCTGGAGTTCATTTTGGTTTACTTGACCTTCCGTGATTGTGTGCACCAAATCCAGTTAATCAGCCAGGTGAAGTTGCATGACGATGTGGACTGAGCAGCTGAGTTGCTGAGAACAGGGAATATAGATCTTCAGTATGGTACAGAAACTTAAACCTGGTCTCTCATTACATCATTTAACTTTCTTCATAGTCAGTGAGAGTTAAACAGTTTCTATTAATATGAAGATATATATCTTCTACCAATTCTATGAATTGCTTACCTGATCTGAACAATTGCTTAGCATAAATATATGCTCAGCAGATGCTTTAATGCTTTTTCTCTGAAATTTTCTGAAGGTTCTGTAAAAAAGTGACTCCAGTTTCTTATCATACAATTTACAGCTCCTAGAAACTGAACACTGAAAGTTTAAAATGGAAATATCAAACACCTCTTTTGAGTTTTAATTCTTCATTGCTAATAGAAAGTAAGTGTTAGTGCATGAGATTAATGAATGACAGTCAGGTTAGTCCATAAGTCATGCTTCTTGCTTTCATCCTGTATATTTCCTTCCTGCAAACTATTTCCTCATGTAAAAATATATGTTGCTTAGTATTTAACTGAAGAGTCTTTTTTTTTGCTGCATCAATACAGTGGATAAGCAGCAAGACTAATTGCTCAACTAGAACAAGTTAAAAATGGAAGAAGGTGAACAAAAGCATGTTAAAGGAAAGACCAGAGCACCACAAATGAGCAGAATACAGGATGGATGATGCAATGATAGGACCAAAATAGAAAGGAAGAAAGGAAGGATAAGAACAGAACTGGAAATAATACAAATGATAGAGCACATAGATAAGGTAACAGAGACATTGAAGGGAAAAGAAAAAGGACAGGTTGATGAGGGAAAAAGTCCTACCACTTCTGTGCCAAGAGTCCTAGCTTAATCTTAGCTGCTCAGCAAATAGCTATAAAGTTTGCTTGCAGAACTCTCTAAGTAGCAGAATGTGTATCAAGACACAGAAACTAGCAAGTATTACTAGGTATAATTTATTTAGTCTAAATATATACACGATGATTTATTCTTGTTCCAGTGGTAGATGTCTATGCCATGTCATTAGAGCCAACATTCTTTTCCAGTGATCAGATTTCCAGCAGCAATTCAGTTCTACCTGGCTCCTCCACTGTTCATCTACTTGCATTTGAAATTACATCCTTAAAACACATATTAACACACTATGTTCTCGAGAACAAAAGAGAATAGAGAAGTACTAACAACCTTAATTTAGGTGGTGTTCAGGTATCTCTAACTTCAGGTGTTTTGGAGTGGAAGTATCTACATGTCAACTAAATCTATAAGCACCTAACGCATCTAGTGGAGGTCTAGTCAATACAGTAGATGTCTAGATATATAGAATCTCGACATCACTCAGTAATGGCTACTTTACCAGTAGCCAACAGTTCTGCAGACTCCAGTGAGTGTATTGACCAGTTCTCCAGTGACAAAAGTGGTTGTGTTGGTATGCAGATCACATACAGATACCTAAATATAGGTCAATGAAAAGCTACATTGCACAGTACATTGCATGCTATTTTGGTAGGATATCACTTAATACAGTTCAATCCTAAGGGCATTTCTAAGTGAAACATGCTAAAGAAGGCTTCTTAGTAGGGCAAGAACTATTTTAAAACTTGCAACAACTGCCTTTCAACACTAGATATAGAGAGAGTGAGTCAAAAGTCTTTATTTGTGGTCCCTAGTTGCAATGCTTGAAGAATGTACCACTGTTATCTTATTATGGTAGGCTAATGTTTCACATCTACCACCCCTGTCATTCCAAGGCTTCCAAGAAACCAATGATATCACAATTGATTGCTTAGAAAAATCCATGACACTTATTTTCAAGGCTGAGACTAAGGTAAAGGTTCCATGACATTGCCACTGGTTATTATCACAATTTTAAATCCTGTTTGTTGAGGCCTGACTCATGAGATGCAAATATCATCTGATATGTGAGAGTACTTCCTTTTAGAATAACAATTTTGACACAAAAGATGAGAAAAGGCCTTCAATAAAAATAAAGTTCTTGCTAATTAAAACCTATCTCAAGTTCATGTTTTTAGAGGTTTTAAAATCTGCTGTTTGCAAAAAATATTGAAATAATATCAAAGAATAAAGTTTTACATTTAAGAATTCCTAAGGCAGTGAACAATAATGCAAAAAATACTCATGAGTAAAGTGTATTGTTTTATTTGCAAGACAACCAGAAGTTCTTGAAATGTTTGCTGCTCAATTATATAAAATGATATAAGAAATGAAGACTTGCATATTCATGTTTGCTTTGTTTGAGTTTTTCTTTTACCAGCTCTGGGGGTTTATTTTTGTTTTTGTTTTTGTTTTTTATTTTTCAGAAGTTGCTTTTTGATTTTTGGCATTTTTTTTGTAGTTGGGTTCCTTTTGAGTGCATTTTTGTTCTTGTTTTTGGACAGTTGTAACAGGGTCAATAAAATGCTATTATGTGAAAAAGATGTCAAATTTCTATTTTGCACTTCATTATTTTAAAACAATTTGGTACTTATATATGAGCGATTTGCTAAAGTTTATACTGGGAATAACTTTGTTACCATGTGTTTAGGGTGATGGTTAAATTTCAGAATGTCTTGTTTAATAACATATCTGGAACATTAAATAATTTTTTTTTCACCATAGAGTGAAAAGTTTTCAAGTTCAGTTTGCATGGGTCACTGAATGCTCTACTATTTAAGATTTTCATTTTCTTAGTCTGATTTGGATACAGCTGCTCTGTAGTTTTCTTCTGACATATATTCAGAAAATATCTTTTGAGATGTTTATAGAATGTGGGAGGCCTCTAGAAGAGTACTGAAGATGTCTGTGTGGGAACTTAGCCTTCTCAGCTACGATAGATTGATTCTCACCAGGAGCTGAGCACTGCTGTCTGTTCACTCAGTGATATGGATGGAGAATTGGAAGAGCAAAAACCCAAAAGTAGTAAGTAGAAATAAAGGCAATTTAATAAGTGAAAAAGAGGTGCAGGAACAAGAAAGAACTTTATGTACAACCTCCTATCAGTAGGCAGAAGTTTAGCCAATTTAGCCTTGAAAGCATATTACTTGGAAAAACAAAGATCCATAACCATTAATTCCTTGCTTCTTCTTCCTCTCTCTGAGCTTTTGCTGCTGAACATGGTATCTTATAATGTAGGTCATCCCTTTGGCCAAATTGGGTCAGTTCTCCAAATTTCCTGTGTGCCATCAGGCTGCCTGCTGCAAAGACAGATTGACTGGAAGAAAAAATTACATCCTGTGTAAACACTGCTCAAAAACAACCAGAGCACTGCTGTGTTATTAACACAGTTTTATTTGCAAATCCAAATCACAGCAACATACAGACTGCTACTCCATTCCAGAGAGACCCAATACATAAATTATGCTCTTATACCGCTAAAGTTCAAAGACAGTGGGTAAGCAGATGTTGTAGCAGTTCAATGCTTCTCACTTCTACCATAAGTGATGTAATTACTGTTATTTCCCACTGTCATCACTATAGATATATAGGAAAGAACTTAAACATAGAAAATACGGCCTTTCACGGAAACCCAGTAAAAACTTGAAAGGTATAATTAGAATGTTTAATACTCTGTATCAACATTATAATGTCTTGTGAATCTGCATCTTTTAAAAATATAAAGCACAAAGAGAAAATTATTCAGAAAGCCTATTCAGAAAGCCACTGTAAGAGCATTTATTTATTGAAGTAAAAATTGAAAGGTAAGGCAAAATTGAAAGGCAAGTCAATGAAACAATCATGAAAGAAAAATATGAAATGGCATCTGTTAAAAAACAGTGTATAAAAAGTGTAAAAGTTGTTGGCTTGACAAAGAAAAGGAGAAAAGAAAATAAAAGTGTTCAGATGCAGAAAGGCATCTTTCAAGTTATTTGTAATAGCAATATGAACCCTTTCTTGTAGTAGAGTGTTCATTAAAATGTGATATTTTAAGCAACAGACTCATTTAGCACATCTGAAAGTATTCTCTTATGTTTATCAGACTTTCATGAGAGTCTTTCTCTACCTAAAGTCCATCCAGCACAAGACCCTAAAGATAATGAAGGGGATGGAGCACCTTTTCCTTTAAGGTAAGGTTGGGAGAGATGAGACTGTTTTGCCTAGAGAAGATGAGGTTCAGGGAATAACAATGTGTACAAAGGGTGTGCATAAAGAGAATAGAAACAGGCTCTTCTCAGTGGTGCTTAGTGGCAGAAGAGGTGATAATGGGCACATATAGAGCATCCACTTAATTCATATTGGGTTATACTTTTGCTTCTGTTATCTGCATAAGAACATACTTTAAAATGCATGCAACAACTGGGGCTGGGGGCTTGGGGAGAGGTTGTGTTTATTTTGTATTTGTAAGTGGTAATAAATCACTCACTGAAGATCCATGACTAGTATATATTCCTCCACCTTTTTAGGCTTTGGACACAAATGTATGTTCAAAAATTATTCTTAATTTTCTAAGAACTCCAAACAATTCCTTATTCACAAGGAATGTTATTTTTTCAAGTTTGTTTGGTGCCTTTTCCACAGACACCCCCTTGTCATGGGGGAGAAGCTTGTGTGCTCTTATAAGGTTGTGAGCTATGCTGGCAGTGGTTTATGCCTCCAGTAGGGTTTCCCATGCTAGTCAGGTCTCAACTGAAGGGTCAGACAAAGTGTGTCCTTGGGCAGGATGGGCTCGTCAGCCGCCCAGAGGCCATCCTAGGAGAAGGACAACT
>VXAU01001600.1:123214-252061 GCA_013399695.1 Formicarius rufipectus | reverse complement strand
AACCAAAAAAAAAAAACCAACCCAGGTATACCAAAAGTGAGTCTTATTTGGGGGAAATGTATAAAATACTGTACTATACTGAAGTATTTTAATATTTTAGTTTCTTTTGCTATGTATTAGAACGACAGTATCCCAGTTTCTTTTCTTAGTTGTTTGCTTAGGTTTTTCACTCCCGGAAAAATCTTGAGAAATTATGTTATTAAGGCTACTTATTAATCCTTCTGAGAGCTAAGCTGTAAATTGAACAGGTATATGTTTGAACTTTGCATATTTGGGTATTTTAAAAAGAAATTGTCGAAGTCTGATGCTTCACCATTTTACTCAACACTGTATCTCTACTAATTGTAGCCCATGCACTTGTCTTTATCAGGATGTTACATAGTTATAGCAATCCTCACTCGTGCTGCAGGTGGGAGTTTTTTGAAAAAACAATGCACTTAGAAGACATTGGTATTCAAATTGTATTTATTACACTTATAAAATAAGTGTATTTTACCAACCACTTCCCATCAATTATTCTCCTTTTTGGACAAACACTGCTTGCACAATTTGACTGACATGCAGAATTAAAATATATGCTTGTTTCTTTTAAAACTGATCTTATTTTAAGAATAGATAATTCCCTTTTTATTACCTGTTTACATGTCAAAGCAAAAACTGACTTAAGAACCAGGTTTGTTTTGCTTTGCTTTGCCTTTCCTGCCAAAATTATTCAGGTATTTGAAAGCTTAACAGCTTATTTTAATTTTATTTAGCTACAAATAACAATAAGAAATGCATATAAATGAAAATTAATTTTGGAAACTGGGATTTCTAGGTATTTTGACAGAACTGCATCAGTTACCTAGGTGGTATGCAAATAACAAAAAAATATAAATAAATAAAACTAAATCAAGTTTGTGTAAATCAGGCTGTAGGGGAGATACAGAAGGGACCCGTGTTTCATTGCAAGTTAAATGTTGCCAAATTTAAATGTTGGCACTGCAGCTCTGAGAAAAAGGGAAAAAAAATAAGCAGAGAATCATTGAAACATAGTTGTTCAGTATGAGTGCATCTGTCAAATAAATTAGAAGCAACAAAACTTTGGTCATTTTTCACTTGCCTTGAACAGCCATTTCACTTTCTTGCAAGGCCACCCTTCATGCAAACACCCTAAACAAATAAATCCAAAAAGCCATTTGGATCTTTTCTACATTACTGGTCTTGAGGTACCTATTATATTTTGCCATTTTGGAAAAAGCATCAGAAGTTGCTTGTAGGTGCTAGACGTAGCACAAGCAGGGGAAAAATTTAATTGAGTTTTATTCTTTTCACTCAGGTTTCAGTTGTTTTTTTCTAAGGGGTAAAAAATCTCCCAGACAAGTAATTTGTCTGTATTTGCATAGGCTTATTGTGTGTAGTTCTGGTGTAGAATTGTAAGTGTATGGCTGAATTGGTGGTTAGAAGGATAGAATGACAGAATCACCTAAGTTGGAAAAAAACATCCAAGATCATTGAGTCCGGTCTTTGACCAAACACCACCTTGTCACCTAAACCATAGCACTTACACAGCCAGTCATTTCGTGGGCACTTCCAGGGATGGTGGCTCCACCACTTCCCTGGACAATCTGTTCCAATGCTTTACAACCCTTGCATTATGTGTACTATTTCTGTTTCCATGCACAGTGCAATAGGAAGGGGGGTGAGAGTGTTTTCCTTGGACAGAATCTGTTGCAGCTCAGCATTATGACATCTGCTTGAGTAGGGAGCATCGGGAATGAAGTAACGGAAAAACTGCAAGTCAGTGTCTCACATCTTGGATGAATGAAGTCCTGCATGAAAATGGAGTGAAAGGACTACTTTTATTCTGCTCATCTAGGTTCTTTTTAAAACAAAGGCCTGACCTCTTGCAGACTTTCTACAGAAGTAACATGCACACCTCACCACTACTGAGGTCTCTGTTCTGAGAGCAGGACTTGCCTTTCTGCAAAGCGAACAATGACACTCACATCTTGGAGAGGATCCAGGTTTATACACTGCTCTTTCTTCATCCTTTCCAAGAGGACAGCTAAAGGGTACTAAATAATACAGTTCTGTGTGTACCATTCTTAGCTGTCTTAAGTCTTGCTGTACATCTTTCAAAAAAGTACATCCCGCTTAGATGTCATTAATTCTAGTGTATTTCTTTTGTTGATCCAGGATCCAGAAATTTAAGATCCTAAATCACACAAAATTTGCTAATGAAGCAGGCTTCTAAATCCTTAAATTGCAGGACTTAAATTCTAAATGACTTAGCTTATTTTTTTTACATTCCATTTGTTTGGTGGAAAACTTTTGGGGACATGGGGGAGATTAATTTAGCTTTTTAAAGACAAAATCCTTCCTATCTGTTTTGACAAGTCTGTGACCTTTCCTAGGAGCAAAACAGACTACAGTGTGGCACAGAGGCAATACTGTTTTGATAGTCCTTGACTGAATGAGGACGTTGTTGAGGTAAAATTCAATTTTGAAAGGAAAGACTTATAAAGGATCTACTTTCTTTCCTCAGGACCTCATTTGAGTTGTATATGGAGTACAAAACCATTTGTTGTTTGTGTTGGAGGAGGGGAATTGTTACAAAGACCTAAGCTTCCACTCTGTTTGGAAAATGCCAACTCATCCAACCTTGATCAGAATATTTGGGGACAAGCAAACAGGTCACTGAATATAGTGTGAGAAACTGTTTAACATTCTGTAGAGCAGAAGTAATTAATGAAAGCTGAAAGCTGTTAAAATAAAGTTCCCAGCATCTGTAACAGGAGGCTTTTACCTCTCTAGCTGAGGGATAATCTCATTGAACATTTTCTTTAAAGTTGTGTGTCTGTGTTGCCACAGTAAGTACAAGTGTACAAGTTTGTATGACTTGGATGTTGAGTAGATATGATATAAAACTAAAAGATAATTATGGGGAGGAAACTACTTTTAGGTATTACTCATGTATTTTCCATCCTTTCAAAATGGTGCATGCTGACACAATTTGTATTGTAAAGAACACTTAGCTCTGCTAAAAGGGCAGGTTAATTTTACACTGTAGGTTTTATTACTGTAGATTGTCTTCTTGAACTGTCCTGAGATTTGCTGACCTTTTTCAGGAAAATAAAATGAAGAGTTCAAGGATATAGTTTGTTTTTAAGTTCAGAGCATTATGAACCTAGTGCTTATTTATTTCTTGAAGACTGCCTGATGCAGCCTAGAATTTTGTGATTGCTTTATCATCTCCTTATTAAGGAAAAGTAACTTTCTGAAAGGAAGTGTGAAAAATGCTGAAAAAAGACTAAGTGTTGCTGTAGCTTAATTCCTCCACTGAGAGGAAGAGAATATAGAGGCAAAGAAAATTAACACCAAATACATAAAACCAGCAGGACTCTCAGGGCTGTTGTCTAATCATTGTAATCTTTAGGACTGCAAGGTAAATACACACATATATATATATATCATATGTATTATATATATTGGGCTTTTGGATATAAGGATAGTCGGCGTATTGTGTTGGCAGGTTATCATATAAGTCTGTATTCCATCTCCTGGGCAGCATTCAGAAGTGTAAGTGATGTCATGAGTCTAATGAATCACTGTAAATCCAGAGTGGCTATTCTGAAAAATAAGAGACATGGAAACAATTGTACATCTAGCTGTTTTCAAGAAAATTTCTGCTGGATGGGCTGAAGCAAACTTCAGTCCCCTGGGATATTTCTGGGTGGGCCCCCCCGCAGATCATCAAAAGTGTTACTATGCCATTTTTCTCAGCAATAAGCTTGACAACCATAAGAGCATCTGGGAGTAGCAGTAACAATTTTCAAGCCTGATGCAATCAATAAGTAATTAATGTAGAGCAGATGCCTTTTTTCCACAGATGGAATTAGACAGTGAAATGAAGCTCCAGGATCTTGCTGACCTTACGTGGGTAGGTAGCTAGAGGTGAAGAGAAGGGAGAATCTCAAATGTGTTATGTTTCGCTCCACATAGACTGAGGCTGCAATGGAAGCCATAAACTTCCAAGTAACATTTC
The DNA here is from genome assembly GCA_013399695.1 of Formicarius rufipectus. Lineage (NCBI taxonomy): Eukaryota > Metazoa > Chordata > Aves > Passeriformes > Formicariidae > Formicarius > Formicarius rufipectus. Next base: position 248,034 of record VXAU01001600.1, on the reverse strand, counting down.
GATGTGTACCAAGCAGGGAAAGACTTCCCCCAGGACTGTGGTGCAACCTGCTCTTTCAACAAGATTTTTAATCAAACTGTTAACTAGAGCTAGGGTATTTCTGTCAGACAAATCAGAAACTGCAATAATTGCTGAAATGTTAGTACAGTCCAATAGTTATGACTTGATTTATTTATTTTAATTGATACAGGTACTTCCAAGATTTTAGATTAGCAGTTTAAATTTAAATATGCCTAAATCAAATCACAAAAGACAAATTGACATTTTGGATTAGAGTTGCTTGTCCTTTATAGTCCTTGGAGGAGTACAAGTATAGATAAATGCCCAACAAAAAGCCTTGTTTAAATTTTAGTAAGCAGCTGTCAAATACACAGGACCTATCCTTTACCAGTCTTGGAGAAAAAAACACTCATCATGTGTAATCTTTCAGCTAAGAGGCTTATTGAACAAAACAGGAATATAAAGATTATTCCAAAGGGTACTGACCACTGTCTGAGTTGCCCTTGTGATTTACAGCCACAATACCATGCCCTGCATGAATTTCAGGACATACCAATATATCAGTTCTCAAAGCTATAAAGCCCTCCTGCGGAGATAACTGAGTCAGCCTCACACTCATGGTCATTTCAGAACATCACTATCATTTCTTTGCTTAATGATAAAGTGGTGATGTGGTTTAGAATGTCATGCTTTAGGAATGAGACTAAACAATCCTATTAAACTAGATATTGTGAGGTACCGTAGGTACTAATCAAGACCAAAATAATGTCTCGGATCGATTTCAAAATAAATAGGAACTGAAAATAAGCCCATAAACAGCTTGGTAAAGAAATGGGTTGTTGTACCTAGGTTATTTAATGAGATGTTAAAAATATTCACAATATTTTTTAGGAAGATATGGAAAACCAAAGAGTTTGAACCATTTTCATCTGTAAAGTGCTATGATTTATTTATTTGTGTTTATTTAAAGTTCCAAAGTTGTTTAGACAGTGTACAGATATAAGACACAAACACACATTGTTCTCTGAAGAGTTTCCATTGTGTGAAAGGGTTTCCTGTAGTGATATGCCAGTCCTTAGTGTCATCAGCATGGGGACTGAGTGCCATAATTGAACTCAATAATTGAGGCTGATTGTTTTAGATATAAGTCCTTCTTTCCATGAAGTATGGAAATAATTTAAACTAGTTGTATCTGTTTAAAAACTTGTGTATGTTTAAAGAAATTAGTAAGTTTCATTGCTATAAGAAAGAAAGAAGGTTAGGCTGTGACATCTTCATGCTGAAACTCACTCCATAATCTCTGACTGTTCCCTGAGGATATTCTGTCTCAGGAACAGGGCAAGCTTCATGTTGTGGTTTACAGCTGCAATACCAGGCCCTGCATGAATGTCATTACATAATTGTCTGTTGGTGCTGGAAACTGCAAAAGTTTGATTCTGTATAGAAAGTTCACTTCTTCCTAGTAATGGAAGTTTTCAGCCAACCTCTGATCAGTAGAGGATCTTTGAAATTTTTCAGACCAGTCAGCATCTGGAATAAGAAAATCAGCAGCTCAAAAGCTCTCTTTAGAGAGAGAAAGAGAGATTCAATGTATGCAGAGGAATGAGGACTTAGATATTACATGTGCCACTAGTCAGAGTTTGTGAAGAACCAATACCTCTATGCAGATATGCCACATCATGGAGTTGAATACTGGTGTTCAGGCCTGTGCTCTCATCCTGTTTAGATGAATAGTGAGTGCATAGCTGGGGGAGATCAGAAACTGTGGAGTTCTCTATTAGACCTAATCAGAATATACTGATGTCTAGGAACAGGTTGCGCAAGACATTGAGATGCAGATGTAATAGGCTTTAACAAATCCATAAGAAGTTTTTACAGAAGTATAAATTCCATTGAACTATTCATTTTGAGAAAAATAGGGTTTTAATAGAAGTTGTTGTACATGAAGTAGTTGGGAATGGAATGAAAATATATTTATGTCTTTATTCACGACTTGTCTTAATATTGTCTAATCACTGAGGTGCTTCCTGTGCACCTGCACTTTCTGTGAGTCATGTACTCTGCACAGGAAAGTTATTAGCGTAATGACTGACTATTTTAAAAATGTGTTTATATTAAGTGCACAGATTATCTTTCTGGGTCAAATAACCACAATATGGATAATTTTGTGTCTGTAATACATTTTTTTTAAAAGGCAAAACAGTAACTGAGAACTGTGCTCCTGATATTTTTCATTTCAGGCTTACTGCTACCATACAGCCTTTCCTTCACCATAGATTTCTGACAGGAAAGAAAGCAAGGATTGCTTTTGTTCTAGTTGTTCCCTATAAATATTACTGATTCATGCAGCACATTACTATATGGATACTTATCCTTTTGATCTGCTTGACCTGGATTTATTCTTAGTACTGCTGACTTTACTAAAAAACCACTTCATGTCGAGGCTGGAACAGAAAGTTCAGTATGCTCCAACACCATGTTGTCTGTTCTTCATATTTTTGTTTCATCTCCTCTGTTGTCAATGAAGTTTTCTACTCCAATTTATAGATGGTGCCTCTTTTGGCAGATCTCATTTTTTGTATCTTTGATCGAAGTTTTGAGAAGTGGAATATAAGATACAGAGGTCTTGTCTGAATCCCTGACTTGTGTCTGCAAACTGCAGTTTGTAGGCTGTATGTCATCACTGTCACAGTAAATGTGGTATGAAAAAGCACATTCATCTTGCCAGATGAGACTTTTTCAGGAGGTAGGGAAGATATTCTAAAAATAGCTGGTGGTATCAAAGGAGTTTACAGAGAAGAGGGAAAAAAAAAAACAAAAAAAAAAAAAAAAAAAAAAAAAAAAAAAAAAAAAAAAAAAAAAAAAAAAAAAAAAAAAAAAAAAAAAAAAAAAAAAACAAAAAAAAAAAAAAAAAAAAAACACACAAAATGGAAAAAGACCTTTCACATTGCATTCTCTTGATTACCTATCCAAACCCATAGTATTTGCATTGTGATCACCATGCGTTTTTTATATATCACCAAGTGTATCGAAGGCACTTTGTGAACATACATCAAAGCATAGCCTGGACCAAGACATATACATTCTGTCAAAGTGTGAGCCAGAGAGTGAATGTGGATGGGGTAAGTGAAAGCTCTGTGCTATTGGTATGTATCAGGGTCCAGTCCTTCAGGAATTCGTTTTGAAACACACTTGGTTGAAAACTTGCCACAAAAGAGCCAAACGTCTTGCAACTAACTAACTAAATTCAACTAACACACAGATTTTTTGCACCATCTCTCAGGAACTGACTTTAAAAAAAGTCTCTTCAAGGAATCTGTTCATCGAACACCATGTCCAAAGTTGCATTATTTCCTGTATTTTACATGGTGAATTTGCTTTGATTTAAAGACAATGCTCCCTATGCCCTGAACTTTCACAGATCTTAAATCTAAATTGAGCTTTTGTGTTTCTGAAATCTCTGCTTATATTCAAAATCATATATAAGGAAAGTTAGCTGCAGTGAATTAATAATGATTCTAATTTTAATGGTCTCTGGCATTGAAATGGAAGAATTGATGTAGGTTATTGTCAACACCAAAGTTATTTGGACAACTCTTTCCTCAGTTTCACCATAGCTAGATGCAAAAGTCCATCCCTTTCTTTGTGAAAACACACAAGTACACATCCATTGAGCAGTAAAAACCTAATAGAAAAGCCATCTTAATCTGTACAGCATATGCATTTTCTGTTTACTTAAAAGTCACATCTGTAGCTTGAATTACATAATAAAGTAGAAAACAAATAAAAAGAAGAAATCAATGATCAAAATATTATAGAACAGATTGAGAATTTGGGGCTGGATCTTGGGCAGTGAAATCTTCAACAAAGAGTAGGAATCAGAATTCAGATTTAGAATGTCAGAACCTTCAGGATTTGCCCCAGACTTGAGCTTCCTCATGTTTCAGTCAATACAACAGCCCACTAAATGAGTCATTAAGAGGAAAACTGTAAGGGGAAAGAAAAAAAAAATGGGTTTCTTCATCAGTCAGTTTGACTATTCCTGGCAAAGAACAGAGGTCATTGATACAGGAAACATTTGCTCCCAAAACACTTAGTATTCCATGCAGAATTATTATGCAGTATTATCAAATCACAATAGATTGCATAAAGTTTTCTGCAGTGTAATGAAATGGAAAAAAAATACAGATGCAGCACATCAGATTAGTTTCACAAGAGCAGTATTTATGTATTGCAAGCAATGACATATGCTGAAAGCAATACTCCTTCTATCTTGGGAGGCAGAACTGTTTTATCCTCAGAATTATTTTGTTGCCTAAACTGTAGCAAACAGATATTTCAGGAAAGGAACAGTTGCAAGACTATCTCAGACTGTTTTTGCAGCCATTCAAATTATACATTCACTGATAATTAAAGTGTTTGGAAAGAGAATTTGCAAGAATGAAATAAAACTCCAGATTGTACAATTTTCTGGTGTCTAAAAGGAAATTGCTAGAATATATCTTGAGGTGGCAGTGGACCAGATTTTTTATTCTGAATTTGAATTGGTGCAAATGTAGTGAATCAGATTTAGACGAGAAGAAGAACCTGCATGAAAAGTTGCAGCAAGAAGGAAAAGGAGAGGGACCAATAAAAGAAAGATAAAGAAAGGAGATGATGAAGGCAAGCAAGAGCAGCAAGCTTGAATGTTCAAAGAAAAATGTAAAGATGGTGTTGAAATAACAGAATTAATTCAAAGGATAGATGGAAGATTTTGGAACAGTGGAATAACATGCCTCAGTGAGATAGAGAGAATGAGAGCAACATAAGAACCCCTGCAAGGCTTATGCTGAGGGACAAAGATTGCTCATAAAGAGAATAAAATAAAGTAAAACTAATGGAGTGGAAGAAAAATGGGAGAAGAGAATAGCATAGAAGAAGATGTTATGAGTATAGAAAAATAAGAAATGACAGACAAAGAATGACCCTAAATTCTTTCAATTCTAAATAAAATTCGTGGGGCACCAAAGGACTTGGCAGTTTGGATAATCATAAGTGAAGAAGGAGGGGTTTATTATTGTATCTGATTCTCCCCTTTCATGGTTTCTCCATGGTTTCTTGGTAGTGTTTTCTTGCATTGTTACCTTGTCAGTCTGGACAGGCCAGGACTGAGCATCTGCTCTTGAGCTGTCAGCAGTGTCCCACAGTTTCTTGTATTGTTGTCTCATTAGCCTAACCACAGGAAAACTGGCTATCTGTACATGTGCTGTGACACATGCTCATAGCTGAACAACACTGGTCAAGATAATACCTGTCACTGCTCCTCAGAATGTGTGTTTCTGAGATACATGAAGCTGAATGGTTCAATCAACCTGATGCATTGCAGAAAGTCTGCTAACAGCCAATGCCTTGCCAGATTAGGTCTCATATACCTGAAAAATTGAAGCCATGATGTATTAGGAGGTTGTACATCTTTCCCTCCATCTGTTTCACATCAGTAAACACCACCAAAATCTCAAGTTGCATTTTTCTCAGAAATTAAAAATAAACCAGATCTTCACCCAATATGTGATACGCGTTTCTATTATTAGGAACACCATGAAATTCTTCCTCTGGAGGTATCTATATCTTTTGGGCTGAGGACAGTATTTTGTCCAGGATTTCTATTAAATAATTGTTCATTCTGCTTCAGAAATTTTATATTATCTTCCTGAAATGTTTTAATAGGCCATTCTTTTTTCCATTAGTCCCATCTCTCATCAAATTCTAAAAACACATCCTTTTGTGAGATTATAAATTTTGATGTTAACAGGAATAAGATGCTCACTTTCTAACTTGTCAGCAGGCAAGAGTTTAGACTACCCTTTCACTTAAACCTATTTGAGTATGACTATTTTGAGTAGCCAAATCTAATTCTTTCTCAAAACCCACCAGTTTCATCAAAAACTTGACTTCTCTTGGCCTTAAACTGTAGTACTCTCTGTAGCCACTATCTTGCAAACTGCTGGGCCTGGCTGAAGTAAGGCTCTTTATAAAGGCATCAATCATGTACTTAAAACTGGATTAATAATATAGGTAGTCCTTCAGATACTTTTGTCTGCTACAAGGAAGTGGAATGGATAAACCTGCTTGCTTGCTGTTGTTTTCAACTCAGTGAAAGTGATTGGTGAGATTTGGAAATATCCATTGGTGCTTGTCACATGAATTAACCATATTTCCTGGCCTTTGTACTTAACACCCCAAATGTATTCATTATGCACTAACCATTCATGTGGAATTTATTGGTCTTTTACAATATTTTGAAAACTTCATGTGCACTCTCCCAATTTTCATTTATCAAGTGTGTCATCCTCCCACTTTGAACACTAACCATCTTCATGCTAAATGTTTTTTTGCCTTGTTCTTTTAACCAATATCCAAAATCAATTTATGACTAGTGTGGGAGGCAACTTGCAAAAACTGACTGGATTTTATGACATCTTTATTTATGTAAGTGGCACGACTGTTATCTTGACAATTCAATTTCTGCTAGGGAGGTATAATACAGATACAAAAATGTTAATGGAAGAATCCAAAAGATAAAACAAAGCTCGTTTAGTACAATTCAAGACAGGACAAGAAAGGCTGTAAACATCTTCCTCCTTCCCAAACAATTCTATTATTAGTGGTCATACAAAATCCCCAGGCATGCAAGCAACCTTTGAAATGCTTTGAACAATTAACAATTCTGTTCAGGTCTTTTAGGTGCAATTTAGCACTTGGAGCATCATTTACTGCCAGGAGCACTTCACTCCTACTAACATTTCCCTTTTTTTCCAGTTAAATATATCAACCATCAGTCAGAGTGGCAGATTAAAATAGCAGTAGGAAAAGTTAAGTGGAGACTTACCTACCATTCTGCTGCACTCACTTTTGACATTTTCTTGAATACTAAATTTTTTTCATCTGAACTTGAAAATCCTATTTGGATGTGTTTGCATATGTTTAAGTTCAGGAACCTGTGAGCCAGTGGAAGAATATTCTGCTTATGCTTTGAGTCATCTGAAGCCTGTGGCAGTGTTAAAACAGCATTGCATTAAACCTCATCTGAATGTATGCCACTGAGTCAGATACCGAGATCTGCACTCTTTCTACTGACTTCACATTTACTTTCAAAATACCATCTAACCATGTGCATGGGAGGGAATAAATAGCCCAGGTTTTAAAAAAACCCTACATCCTTAACAACAAAGCATTTTCCGTTGCAGCATTTAGAGAGGGTAGTGACTCATATTCTGAACTACTTAGAGGAACACGTGAAGGTATTCAGTCATTGGAATAGTGCTGAGCAGTCCACTACATTTCTGATAGGGATCTAGGATGGGTTAAACTGGTGACAGTAATGTGTTCCAAGTACCAGCTGCTGGAGTGTGCTGGGATAAACACTGGTTTGTTCCGTGTATCATCAGCACTATAGTAATCTGCAAGAGGTTTAGTGACTTAGTTCATTTTTGTTACTGGAGAAAAGAGGATTATGTTCAGAACTGGCCCTTGACAATTTTCAGGAGGAGGCAGACTGAGGAATTGGAGGTTCTTATTATATTTTGTGTAGGTGTAAGGATGAAGGCAAATTTTTTATGTAATGGAGGGAACACATACGAATGGTGAAAGAAGTTCACAGTCTATTTCATGTGCAAGAAATTAACTGCATTTCAAGTGATTATTTAAACTAGCAGGTGATGAAAAGGTAACATTCTTAGGGTCACACGCAGAGACTGAAACATGTCACTGGTAATATCAGAATAATTGCTGAGAAAGTCTGGCAATAACAAGAAAACAAATAAGGTCACCGAGGCACATTTCATGAAATCTGAGAACTATCTGGTAGAGAGAATAGTCAGAAGAGAATCCTGGCCAGTAACAGCAGTGACCAATGCAATACTTTACATCATAATATTTTCTTCTGAAAAATGTCAAATCAGGTCATCATTAAAAAGGTGTTTAATTTCTAATAGTTAGGGATAACTCAATGTCCAGAATTTTTTTTCAATGTAACACCAAAATGTGAAAGCCTCCAAACAAAAGCCTCTCTGCCTTAGATGAAATCTCATTCAATGAGTTATTAATTTAATTACATGTTGTTTTCACAGAAAGATGCTGTTTTTCAGGATTATCCAAAAATGAAACCAGTTATGTTGTCACAGTATTTTTCATAATTGCTAATTTAAGCATGAAGATTTTCAGTTTTCCCTGGTTTCATTTCCTTTACTGCAGTAAAGCAACAGTAGAGGTTTACACATTGGATTTTTTTCCCTTCTTCAGGACATTTGCATTCTTCCTTTGATTTCTGTAAGGCAACTGGAAGATACTCAGGCTGTAGTTTAAATTGCATTTCCAGTCATTTTGTTTTAGCTCTTCATTTTTGTACTGAAGTCCCTAAATTACCAAATGTCTTTAAATTAAGAAAGTGCAATGAGAAATCCTCCTTATTCAAAACACACCCACTGTGTGTGGATAAGCCTAAACTTCTTTTCAAGTACCTACTACATCTTCATTGGTGATCAAAAGAAAGAAGTATGTAGGTAGGTTTTATCAAGAGGACTGTGCATGACTGTAGGGGTATCCCACAGTGGTTTAGATCTGACTTGCTGTGGTTTAAATTAGGCTTTGGAGGCTGGAGTTCTAGAGGAACTTTTCAGATCTTTGAGCCTTTAGATTTTTCCTCTGATTTCTGGAAGAAGTTACAGAGAAGAATACAGTCTGGGGCTGAGGTCCTGGTTCTTGGGTTGATTTAGGCAGTGCATTTTAGTTCTCACCAACCCCACTGAATCTCTGTAGATCATCGAGGATAATGTTAAAACAAAGCACCCGTTAAGCAACTAAGAACAGATCACCTGGTAGAGACATTCAGAACAATAATTTGAATTTACCTGGGGACTTCTCACAGCCACACAAGGATCCAGTGGGCCACATTGGGATAGTGTGAATTATCACATGATGCAGAGCAACATTTAGTTAGAGTGGGAGTAATATTTACTGTTCTGTAACAAAAATATGCAGCAACCAGGTCAAAACAAGCAAAGATTAAACTAAGTCGTAACAAGCATCTTGTCTGACCTCATGCGTAATCTGGACGACTTTTCCAAGCACTCTTTGAAATAGACTTAAGAACTGAAGATAATTAGCAACTTTGGAGTGATCTTTGTTGTATGAAGGGGCAAGACTCTGTTAACTGATCCTCCAGTAAAGTAAAAATACAGTGGATAACCCCTCATGCCCCAGCAGTTGTAGCTGTGGCTTAGTGGCTGTTACCCTGCCACTTAAGAGTGTGGTAAAGTCGTCTGAGGTCAGTGCTCAACAGTTGCCTGAGGTCAAAGTCTGGCTTAGAGGACTTATAAAATGACCTGCAGTTTAACTGGCAAGCAGTGCGGTTATTAGGACTGAGATTCGTAAACATCTTATATTTCTCAGCAGGTTTAATCTGTTGTTTTTTACACTCTTTATGCTAAAATACATGTAACTCTAACATGTTAGGTAGTTTAAGATTGATCTTATGTAACTTGGCAGTGTAAAATTTAGCTGTCTGCCTAATACATTTTTTTGGATTACAGACAAAACTTTCAACTTCATGTTTTCAAATTGTATCAGATGCCTTTGAAGCCAGATGCTTTTTTCCTTGAAATTGTTTATTCCATTTTCAGAACTTCACTCAGATGTTTTTTAGAAAACTTGTGTTGCCTTCAATACCAACAGAAAGGCCTGGTAATTTTATCAGAATCCCTAAGTACTCATTCATTCTTGAGTCTTTCTAGTGGCAATACATGGAATATATTGAACACAATAAGCTTTACTTTTAACCAGAATGCTTTGTCTAGAAGATGATGTTGTTCCTATCGGCAAAGGCTTTGTTCTGCCCCATGGCACATTTGCAGAAAACATGCTGGAATCACCAAGATTTTTAGGCAAGTAGTGAGACTGAGTGTGCATTCCCAGGCGGCACACATACAACTGCAGGCAGTACATGTATGACACATACATGACCAGCCATAAAGCACAGACACGAAGCACTCACACAGACACAGCACCAGAGCCTCATCCTGCACCCCTCCCTTGCTGATCAGAGTAAGAGTCCTCTAGTGGGAAATACGTACAAACATGCAAAATGGATCCCTCTCAGACACTCCACCTACCCAGTACCTGCCCCTGGATCCCAGTGTCCCCAGCTGTAAGAGCCTCTGAGGTTCCAACCCCTCTCCAACTGCTGATGCTCAGAGCCCTCTGCACACACCTACACACAGACACACACTGACCCACAACCCTTCCAGTGACACACAGTCCACCAGGAGCTGGTGACAGATGTTTCTTCCTGTGATGGGAGGAGCTGGGCGCAGTGGTATCTGAGCTGTCCCACCTGTGCTCCTTTGTTATCATGCACAGGAGCATTTTATCACATCACGCATCAGGATGTATTAGGGCAATTAAACCGACATGACACACTTTAATTAATTTGCTTGCGTTTTACAATATGCTAAAAAAAATGTCTTAGCTGAGAAAAAAACAGCAGTGACCGACTTACTTTTCAACATGTATTTCACTGGGAAACTGAGTAGTCAATAGCTGCTACTTCGTATGATAAACTCATTAGGATTGTGATAGGTGGCAAAATAAGTTTTCTGTGGTTTGGAGAAATCAGCAGTCTAAATTCCATTTAGGGTTAATTGTAGCAAGGAATGCAATATAACAGTCATTTTAGATGTGAGGGAAGCTAGAAGCACTTAGAGGGACTTTGTTATGCAGTTTAGAATAAAAGGACAGTTATTTTCCTCTCATAGCACTAAGAATGGAACCATAGTGGCTTAGCATTGTTTAAAGCTAGTAAACTGCAACTGTAAATCAGCAAATTAGCTAATGATTGCCTCTGGGTAGTGATACATAATGAAAAACAAATGAGGAAAGGTACTCATGCATTGCACTTTGTAGTTACTGGAAAAATTAAAGTTCTATCTTCATAAAAAAACTGCTAAAGGGATGTCATGAAGGGCTGTGCCCAAGTGGTAGAACAATTACTGCTTCAAATGAACATGTTTTTTAATAAATGCTACTATAGCAAGTCTGCACAATTCAGTGTTAGCAGCTTTAAATGATTCATTCTGTAACTGAGAGGTTGTATATGCAGTGGGAAACTGAAACAGAATACTGTATTTCCAGCCCTTTCCAAATAGTGCCAACCTTGAGTACTACAAATACACGTAACTAAATAACCACTATACCAATAATCTTCAGTGCAGACGCAGTAATGGTAAAGCCAAACCTCATAGCTTTCAAACTATAAATCAGTAACATTTTTTTAAATGGAATAGAAATATAATCATAATAAAACAATAACATTTTGATCTCATGACCCCACACCCTTCAGGTTTCTACCTGAGGAGTCTAAAAGGTTCCTGAAACTTGCTCGATGATTTTTAAGTTATTCATGGTGCTTGTGCTCAGCATCCTTGTGTTGTGTTTTTTCTTCCAAATTGAATTACTTTTAGTAAGTTGGCTATATTTAATTGTCCAGGTTGCTAGTAAAATTTTTCTCATTGCTGTTTAATATTTTCCCAGAAAAATTCTGCAGCTGAGATGCCTTCTATCTTTTTTGTCACAATATGACTAACAACCTTTTTTTTCACTTTGTAAAGTCCATTAGTTTGCAGTACACCGTGTACACTAATCAAGGGCCTGATCAAATTTACCTCTCTTTATATCAAGATGGGATAAGTGTGATTATGAGCAGCTCATTCAAATAAGGTGGAGTCCATGATATTATTTTGGCTTGTTGCTTCTACTATTAATTATTTTTCATTTCTATCATGATAGATAATGGCCAATATTTTTAAATGCCATAGGGAGGTATGGTTAGCTCCATGAGGTTCAGAGGAGGCACTAAAGTTTCCATACAGCATATGAAGATGAGAATGCTAAAACAAGAAACCACTTTTAAATCACATACCTCTTCAGTACATGGGATCCCTTCTCTATAGGAAGACTTCCATTCATTATAGTGTCTATAGCCCTAAGTTTGGGCACCTCACCTCGACCCCACAGAAGGGAGCCAGGATGCCGCATGTCACTGACTCTTGGAACCAGCAGCGGGGAGTGCAGAGTGCTCACACAGTGCTGCAAATGGGATACAGAATCCTAATGGCATGCTGTACCTCTGTGATGTGTTTTACATCCTAGATAGTAAGGCTGAAAGTTGAACTTTAAGATAAAAAATTAATAGGAGTTCAAGAAGTGGGATTATCTCTGGAATCACACATTGAGTTGAGAGCTGCAGGCAAAGGATTTACCTTGTGGGTAGGGTTTGGAGTTTAACATATCAGGAAACTAACATTAAGACAACTCTGGTTACACCTTAAAACTGATTTTCAGGCATCTGAAGACTTTTAGGAATTAAAATGTATATATTTCTGGCTTGGTGATATATGAAAATGACAATTTTAAGAATCTGAATTTTAGACTTGAGTATCCAATCAGTTTTGCAGACTTGTACTTCAAAGCAAGATTAATCCTAAATGTCTTCAACCTAAAGACTTTTCAAATGCTATGAGTCATGTTTTCAGAAAACCTCAAACCATATGTGGAAACTGTCAGATATGAAGAAATATACAGGCTAGGAATTAATAATGTCATGTCAGGGGTACTTGAAAGTGTTGATGAAGTACCTAATAACACTTTTTTGTAGAAAAGACTCTACAAGGTCTTTTGAACAAAAACTTATGTTTCTTTTTCATTATTCAAAGCACCCATTTTTTTCAGCATACAGCCATTCTACTTCTTTGCAGGCAAAAGTCTGGTTTATGCACATGGATATTTGCATAACATCAACATAGATTATAAACATTTTTGTGTTATAGTAGTAATACTTAAGGAATGAAGAAATCCCTTCTGATACACTTAGGGTATTGTTATGTATAACAAAAAATATTCATCACAGACCATTTACAATCTTGAAGCCTTCACACAAAAAAAATGAACGTGGCTGAAATAAAGGGGGAAGGACTTCTCTGGGTAGAGACTCTGAAACCATACAAAGCATGTTTTTTAGGCCAAATATGGTTTTGTGGAGACCACTGTGTGGTTTTGTATTTTCTCATTAAAAGCGAAATTGCTGCCTTTTGACATTTCACTTCAGCAGGCATGCTTTGCAGACAGTACATCTGTAATAATTCATAGATATGTGAAAACAGTTGGTTGTAGTGATCTTAGTGTGCCACTGCTGATAGCTGCATTGGCTTTGACTGAACACAGTCTGATAGAGCATAGAGCACCAATGGGGGATTCTTTGCCAATGAAACAAATAACTGGAGTCTGATTTCTGCTCTCACAGTATTGTAAATGTGGAGCAGTTCCAGTGGGGGCATGGGTTTATTACAGCTAAATTCAGAAATGCAAATTGAGCCTGTTTGTGATTGTTGCATAAAATGAATCTTTTTCAGATGTGAAAACAGTCCTGTACTTCTTATATTATTTTCTTCCATAATACTTATCTTGATGTGCTTCCTTGGATACCGACCGTTTTGAAACAAATAGCCAGACCTTTTCTTCAGAATCATTGTCTATTGACTGTATATGTGGATTTCAGATTTCTTATTAGGCATGTAAGTAAATTAAATTCTCTTGCACTTTTATTAATTGTCCAAACTGGCCACTTCTCAAGAAGGGGAACACTCCCATATGCTACAGCCTTATGCAGGACCTCCCCAGTGCCGAGGGACAGCAGCAACAACTAACAGTTACTGCTTTTTTGAAACTTTTATTACTCTAGAGCAGGTTGCATTGGCAGTACATCAATTGTCATGTGGAGGTAAACAGAGTTACATTCAACTTCTTCTTGTATATTATATTTGGGGTATTTTGTTGGGTTTTAATAAAATTTATCTCCTATTGGAAAAATTATGTGGAAAAAAATGTTGAACGTTTTTTTCTCCACAACGAACACATTTTCTTCAGAGACCGCTTTTGATCATACGTACAAGGTACTTTATGGTTAAATGAGAAATTGCTGGTATTTTAACACTTTAATAAAATACAACCTCAAAGTTGTCAACTGGGATAATGTATAGTGTGATCTAGTACAGTCCTGGGAAATACACACTGGGTTGTTGCCAGTAATGAAACTAAATCACTGTTTTATATTAGTCTGTTGTACAAGATCAAGAGTTGGAATGCTTAACTATGTTAAAAATAAGAACCCATGTAGAAAGGTACTGATCAAATAATGGCAGCTGGAAATGATTAAAGGCATGGCAGGAAGTCAAAGTGTTGATATTTGTATATTCTCTACTACTGCCCTCCCAATATATAACTATGAACTCCAGTTTGTAACACAGTATTAGTGTCTTTGAAGTGAGATTTCCAGATTTGAAGTTCCAAGGAGGAACAATCTCTGCTGTAGAGAGGAGACTGGAGCAGACTGTCCAGTTTTATGCTCAGTAAAGTTAGACCTAAGAAGCACCTACTGCCTCTTGAGTTCTGAGAAACCCTTGGGAACCCCTGAGTGGTGATGGAGTCGAGCAAAGAACATGGCTGAGAGCAGTCCATACAGTTGTTGCAAACTGTCAGAAGTCAGAAGGAGGCAATGCTGCAGTAAAATTTTACCATCACTGAAGGCAATATGCCTTTTTTCATTGTGGGTTTTCATTTTAACACTGTGTTAGTTATTTGTAGTTAGGTAGCTATTACAGGATAGGGGAGGAAAAGGGGTCTTTCTCATTATCATGGTCTCCATACCTCCTTTCATTGTCATTACTGACATATATGATGTCTATCTGCAGTATTTTTATTAATATTTCATACTGCCTATTTATATGTTTGGCAGAACATTGTTAGCATTAGGTCTACTACATGCTGAAGTGTATTTTAAAAGGAATAACTATTAAATCTGAAGCTACTTATGGGGTTTAGTTTTCAATGAATTGTTCATATGTAAGAATTTTTTAAAACAGAAGGTGTAGTTTAGAATTTGTTCCTTTTCCTTGTAATGATTGTGTTCTTTACAGGGCCACAGGCAGTTAAGCATTAGCTTTGCTATGAGAAGATGAGTTTAAACTGAAGTTAGTTTTGGATATTTTTTATGATGAAACAAATTTAAAAAAAAGAACAGACTATAGATTTTAATTACTTGTCTAAGATGAATCAGCATAAGTCCAAGTTGGAATCCAAATTATGACAATACTATAATGTGCAATAAATATAGCTGAAGATACAATACACAAAAAGAATGTGTGCTTCTGCACCAGTTTTTTTAAATTTGCAGATGTAGGAGCTTGATTTGCTGAGCTTATTTCAAGTTGAATATACTTAGGGGGAAAAAAAGGCTTCAGCTTCTTTATCGATTCTCCATTTTTTATAATAAAGCCAAAGAAAAAGCCAGACAATTCAAAGTAATGTGTCGTTTCAATACATGTAGGAAAAGAAGCACCTAGAGATTTTGTTAACAGAAAAAAAAAATATGAAAATTATTTCATGCATTAAACAACAGTACTTGTAAAAAAAGCCACAGGGTTCATTTTTCCTGAATGGTTTGGTTTTAAGTGGTTACTCCACACAAAAAAGCCATGAGCCAGATGCTGAAGTTCTTGTAATATTGCTTGATGCATGATGACTGTGAAGTCTTTGGAAATAATAATGAAACAAAGCATTAGTAAGGGATAAAGTTTAGTGAAATAGGATATTTTCAGCAATAAATGACACATTCAGAATTACCGTGAGAAAAGTAATGAAAAGGGCTGTAAATTAATTATAAAAGGTTACTATTGGTACTACCTTTTTCTCTACAAATCCTAGATTTCCCTGAAGGTTTTCCATTCTGTTAAAATTTCAACCTATCTAAGGAAGGACACAGTGTCACTGGGTACTTTGTGATATATTTATAATCTGAAGATGCATCTTGAAAACACATCAAAAGCTAATGCTGAGGTGCAAAGGCCATTGTGCAGAGGAAGCATCAGGAAGAGCTCAGAGAAATGGCTGGAGATGTGTTAGGTGATGCTTACTTCTGTGCACCGGTGTGAAGTGGGGGAACGGCATGGAAAGGAACAGGATTATTTCAGTGTGGCTGGCCTTGAGGTTACTGATCAAGCTGTTGTTTTGCCTGTGCTCAGAGCCAAGTTCCCTGTGTACAAAAAAAAATTGCACATTCTATGAACATGCAGTTATGGAAAAATAAGCACTTCCAGAACAACAACCATGCTGCTCAGGAGTGTCTGTTCCTGTGTACATGGTACCACATCTCCATAGACTATTCCTTGAAAAAGGGCAAAGTCTGGGATGTATTGCAGCTGCAATGCAGGCTGTATTACATCGAGATGATTTCTAGAATACAGGGCATTTTCCAACCAAAATGACTGGTGGTGTACTTTCCCTTGTTGCAGCTCTTTGTATCATTAATAGCTACTTTGTCCAAGAAGCCTGAGTAATTAATGTTGTGTGTTTATGCTTGTGTCTAAATTATTTTCTGTTTAGATGATATTGTAGCTAGTGACCATGGGCTGTGCACACAAGCAGCCCTTCGATTGCTGTGCAACATTATTAGCAATAGTGATTTGTGAGCAGAGTATAAGGTAAAGAGTGGAATAGACACTATGTAGAAAGAATGTGCCAGAATACATGAATGACAAAACATTATCAAAGCTATTTCAACAGTATATTTTAAGGGCTGCAGCAACTGTCAGTCCTGGAATTTAATCAGAAACCAAAGCTTTGAAAAGCCTCTAGGAGGAAAAAAAAAAAAGAGGTAATATAAAAGTGTCACTCAAGCCAACAGGCAATGCTAACAAATTGCCATGTCTTTGTCAGATGCTCATCACTCATTCTAGTGTCAGGTAATGGCCATACAAATTGTAATTGTATAGATTGGGGCATGATGTTTAGTCTGAGCAGTAACCCTTTCTTTTTTATTACTTGAATGTCTTATAAACTCTGAAAATATTGAAAGGACTGTAGTAAGTAACCGAAAAAAAAACTCAGAAATAAATGCACTGTAAAATAGGATTAATGGTATAAATTTAGGATTAGAATAAATCCTATTTACCCCTACTTAATAAAGCATTATAAAGCAAGCAAGGTTTATGTAATAGGATTTAATCTTACTTAATTTTCTTTTTTAAGCAAATATCCAGTTGACCTTAACATGTAAAATACAAAACAAAAAAAAATCAGTGAAATATTCTCCATATCCCCAGAATCTTCCGTGATTAAGGGTGGTAAATATACTTGACACAGTTGTGTTTATGTTCCAAATTATCCATATTACAACTTTGTTCCCCAGTAGCCATGTAGGAAAACCTGCCACTAAAATCCAAAGGAGATTGTGGTTTTCCATGCAAACTTAATAGTCTATTCTAGACTTCCCTCCCCCCATTTTTGTTTATTTGGAAAGACTGGAAATTTATACTCCCTAATTGATTATACACCCATTAATATGATAACATTTAGTTGTTTAATAAATGTGCTGTGTTTGTGTATATTTAATAATTTTATACATTTATGCATATCTGGAAATAAAGTTTTTCTATCAGTACTTTTTTATTCTGACTATAACTCATGAAATAACATCAACAATAATTGATAATAACAGGTTTGATTTTATGTAGATGGTGGACTTAACTAGAAGCTTTCTTACAAATATATTTTAAGTTTATATTCCTGAATAATAAAAATTGTATTGTTTGCTTTTGAGTAATATTTGTGTCTCGAGATGAAGATTATTCATGAGTTCTGGCATATGTAGAGCTGAAAATGCTTTATTTATTGCTGGACAGAGTTTCTTCTCCAGACTTTGTTAATTTTGATCCAGTGTCTTTGACAAGTGTAGATAAACAACATTTGAAAGTTTGCTAACTTATAAAATTGCAACAATTTGAACACTGACAGCAAGATATTAATACCCAGGAGTGTCATCTCAGTTTAGCTACTTGCAATGAAGGTAATGTTTTTCAAATAATTTTAGGCATCCCTCTGCCATCGTTGCCGGCATTTTCATTGGTTAGGATTAATTTCTAAGGCTTTTGGAACACATGAAAAGCTTATCTTTGCATGTGAAATATTAAGTAAATTTTGTCAGGATTGGTCCTGTAGAAAGTGCTGGTTTATGACAGCACCTGTGTTCCCTTGGGCTCAATGGCTATATAAAGGTTTTCAAAGCTTTGCATTTGTAGTGATGCAGTGTATATACCAACTATCAAGTTCTATTTAGTGGCTGGAACTCCTTTCACCATGGGAGTATTTTTGTTACTAACCCTACTGCCCATGTGCTGCTTACCTTTATGACCCTCTTTTTTTTAAGTTGGTGATAGACTATTCTGGAAAGTCAGAGTTTGGAGGTACTTTTTTCTGGTTCTGAGAAAACATTTAATCTTGTTTATCAAAGATGTTTGTAGAGGAGAGCTGTTGCTCCTCAGGTGCATAAGTAATTTCTCTGCCTCACACTAGCTGAATACTGCACTGAGAAAGCTGCCAGCAAGTGTGTCCTCAAGGAAAGTGTCACTCAGTGTAAGCAGAATTCTTACAGACTGGAAGATTTGAGATTTTTTAAAAAAAAAGAAAAAAATTTCCTAGTAGCTCTTTTTTTCTGGCACTTTCAGAGGTTTTTTCCTTCAGGAAATGGGGTTTTATGTTTTTCACCTTAACTCTGTTTCTTAGGCAACACAGACTACATGAATTTTTACTAATGTTTTGTTAACAGCATCCGAAGTAATTTCTTGTGTTCAGACACAAACTTCCCAGCCCCACCATCCCTATGTCAATGACAGTTTCTGGCTGCTGAAGCCTTGTGGGGCAGTTCTCTGGGAATCCCTTCCTTTCTTCAACTGCATTTCAGTATATAGCATTTTCTTTTAGTACTGTATCATTTTTATCCTCAGCTGGACAAGGGAATGAAACAATAATGAAAGTCTTTTGAGTCAGGATGAGGACAGGGAGAGATCACTCACTAGTTACTGTCATGAGCAAAACAGGCTCGACTTGGGGAAAAATTAATTTACTTTATTACCAATCAGATCAGAGTAAGAAGATGAGAAATAAAACCAAATCTTAAGACTCCTTTTCACCACTCCTCTCGTCTTCCCAGGCTCAACCTCACCTTCAGATTCTCTCTCTCATCCCTCCAACCTGTGCAGTGGGATATACAATGTGGGTTGCAGTCAGTTCATCACACCTTGTCTCTCCTGCTCCTTCCTTCTCAGGGGAAAGACTCCACACACTCTTTCCCTACTCCAGAGCAGGGTCCCTCCCACAGGAGTCAGTCCTCCATTAACTTCTCCAACATGAGTCCTTCCCACAGCTTGCAGTTCTTGAGGAACTGCTCCAACGGGGGTCACTTCCATGAACTGTGGTCCTTTAGGAACAGATTGCTCCAGTGTGGGTCTCCCACAGGGTCACAAGTCCTGCCAGGAAACCTGCCCCAGCATAGACTCCTCTTTCCAGGGGGACACAGGTCCTGTCAGGAGCCTGCTCCAGCATGGACTTCCCATGGGGTCACAGCCTCCTTTGGGCATGCACCTGGTCCAGCATGGGGTTCTCCGTGGGCTCAGGTGGATCTCTCATCCACCATGGACCAACATGGGCTGCAGAGAGACAGCCTGCCCCACCATGGTCTGCACCACAGGCTGCAGGGGGATCTGTGATCTGGCTCCTGGAGCACCTTCTCCTTCTACTTCTGCACAGATCCTGGTGTCTTCAGAGTTCTTTCTATTCTCAGTCCTCTCTTTTCATCTGTAGTTGTTTCATTTCCCCCTCCTTAACTACATTATCCCAGAGGTGGTATCACCATCACTGATGGGTTTGGCCCTGCCCAGCAGAAGGTCCATCTTGGAGATGACTGGCATTGCCTGGGTCAGACATGGGGGGAGCTTCTGACAGCTTCTCATGGAAGCTGCCCCTGCGACCCTCCACTACCAAAACTTGTCCATGAAACCCAATTTATCACAACTTAGAGAAATACGGTTGGTTCTTTTTCCAAGTCTTTCTTGATTTTAGGGGGATCTGTGATTTCATTTCCACTTTCTCTACATGTTTAGTTGATGGTCCAAACATTTTGTATAGATGACTAATGACTACAGCGGAGAAGTTGCACAGGTTGTTTGACAAGCTGTTTTAGTATGTTATTGGTATTACCAGCAGCTTAAAATTGCTGGTTGCATTTTCCAAAGAGCAGACCACGTGTAAAATCCAAGTAATTTAGTATTTCCATTGATTTATTGAAAATATTAGTTTATTGTTTCCAAAAAGCAATCAATTTAGATTTTTAAAAGTCCACTTAAAGTGTTGCAACTGACTATTCAGAAGACATTAAAATAACTCATCAATAAATAACTTAATAATGGGTCATCATGAAAGGCACTTTTACAGAACATCATGTTAGCATTGTGAATGGTTTTGCTGCTACAACCTTGAGAAATAGGCCTGTCACTAATTTGGTAATTAAATATAAATACCAAATATAATCATGAATTCTAAGTGTATTTTGTAGACTGTGGTAAAGACAAGGTGATTTATTTTAAAAAATGGGTATTTTCCTAAGTCTGTGAAAGAAATTAACTTTGATATAAACCTCACAGCCAACATCTGATATGCTTGATCATTTCAAATCACAGAAACACTCTGGAATTTGGTGGAAATGTTTGAAAAATCCATACAAATGTGTCCTTTGAGCTCCTTATTGATAAGCATATTTAGGAACGATCTCTAATGCCTTTTTTTTTTATTTGCAGAAACTCTCTTGACAGCATTAATGCAACTCAGGGATGGTTAGAGGCAGATGACTTACCGTCACACTCTTGCAATCTGCTCTAGGGTTCTGAACAAGCCTTCAGAGGCCTTTCTACCTGCAGAGACACGTGCATTCTGCCTCCCTGGTCTCCTCAAGATGTTGGTGGAGAGGTGTAGGGATGTCCCGATTAACCCCAGACCCCTTAAGCCACTTGACATAGTCCAAGAGTTGATTCTCTTCGGTGACTGTAACAAGCATTAACATATTCTCACTGAGGGGTGTGGTGGGTTAGGTGAATAATCTAGAAATATAAAACAAAATCCTGTCCACTACCACTATTAAATAAAATTTAAGAAAGCCTTCTTTTTTTTTTTTCAGTCATTTGCTCTAGACCTCCCTGTTCAGAGAAAATTACAACCTACTTCAGGAGATCAAGTGCTGTGTCTGATTAGCTCTTTAAAATACCACTGAGTAGTGCAGCTTCATTTATTTCCCTTGATACATCAACCTACTGCTTGCTGGCTCTCATGGAGAGGAAATATTGTCTGTTCTTCATCTTCTGGTTTCATATTACAGAAAAAAGTAGTTCTTGTTAATGTCATTCTCTTGGGTAGAGAGAAGGTCATGTTCTAAACTACGTTGCACTGTATATTATAAGGTTTGAGCTGTCCCAGATATCTCAAATATCAATCCAAAGTTCTGAAAAAATAAAAGTAAATATTAATTGTATCATTTGCTCTTTTGTTCCCTTCTTCTCTACTGATACTTCCTTATACTTCCTCTTCTTTAATTTTTCTTGCCTACCTCATCTTTTGAATTTTTTACTTGCTCCATTTCTTCTTAAGTGTCTTTGAACCATTTTTTGTGAAATCTAACCACTTCACAAAAGTGTGTTGAAATTGCTTCAGCTGAGACTTCTCTATCATTCCCACCCTTCGGTTGCAATTTTAAATGTATCTACAGTTTTTTGTAGAAGAGTAAAGAGAG
This sequence comes from Formicarius rufipectus, assembly GCA_013399695.1. Lineage (NCBI taxonomy): Eukaryota > Metazoa > Chordata > Aves > Passeriformes > Formicariidae > Formicarius > Formicarius rufipectus. The sequence goes on along the minus strand of VXAU01001600.1, from coordinate 226,331 downwards.
TAAAGGGGTATTGGTTTCGGGTTTTTTAATATATTTATGTAGTTCTTCATTATTACCAGAAGTTTTTCCATCATGAAAAGAGGTGCAAACTCTGATAAGTGTTCCAGTCTTTTCACATACACTGAAGAAAAATGGCAAAACAGAACTTAAGACATTGAGTCATAAGTTATTCTTTATTTTAAATTGGCTTTCCCTGCTAGTACACTACATGTGAATTGAATTAATAATCTTCTGCATCAGACATTTTGGATAAGGTATTTTTGCTACATAGTTTTAATTCATTCAGCAATATGGTTCAAGTTAAAATTGGATTTGCTGTGCTGATCCTTTTAATAAATATTCTAACATCTTCAACAGTATCATCCCACTGCTTCAGTCTTTTTCTTCTCTCTGTGTGCTTTCCTGTTAATTGGAAATGGCTCGTCTTTGCTTCCAAGAGTATAATGTCTTATATCGGATCTTTCATGTCCTGAGACAGTGTACTTCTCATTTACTTCTGTCTTACTCCTTTCCCACCTCTTATTCTTCTGTTTCATACTATTTGTGGTGGTGTTCCCATATCTGCTGTTACAACCATTTTTAAGGGTCCGCTTCTTCTCTTCAAATCAACAATACAATAGTGCACACACATACAATAGAGGAAAGATAAAAATAGTAATCATGATAAAAGGCTTCTGAGAGGAATAAAGCCTGAGCTAGTTAAGATGCTGTATTATGAATATAATCTTTTATTTAAGTAGATATTATTACAGAAACCTGAAGTCCATAGGTATGCTTTAGAAAACAGATTTCAAACATTATATCCCATATATCAAGATGTCTTTCCAGTTATAAATTTGAATTTTAGACATATTTGCATTTCCACTTCATCTTGACATCACCTATGCAATTGTATATTTAATAACTCCACCCAAATAGTTAAATAAAATACTGAATAGTACTGGACAAAGGATAAAGCCCTGTGACTTTTGTAGCATCTTTCTGTTTTGATAGTGATTGCTGATAACTATTCTTGTGAGTCTGATTTTTTCCAACATTTCTGAACCCATCTTTAGGTGAATAGATGTGTTTCCGTAGCAACTCCATGGAACAGCAATTCACATCTTATATGGGCCAAATTGCCTGTGAAAATTCCATTTTTTCTCAGTGAACAAGATATGTAAAACAGTGCTTTCAAGCTAATTATCTCAGGCACATACTGAAAACTAAGAGGAAATATTCTGGGCCTTTGTCAAAACTAAAATCTGTGAATTCCAATAACCAAGAATCAAAAGTTAAAAGATAAGAATAGGGGAACTGAAATGTCTTTCAGTGGACAGAAAACTTAACTAAGTTCAGGCTAGCCACTGCAAGCCTGAGCCTGAATTTGAAAGGAATTTCATTTATAATGAGTTCTTCAGTCACTTAGGAAATTTATTTCTCTGTTTTTAACTCCAGTGCTTGAAACAGTTTGTGAAAGTGCTGTATTTTCATTGTGAGATGTTTCTCTAGAATGCAACTTGCAGGTCACATGGATTTTTAGTAAGAATTTATTAACACCTGTTAGTTTTAATTAAAATTTGTAGCTAGTATTCAAGATGAAATACCTGTACACCAAGAAACTCTGAAATGGGTGTACTAAGTATGTAAGCTATTGATATTGCTTCATATTTCAATTATTAAGGATTGTATGTAGATGATCCCATCATCATAGACACCTATCTTTTTTTCTTTTTTTTTTTTTTTTTTTCTAAGTTTCAGGGACAGATGGATGACTCAGATCAGCAACTAAGCTAAATCAGGATCCCTGACAGTCAATGGGAACAGATAGTCATGATAAAAGTATGTGTTCTACTTTATTCTCTTACCTGTAGGTTTTTCTTTTCAGACAGGAACAGTTCAAATAATGGAATTCTAGAGGTAATACTAAACATTTAGAGAAATACTGAACCCTATGAATGATTGTGGTTCCTGAGGCTGAATAGTGTTTTCCCTTACACATGCAAGTGACATGAAAGAGCAAAGAAAGTCATAGCAAATACATTGTGAGGCTTGCCATAACAAATTCCAGTTTCTTTGAAAATATTGCATGTGATCAGTGAACCTCTTAATGTTGTCTAGGAAATTTATGCAGTCTCCCACCTAACAGACTGTACATTTCCTGCAGAATATTCATGTGTAATGTAATTTAAAACCAAGGAACTGCCTTAGTTTTCTAGAGTGAAGACAGAATATTATGCTTCTTATAAATCATAAAGAACTTGAGCCCAGATTTGAAGTATAAATATGATACAGTGGTTTTGCTAGATGTTAGCATGCATAGCAAGGGCACCATGTACAATTTTAATTGCTTTGGACAGTTGAAGTTGTCAATCTATAATGCTGCACACCACATAGTCAGCCTTGGGCACATCAGTACTCTAATTACAGAAAGTTTGGCTCTTCACCAGTGTTTCAACATTTGATTTATTTCCTGTTCAAGTTGTTCAATAGAGCCAGAGTTAATTGGTTTTCCAAATGAGTGTTAAAAATATAAAGATCCAGCTACATTAAGTCAAGGCTGTACTTACTGTGCACTACTGAGTTGTAAATCCATGTAAAGGTTAGAGAGGGAGACTTCAGAGCCTTGTGTATGAAACCACAACTTGAATTAGTTTGTGTTGCTTACAAATTATAGTTAATATCTGACCCTTGGTAATATTTGACCCTAGCTGCCTTTTCCTTCTTAAAGGGGAAGATAAACTGCCTGGGGGAAAAAAAGTCAAGCCAAATATATTAAAAGTACACCAATGCATTTTATTTATTTCAGTGATGTTCACCTTTTATCTAAAATTATCATGGTATTTCTTTGCAATTGCAATGTCCTTTCTTTATTCACAAAACAGAACAAGGTTTTTACTGAATCCTTTCCTTCTGTTTAAAAGATTCTTCCCAAGCATCTTGCAAACCTGCAATGTATCAAAAACAAATCATAATGTCCTATTCTCATGACCTAGATGCTGTTCACGCATATTCAGCAATGTCATGCTTCTAATAACAAATTTGCAATTAAAGAAACAAAGTTGGCAGGTATTTTAACATATTTACATTCTTACTGAGGCAATAAAACAGGGTAGAAGGACTCTGCTGGGTTTTTATCAGGAATAGCTAAAGCGGCTTTTTTCTGTGTGGGTGCACGTGTGGGGTTATTTTGCTGGGATTTTGGGGGGAAGGATTGCACTATTCCCTTGTGTTCCATTTTTTCTTAAAATATGTTCAAACTTTCATTCAGAAGAAGTATTTTGTTTTTAGACTTTTCAGTTTGGGTTGAATAAACAGAGTGCAGGACACTCTGGAGTGTTCAGGGTGTAGTATGGGTGTAACTTGAGGGAAAAAGCCATGTGGACAGCATGCTTTTGTTTAGGAGCAAGAGTAGGAAGGTGTGGTGAGAACATCTGCCAAACCAGGGCTGGAACTGATCTGCAGGATGAACTAGGTAGTGAAGACACACAGACACAGAACTGGCATGGTCTGGGGGCAGGGAGACTCTCCTGATCAACTCATAAACAAGGACGTCAGAGAAGCAGCGATGCAGCTGCATACTCCTGTGGGCTGTAGAGGGAGAGGAGGGGGGTCCTGAGGAAGTGTGTGACTGCAAGGCTGTGACAGGAGGCAAAAATCATTAGTTGGAAACTAATTTCTGAGGGAGAAGTTCATTTCTCTGGTAGGCAGTAGTGGAAGACAGAACAGGGTGGGATCAGTCTCCATAAGGAGAGTTGAAAACTGAGTCGGAGACCCGTGGACAGGAAAGGATGATGCTGATCAATAGGTGAGACTGGGTGAGCTCGGGGGAAGAAAGGAGACCAGACAGGACGAAAGTTCCCCACGAGTGAAAAATAATGTGGATATGGAGGTTTGAATTTATCTGTCCAGAAGGTTGTCAAGGAGCTGATGCACTTATCAGCAGGTGCAGTTACCTGGGAAGGCACCAAGACATCCCTGTAGTAGAGATGAATAACTTGAACAGCTAAGTGAAGGAGATGGAGCTATTCTTGTGTTTTTAAAACCTGATACTGCAGAGAAAGGAAAAGGCTGGCATAATATTAATAATGGTTGTAGAACAGTATAGTTTCTTTTAGGGCAGACCAGCAACTCCCTTGGACTGGGAGCCATCAGCAGCTTGTGCTCCCCTGGGATGGCCATGGAGCCAGGCCAGGAGCAGGGAAGCCAGGGCACTCCTGCTCATCCCCAGCCCTTGAGCATCACCCATCTCCCAGGGCTGGGACATGGTTCCACAGGTGGACCCAGATCAACGGGGCCCATGGCCAGGCAGGACCAGGCTGTGGAGAGCTGGAGACCGACTCTGATGTGGCATCACTGGGACAGGGCTGGGGGACCTTGGGGACGGACGAGGGTCCTGGACCATCGAGGGGGGAGCAGTCCTGGAGGGCTGAGCAGGAAGAGTCAGGACTGGCCCCCCCTCAGGGCCCAGACATCTTCAGTAAAAGTAGAAAAACAGAGTAAGAATGGTGTATAGCGTGGTATGTTACTGCGGTGACTAGAAAAAAGTAAAGGAGGACAGAAGGGTAAAGGAAATCAGTGTAAATAAAAAATCATTTCAGCAAAAGATTTTTGTGTTTAAAAACTCTCAAATCTTCTGGAAGTCTTCAGATATGGGCAGATAAACCTGAATATCTTTACAGAGAATTACCACAAAAAACTCTATCAGGCTTTAGCCTCACACCTAGAGATCAGGTGCCAAACATTACTAAACTGTAGTTGAAATAAGTAGGAAACTATTTTTTAGTTAAAATATTTAAAAAACACAGGTATACTAAGATTAGCACTATGAATTTAAATAGATTCTTTTTCCTGAAATTTCCTTAAACATATTCCATATAAAAACAAAACCTTTTTCCTGAGGCATATTATTCACATGCATGTTATAGATTATTCATGGTCTTCAAATTAGGAGCTACTGTGAGATGTAAACCTGTCTAAGCGATGATGCACCAAATCAAGTTCCTTTTGTTTTGTCAGGAAAATATGTAGAAATTGGCACTTTCTCCAACCAGCACTTGAACTTGACATTGAGTTTTCTGGATTTAATCAAAGGTGTTATCACATGCATTGGCTTAAATATCAATAGAACACCAGCTTTTTATCTTGCGACTGATCAGGTTTATCTGAAACAGAGCCAAATTTCAAAGGTCATGTTTATCTCAGACTACAACAAATATTTTAGGAAAGTTTTCAAGGCTTGGTAGCTATCAGAAATTTGTCTTTGCTGAATTCTCTTACATGGAAAAATGTTTTAGGGTAACGAAATTGCAGACTTTATACTCTGTCAGCAAACTAACTGTGGTAGTACATCTCATTAACAGTGTTGAACGCCATAATAGCTTTTCCTCAATTGCTGCAGCACTTAATGAGATGCAACACAATGCAAGCCATATTACTGGCCTGACAATTTGTTCTATTGATTTATCATGCCTCCTTTACTGCTGCCTACCCATAAGGACTGTAAAACATTTGTTAGATATTTGTGGGTTTTGAATTCTTACCTCTACAAACATACAATAAGACTGTCTTTGGAGCATTGCCATGTCAGTTGGTGTTGTCTTACTGAGATTTTTCTTCTCCCTTTTCCAAATTCGAGATAGAGTCTTCACCTCAGTGAGGCAGATTGAAGAATCCATTCAAAATGATCTGAAATTTTAAAAATGCTAGTTATGTCATAATGGATGCCTCTTCCATTTTGTAGAGAGTTCTGCCAGCATTTCTTCATATTACACTATTTTTTGAGTCTAAATATTCCACTTGTACTGGATGTAAAATATAATAGACAATACATTTAAAGAAAGCAATGCTAAAAATTCATAGTTTGTTTGGGTTTTTTTTAGGATATAACAAGAATAAGACTGTTCTTCCAAGCATGGAGTCATGTAAAAATGTCGTAAATGCGTCATTGCAATAGCTCTTGTATAATAAATGTTCCTTGAGAAATTACTCAAATGATATGAAACATCACATAAGTATTTCTACTAGAAAATGCTCATAAAAGCCCTGGACAGGAAAATGAAACCACAATTAGAATTTTACAAGGCCTCAGTCTAAAATTTAATTAGAAATATTCACCAAAATATGTGTTATAAATGCATGATTATTCATTGACTGATGAAATCAATGCAAAGATTCCCTTGCGAAGTCTGCCTCTAGAAGCTTCTGCTTTCACTGTTACCTAATGTTTTGACAGAGAGGTAAGACAGTCTATGCTTCATATAGCTGCAGTAACGTCTTTTTACACATTTCAGGTAAACTGAATTAGAAAGAAAATCGAATTGAGTCAAAGGACGTGCTAGGAAGTACAAAACTCAGCCTTATACCCTAAGAGCATATCTGGAGGTTGACAGAAATAGCAAGAAGAATTACATAGGATATGGAATGTTGAGAAAATTTGCGCCTATATGGGCATATATGAGATTTAAAAGATAATAAATCCAATGCTTAGAAAAACATAGGGGTAACCATTCTATAAACTAGTTACCTTTGCTTAATTAGAAGACTTTCTAAAGTTCAGAGTGGGTATGGGTTCTGGATCCTTGGCAGTATGTACTGGGCTCGTGCTCCTCACCAGGGAACGCAGCTTTCAAAGCAGTGAGAAAGTCTGTTTTACCACTATGCAAGTACTGTGCAGTATCTGAATCATCTCCTGGCTCGGTTGGAAAGAGATCTGAGGCAGTTGCCATAGCTCTTGCTTTCTCAGAAAATCTGACTTGGCAAGAGAATGTAAGATCAGAGAAATGAATAGGCATCTGGGTGAGTAGTAGCTTACAATTTCTTCTGAAAGTTCAGGTGCCTTCCTGAAAACTAACTCAATGTTTCTTTTTTCTTTTAAGTGCTCATAACTTAAAAGTATGGCAGAAACTAGTCCTGAAACTTTTTCAGGGAAAAAAAAAATACAGTGGTACCAAACCATAAAATCCCATGCAGAAAAAATTACCTGTGGCATCTTTAAAATGAGATGTCTAAAGGCATATTACATGATAGACCTCCTCTCCAGATCCATTGCATTATTCTAGTAGGCTGTTTTCCACACATAAGATCCCAGAGAGATGGGTCATAGCCTCCCGAGGGGCTGGGGATGGTTGGCAGACATGGAAGATTGCCCTGGTCATGACTCAAGGAAACTCATGCAAATGCCTTGGCCTTACGTGCTAGAAAAACCAATAGAATGCCTGCTGAGTTCTTAAGTGTTGCCAAACCTTTCTAGTCATAAGTCTCATAGGCTTCTAAGAAATAAAGAAATTTCAGAATAGATGTTGTATCTGAAAGAACGCTGTACTATAACTGTTATTGTGTAGTTGTCAAAATTATTGAGCAGGTAAAAAAGCAGTAATGGAATCAAAAGATCTGAAGATGAAAGATCAGGTACAGTTTCTCAGAAAAGAAATGACCACTTCCAAACGGCAATGCAAAAAAATGTTTGCCATGGATTACTTAGGAATTGGCTCCTGTCTTTCTATAATCCAAATAAAGGAAAAATCACCCTACAACACTCTTCCCTTCCCATACTTTGCTAAGTGCTTGTGAGTAGGCTTTTGCCTACAACACTTCTTAGTGACTCTTGAAGAGTTATGATAGGGTATTCTGGTGTAAGGACTCTGTTGCCATCTCTTCTGGTATCCAAAAAAGATTAGCACTGCTGATCATAATAAACCTTTGTTATTCCTATCAGTTCCTGTCTTTATTTGATACTGGGTGACCATCTTTTGAGACAATATTCCACAAATTTGTGTTTGTGCTCCTGACAAGTACTGTGTCTGTGTAGGATTACCTGTTCCTGATCTTTGCAAGTGTCCTGCTTAGATTGTCATTAACTGGGAGTGAGTTCCATTCCTAAAATTTGGAGAAAAGTTACAAAGATACACAAAGAGTTATGAACATCATACATACAACAGCCCTAATTTTATCCATGTCTTCTGAATTTTGAAGCATAAGGCTGTGTTTTTTCAAGCAGCCTTCCTCAACATTGAAAATTATATTTAATGAACTTCCCTTTATTTTAATCTGAATGTTATGTTGTCAGAATCTTTCAGATCAGTGATCTATAGTAGAACAATGTCCTGATTTTCTGTTTTCTGTCTTTGCTTATCATAGTCATACAGTCCTTGCAATTATCACTGTGTGGAAAAATACAGTTTACAGTTTTTCAGAGGTGGCTGAATAAACAAATATATCACTGTCATATGTTTCTTGCATGAACTTATTAGACAGAGTGTTATGAATTATTTTTACCAAATAATTGACAAATTAAGGTTCCAACTTATCTTGAATATTGTAGCATTCCTACCTGCCTTGATTCAATGAAGCATTATGTAGCCTGATGAATTCCTGATTGTAACAGCATCTTAATGTCAGTAGCTTCACAAAAAATTCATTTACACTTCCAAGAAGTATTTAGATCAGAATCTTCTCTCATGAGCCTTAGGTTGAGTCTAAATGACTTAATGAGGAAATTGGCCTGTGCATCCAATTGCTTAAATCAGTAAAGAAGTTGCCACTATCAACTGCAGCTGATGAAACTCCTTCACTCCTTATCAGTCAACTATATAAATTAGAAAGTACTGTCTCTTCTGTGGCAGGCGTTGGCCGAATGGTGTAAGCCGCCGCCTCTGGAGCTGGCTCCTCCTCTGAGGACGCCGGTTCGAATCCCAAGGAACTCGCTGTCACCGTCCGAGTGTGCTCGACCGTGGCAAAATGAACCTCAGGAGTAAAGGGGGGGGGGCCAGTTCCGCGCACACTGTGCCTCACCTGAAAAATCCATTGCGCAGGCTTATCCCAAAATCTTCGTTCGTGAAGTCTAGCCAACAACAACTGTCTCTTCTACTAAGCATATCTGCTGTGATGATGAGAAAGAAGAAGATACTTCAGTGAGATCAGTAGTTAGTTTGTACTGTTGTTTGCATTTTTAGTTCTCAAAATTGGCCTAAGTTCTTGAACAAGTAATATCTACAAATTGTGAGAATTCTGCAGAAACAGTGCTCATCATCAGTCTCCAACCATGTCTAAACTACAAAGTTTGTTAAATTCAACATTACTTCAAAGAAGCCATTTAATTCTTTTTTTCATGAGTCAATACTCAGTACCTTTCATTTAGGATTTTTGCAGTATGTATTTAAACAGAAAATCTAAGATATAATGTGTTCCAAGGAAGGATTGGTGATGTGCAACAGTGGCTCAATATGACAAGGAGCTATACGTAAGGTAACAATGAGGTAGATAAAGAAGTGCTTTTAATGTTTATCTACTTTTCTGTTTTCTTTATGTAAACAAAAAAAGTTTCTTGAGCTGCTTATTATATTTTGTCATGCCTATGTAGGGTCTGTGGTAGAAGTATGTAAATGAACTTCAATCTTCCAAAGTCCTGTGGATAAATGTGCACATGAACTTTATTTGCTCTTATATCCGTACAGCCTCGATCAAGAAAATGGTACAAGAGAAACTGTATGTTTCAGACCTATAAGTCCATTGTGATTTATGGCAGTTCACAGGTTTACAGAGCTTGAGGGTTGAGGTATTTGAACACTATATTATTCTAGGAAGAGATTCTCAATTGGTTATTTTCTTGTCCAGTTTCTTTTTTGTCTGTTGCTATATACTTCTACTTGGCAGTGAAAGGAAAATACTGTCTGGACAGAAACGTGTCTTGTCAACACACGGCAGTCAGAGATAATTTTGTGGTTCTTATTTCCTTTTTCTAAACATATTCTTCCTCCATACGTTGTGAATTACTTACAACAATTCAGAATAAAAGTTTTAAATATTTTTATTTTCAACAGCAGCCCTATCATTACTGCTTTCCACTTACCGTGGTTTTGTTCACTTCACTTGGTTGCACTTAGCTTGGTTTTATATATTTTAAAATTAGGTGCTCTATTGTCTTCAGTATGTCTGTTTTTCTCTCTTAAAAACAGGGTTTGCAACCATGCACTTAACCTTAAAAAAGCAGAAAGCCCACATTTTGAAAATAATCACTGCAGAATAACTATATATCATAAAATGATTAAAAGATTATAGTTATTGATCTAATTTAGTGGTTGGGAAAAGGATGCATTTCAGAGACTGAGGAAGTGACCAGACTGTAATTTTTATTTCACCATTTTGTTCCCTTTGCATTTAATGAGCACATATCTTAGTGGCCACATATTTGTAATGACTCCTTTGCTACCTTTTATATAGCTCTATATATATTAGTAAATGCTTCATGTCATGAAAGAAAGATTATGCTTTTTCTTGGTCAATAGTGTTTCTGAGACTGACTGTTGAGTTGGAATTTCTTTGTAATTAAACTGTGTCTAGGTAAAAATAAGACCTAAAATGCTACTGGGTTTGAATTAAGACAACTAGGAATTTTTTAACTTATGAATTGCATATTTAAAAAAAAAAAAAAAAAAAGAAGAAAAAACAAAACCAAAACCAAACTCCTTCCTGCTTATGTCATTGTCTTTACTATATTTCTGGTTTGGAATTTTTGGGGTTTGTTTGGTTACTTTTTATTTTTTAAGCTTATGTATGCTTAGTGGAAGTGAGAAGCTTGCTAGCTATGTGCATATCACGTGTAAATCATTAAATGTTTAAGAAAAACAAATATATACAAGCTAAGACTAATTGGTGGTTGAATGTCAACTATTAAATAATTAATTCTATTTTCAAACATAAAACAAGGAGAAAATTAGCTACTTGAGGCCAAAGACTCTTTGAATGGGCTGCCCACTGAGCTGAACACTCCCTCAATAGACATTATACCAAGTCAGAGTAGTTTATTTTTAAGAGACTGAATCGGAGTTTAATTTGTTCTCTGCATCCCTACTCAAGAAAGCTAATTCAATACTATTACCAAGAAAAATTTCTTTAATTGCATCAAACAATCTTCTGTTTGACATTTATAGGTTTAACAGAAACTGCATTGGATATTTGAATGTGCTGTATATTGAATATAAATATCTGAGGGCATAAATATCTAAAGAAACAAGATGTGTGTGTGTGTTACGTATTACTTACAACCATATCTTGTGATGGTCTTCCAGCTTGCCTATGCATTCACTAATTCAGTTTTATGCAGATGGCTAATCAGTTAATTAAGCACAATGGTAAAATTTCTACAAAATCAAGTGTTAAGGCCCAACTTGAAACCTGCTTTCCCTCTCCTTCCAGATGGGTTCTTCTACCTCCACTTCCCAGTACATCTGTACTGTAAATCTAGTTGAGGTTTTCCACCCTCATGTGACCTAACCCAAGCTATTGATTGAAAATCCAGTTAACTGTGACTTAACTGAAACCAGAATTTGCTGCCAAAGAGGACAGCAATGACATTTCAAGTCAGGTTCCCGTTTCATGTGAATAACTTACTTGTCTCTGAACACCAGTGAGTCAAGTGCACCTGAGCAAAGCTGAGAACTGTAGACCCCTAACAAGTTTATAGCACACTGTGAGCCTTGACCTCCTCCAAGCTCAGAAATGTTCCATACCAACATGCCAAAAATTAAGCAAAGGTGGCAGAAGGCTGTCATGGATACATGAGAAGCTCTTGATAAAGTTCAGACCTTAAAAAGGAAGCATACAAGCAGTGGATGGAGGGACAGATGACCCAGGAGGAATACAGAGATACTGTCTAAGCATGCAGGATGAGCTTAAGAAAACCAAAACTCATATGAAGTTGAATTGGTCAAGGGATGTAGAGGTCAATAGGAATGACTTCTGGAGAAATAGCAGAAAACTTAAAAGAAAAAGAAAAGAAAACTTAAGAAAATGTGGGTACACTGTGAAATAGGGCACAGGGCATGGCAGTAAATGACATGGAGAAGGCAAAAGTAGCTCCTTTACCTGGATCTTTATTTGTAATGTTTGCTTTCAGGCATTCCAGTCCCCTGAGGTATATGGGAAGCCTGGAGAAAGTAAGGCAGGCATTAATGGAGGACAGGGAACATTTTAAAAAGTCTGGACATACACAGGTCTATGGGACTTGATGGGATGCACTCATGTTTGCTGAAGGAACTGGTGTTATCTGGTGAAGTCACTCTTTATAGTCCTTGGACAATGGCAATTGGGAGAGGTTACTGAGGAATGGAGAATCTGAGGAACTAGAGACCTGACATCCTCACCTCAGTCCTCAGGATACAATGGAGGAAATCCTGGAAATGTTTTTGTAGCATCTTACAGACATGAAAGTGACTGAGAGTCTTCTACACAGTTTTGCAGAGGGGAAACTGTGCTTGACCAGACTGATGATCTATAAAATTACTAGCCTAGTGGACAAGGCAAGAACAATGAGTATTGTTTATCTAGGCTTTCATAAGGCTTTTGGCACTGTCATAAAACCTCCGTCCACAGACTAATAAAGTACAGGCTGGATCCATGAGCAGTGAGGTGGGTTCAAAACTGGCTGAACTGCCATCCTCAAAGGAGTGTGATCAGTGGCATGAAGTCCATCTGGAGTCTAGTTGCTGGTGGGGGGACCTCAGGGGACCAATACTGTTTGACATCTTTAATGACCTGAATGGTAAAACAGAAACTCCCTCACCAAGTTTGCAGTTGATACAAAACTGGGAAGAGTGGGCTGTGCGTCAGATGGTTATGCTGCCATTCAGAGAGATCTCAGTGACCTAGAGAAATGGGCTGACAGGAACCTGGTGAAGATCAAGAAAACAAAATGCCAACTGGGGAGGAATAACCCCATGCACTAGGACAAGCTGGGGCCAACTGAAGTTTTGCAGGGAGAGGTACCTGGGGATCTTGATGAACACCATGTTGGCCATGAACCAACAATGTGCCCTCATTGCAAAGAATGTCAGTGGCATCCTGGGCTGTATTAGGAGAACACTGCCAGCAGGTCAGGGGAGATGATCCTCTTTCCTCAGCACTGTTGAGACACATCTGGAGTACTGGGTGCAGGTCTGGGCTCCCCAGTGCAAGGGAAATGGACATACTGGAATGAGTCCAGCAAAGGGCCATGACAGTGATTAAGGTGCTGGAGCATTAGCACACATATGAGGAGAGGTTGAGTGAGCACGAACTGTTGAGTCTGGAGACAAGAAGACCCAGAGAAATCTTATTAATGCTTATTAATATGCAATAAAGAGAAGATAAAAAGACATACATTTTTGTCAGAGGCAGACAGTGAAAGGTGCCAGGGGAAATACAGTGTCATGTGCAGCAGGGGCTGGCTTTGAGGCCAATATGGCCAGTAGGGCAGGAATTTTGCCACCCAGAGCTCAGTCCCACAGTGTCCCAGCAAGGCCAGCCAGGGATGGTGCCCGGTTTCAGTCGAATCCAGATCATCGCATCAGATGTAGCAGAGACAGATGTGAGGATCAGGTCTGGTGGAGTTGAACAGGGTCAGACACAGCTGGGTGACTGTCAGCTAAATCCATGATGGCAGTGCAGATCAGTGGACCAGTTGGGATCCAGATCAGCAGGATCTATGGCCAGGAGCAAGCACAGCTGTAACTCAACTGGAGACTGGAGTGGAATAACTGAGACAGGGAATGAAGGCCAAGCTGAAATAGGACTCATGGGTCCATGGGTAAGGGGTGTGAATGGAGGATCTAGGTGTGGCTGCTCAGGGCCAGTAAAGGAGAATTGCTGTGAGCAAGGGTGAGTTGGACTGACCAGTCTCAGGATCAAACCTTCCAGGGTTCAGGGTTTTTTAATTTTCTGACAGCTGGAAACAAATATGAGATTAAATTTAGGGTGAGCATATGCCCATAAGTTGTTGTTGTTGTTGGCTAGACCTTGCGAACAAAGATTTTTGGATAAGCCTGCACAGTGGATTTTTTTAGGTGAGGCACAGCGTGCGCAGAACTGGCCCCACCCCCTTTACTCCTGAGGTTCATCTTGCCACGGCCGAGCACGCTCGGACGGTGACAGCGAGTTCCTCGGGATTCGAACCGGTGTCCTCAGAGGAGGAGCCGGCTCCACAGGCGGGGACCTATGCCACTCGGCCAACGCCCGCCACTGCCCATAAGTAACTGCTATGAAATAGCTATCTTTGAATTCACATTCTATCTTACCCATAGTAACTGACCATTTTTCCAATTAAAATGTGTAATTAATTAAAAATGGTTATATATGTACATAATGTTCTGGAAGTTGGAAGTTTTCACTCCGCACATGTTTTTTTCCCCCAGATTCATATGCATGTACAAATATTACAGAGATGCACTCTTCTTATATCTCATTTACATAATATATTGTGCTGGAAGAACCTAAATTGGGTCACAAGAAATCTTGTCTCTGCTGTGGTGTTCCTGCTGACTCCATGGATCTCCTGTTGATATCAGTGTGTTCTGTGTGCTGAGGGAATACAGCATGTCTGAACTAAGTTCACTCATGTAGATCTAAGAGAATTTTCCCTTAGTGTAACGTATTGCGTATTGTGAGCTGTTTTGCTTATACATTATGGATTAGCTGTTGTCTGATAGCTAAGCTTTCATCTTGACGTTAATAATTTTCCTAACTATATTTTTATGCAAGATTCAAATTTCCATCTGTTATTCCCTCATCAGTATTTCTGCAAGACATATTTGTCTCCTTTTCGGAAGGAAAAAAATGTAAACCACCAAAAAAGGGGTATAAAAACTGTTAGTTTTCTTTGTACAGGCTTCCTGTTTTGTTGATTCCATACCTGTGCTGTGATATATGCCACCAGTTTAGCAGTCATGCAGTATACTGGATGTGTCACAGTCATAAGAAATATACTTAATCCTGAAAAATATACTTGCCACAATTTCAGTACAACTCCAATCCAACTTGTCTTAACAGAAATTTTTACCTCTGCCCATGCTCTTAAGGGCGTAATTTTATCCCCTTTAAATACACATTTTCTACTCTACCAAAGTTAATTAGTAGTCAAATATGCTTGAGAAATTTTACCCCAAAGCACAATCCTAATAAAACTGGTCTAAAGTATACCCAATAATACTGGAGTGATTGGAATAACTGAAGATTTTCTTTTTTTAAAATATCTTCCCATCTTCCTTGGTGTCATTGATTTGAATTTACAGGTGAAATAGAGGTGAAAGACTGAGCTACAGTCAGCATCATTGGATAGAAAATACGGATTTTTGCCTATGTGGACAGTGGTGTGAGGACAAGAATGAAAGGATTGCCTTCATGAGTGCCATTGTTTGTCAGTGCTTATTGAGGAGTCTATTTTTGCATTCAGTTAATTTAGTTTAGCTCCTTTGCTGTAATCTTTAGATCTTAGGACACTCAGTCAAACAGCTGCTGCTGTTAAAATTTCCTTGATTCTTTTGACTTTGTATTGCTAATTTCTCAATGGTGTTTCTCTGGTTTTGTTTTGACTCATTTACAGAATTGGAGAAAATATTGATGAATTTTTAGTTTATATTTTAAAGTGGAAAGTATAAGCATTTTTAATAGATACAAAAGCTGACATATGATCAATAGAAAAGATACTAATGGGCTGTTTTCCTGTCACTTAGCTTTTGATGTAATTCCAGTGTCAGCACTTACTGTAGTGCTGTGCTTCCAGAAAGCCAAAAGGAGCAGAGAGAAGCACTCGCTAGGTCAGGTAGAACCACAGACTCAGATAAAAGGGCCTCTTTCCTGTGCACCACCATATACTTCTACCTTTTCCTTAGGAACATAGTAGTGTGAATTTTTGCCATTTGAAAACAAACAAAGCAGAAAGTAAAGTGAGACAATTAATGTCATTGAAAGAGTAGGCGAACCATAAGCTGCAGATGTAAGTAGGCCAGGAAAAATAGCTTTATGCTCTTAGAATTGTAACTTCTCTAATCAAACAGTTTGAACCTTTTCTAAAAACAATTTTTTTTTCTGGAACTTGAGACAAAATTTTATGTGTGACAGACTAGCAGATGCCATTCTCAGTTCTTTGCAGATACTCAGCAATTTCAGCTTTCCACACAGGGCTCAGCCTTCAGTTTCCTTGAATTTTGCTATGCAAAAAAAATGCATCCTTCTTAACATAACTAAATCATTTGGACTCTCTACTAGCTGATCACAGATAACAGAATCACAGAATCATTTAGGTTGGAAAACACCTGTAAGATCATCAAGTCCAACTGTTAACCCAGCAAGGTGAAGTCCAGCACTAAATCATATCCCTGATGAGTGCCACATCTATATGGGGACTCAACCACTTCCCTGGGTAGCCAGTGACAATCATTGACAACATTTTCTATGAAGAAACTTTTCTTAATATCCAATCTGAAGCTCCCCAGGCACAATTTGAGGCCATTTCCCCTTGTCCTGTTACATATTAGGTGGAAGAAGACACTGATCCCCACCTGGCTACCACCTCTTTTCATGTAGTTTTAGAGAGTGATAGATCTCCCTTGAGCCTTCTCTTTTCCAGGCAAAACACCTATAGCTCCCTCAGTAGTTGCTCCTATTTGTGCTAAGACTTGTGTTCCAGACACTTCACCAGCTTCATTGCCTTTCTCTGGACACACTCCAGCACTCAAGTGTCTTTCTTGAAGTGAAGGGCCCAAAACTGAACACAGGATTCGAGGTGCAGACATACCCAGTATGGATGTTTTTATGGTTAGAATTTTTCTGCTAGATTAATCTTTTTTGTGTCAAATGCTTTCTTGTATGTTAATCCAGTGTTAGCAGTGGCCGTCTCTTCTGGGTCTTGATTGGCATGGAAGTATCCTTGAAATGGAATGAGGCTATATTGTGCACACCGAAATCTTCCCATATTCTTTGCATTTTGTATTAGAGAATATGTTCCTCACTCCTGAAAGGAGTTTATTTCTAGGTAGTTCTTTCATTTGCTCTCTTTACAACCTGCAGTCTCTGTGCTTCCCATGAGTTATGATGATAAGTTACATTTGTGCATTTAAATTTGATGTTTTTCACTCCTGTCCGAAGGTAAAGTTTGTGGGATGTGCCTTGGAGAGACAAATACTATGAGGCACTTTCAGCAGTCAAATGACTTGAGGCAATGCTACATTTTGCTGTGCTGCAGTTTTTCTTGGCTGAGATTGTTGGCTTCCTGGCTTCCATTGAGCCAACTCTAGGGGAAAATGCAAAACTGGAACTGAATCAGCAACCTGCCTGCTTCCTTCCATGCCTGGGTAATGAGCATACCTGTCAGGAGGAGATAGTGAGTCTGCTATCCCCCAGGAATAAGTTTTGCTATTGCATCTGAGTTTTTTACAACTCCTTCACAGGTAATTTCCTCAACCCTAGCACATAGGTTAGACATAAATACACTGTCAGTATAAGTAAGCAACTAATCAAGTTACCTTGGCTACATAAAAGGTTTCTGTATTTAGGAATTTCTTGCAGCTGATACAAGCACCATTTTAGAACAAGGAAGAAACACACTTTGAAGCTTAATGTAAAATTATCTCATTTTGTTATGCAAGATGATTTGACTTGATTAGATCTCAAACTTCCTGTCCATGAGAACAAGAGGACATCAGATTTACATAAAATATGTAAGATGCAGTTAAGGAAAGATAGGGATGGTTTTAAGGCACTACATAAATATCTCACAATTGGACATCCATGATAATTCAAATCTACACCTGCATAGATGCTTTCTTGTGCTTTAAGACATTGATGTGCTGCATACTGAACAGGAAGGACTGACATAATTAGAAGATGCATAGCATAAAATATGCTTAAAGAGCTTCTAAGTGTAACTAGCAATTAGTTTGGAATTCAAAGGTTACTATTGAGATGTTGTTATTTGTCAACTTTCTGTATGACCAAAAGGCAAATTACAAGCTGGTCTTGTTCTGCAGCACACTTCCTCATGGCAGTTATATGGCACTACTGCAAGCAGCCACAACCCAGGAAGATCATCAGATGCAGAAGGGACATCCACCTGAAATACTTACATGAAAGAGAGACAGTCACACATGCGGTTTTTGTTGAAATGCAGTAAACAGAATGTATCAAAAATATATTTAGAATAATCTGGAGAACTATAGATCTTCACACTCGATTCTTCCACTGAAAAGGTTGTAGAAGTTCTGAAGAACCAAACTGACAGATGAAGCTAACAGACAAAGTTTGATGCAAACACATGGGGTGCGCATGAAGAACCAGTGCAGCCTATGTAGAAGCAGTGAAAAAAAATGGGATGAAGGTTAGTGTGTTGACATTTCTGAGAAGTCTGTAAATATGTTCTTTGGGGGAAAAAAAAAAACAAAAAACAAAACAACAACAACAACAACAACAACAACAACAAAAACAACAACAACAACAACAAACAGCAACACAACAAACAAAACAAAAACCAAAAAAAAACCACCACTGTCATAGGTTTCTGTAGCTGAATTTTAGTTCAAGGGGGGGCTACCAAGGTGGCTTCTCTTAGAAGCTGCTAGAAGCTTCCCCTGTCCTGTGGAGCCAATGACAGCCAGGTCCAGGAAGGACTTTGCTGGTGGCCAAAGTTGGACCAATTAGGAATCATAGTCACACCTCTGTGATAACATATTTAAGAATTTAGAAGTGTTGCACAGTTGGAAATTCCAGCATTGAGAAAACAAAGCAGAGACCAAGGTCAGAGCAGGAGGAGGAGAAGGAGGGACCCCACACTGGAGCAGGGGTAGAGGAAGGACTGAAAGCTATTCCCCCCCACCTCTCCCTGCAGCCCATGGAGATCCATCGGGGTGCGGAGACCCCCCTGCAGCCCATGGAGGAGCAGGTGGATGCCTGAAGGAGCTGTTGCCCTGTGGGAGGCCCAGGATGGAGCGAGATCCTGGAAGAGACTTGTGGCCATGACGTGTGGAGAAGGACACCCATACTGGAAGCAGGTTTTTTCCCTCTGGTAGAAGTGTTGATAGGACTCAGAGCTGTGGCCCCCCTGCAGCCCATGGTGAAGACCATGGTGGAGCAGGTTGTCCCCCTGCAGCCCACGGAGACCATCGCGGTGCAGGGACCCGACTGCACCCCATGGAGTGACCCACAGGACAAGAGCAATGGCAGCAACAACAACCACTTGCGAAACTCCCATTACCTGCTCCCTTGAACTGCTGGGAAGAGGGAGGAGTGAGAGGAGAAAGGTGTTTCTTAAGACTGATTTATTTCTTACTTTTTAGTTTTATTACTTTAGTTTTTAGTTCGTGATAGTGACAAATGTAAATATTTAGCTACTCTGAGTTTGTTTTGCCGTTATCTTTCAGCTGGGATTTTTTACCTTTTCACTATTTTAGTGAATGAAAGGACAGAAATTACTCTCGTAATTTTTATCTTGTTTCCAGAGATTTTTGACTTTGTTTTATGATGATTTAAAAAGTTTTTTCCAATCTAAATGATTCTGTGATTCTGCTTCACAAATTGAATCCTACAGTCTTCTGCCTGAGTCATCCAGACTCAGGCTGTTACCTTCATCTCTTCCCCTAAACAACTTAAACTGGGAGACAATATTTTTAGCTTTCAACAGTCTTGTTCACCAGAGATATTAAATTAAATTTACTGTGATATAGATAAGCATCCTATTGTTGGTTGTAAACACGGATTCTAAAGGGCGGAATGTTTCCAAGATAAGTGATTCCAAATAATCAGCACCTAGCACAAGAGGTTATAATTTAAGTTTTTAGAAAGCAACTGAAAGAATTTGGATTTGATGCCCTGTTAACCTGGAAAAATAGTACTTTTAGGATGATTTGGGTCCAGTGGCTGGAATAGTGCAAGAGGCACCAACATACTTTATTTTTGTAACAGGGACACTGATCTTGTATAGGATAGGTAACTGCTTGATTATGTTTCTTTTGGAACATGCTTTATACCAATTGATTTTTAATTTGAATGTATCTTTCTGTTTATTCTAATTTTTGTATTTAGAATCTAACACTTCTTTTTGTTTATTTGTTTTTTTGTTTTGTTTTGTTTGGTTGGTTTTTGGGGTTTTTGTTTGTTTGTTTTTTATTTTGATCTACTTTATGTAGATTACACAAGAAATATCTTTCCGAGTAACTGAGATTGATTAGCAAAATTATTATTTGTAGGTTTTATTTTAAAATGGCTCCCTAAGGTGCTTATGACTAAAGAAAAAAGTTCAAACTGATCTCTGATGAAGAAAGCAAGTCATAACAGCAAAGTGTAAAGAAGTAAATTTAGGATATTTGACAGCTTGAAGATAATCCTCTTTCATGAGGATGCCTGACTTCTTTGGTGATTTCAGTGTAATCCACAGGAAATGGTAGTTTCTTTATGCTCTTCAGTCCTTCCTACTTGTTTTCCTTTGCTGCTCCTTGCTTCCTTCCTCTCTTCTGCCCTGATGTGGGTTGCCCACAGGCTGCAGTTCCACAGGGGGTCCCTGTCCCAGGGTGGGTCACCTGCATCCAGTCACATCAGAGGTGTTCCTCCTTCCAGGAGGCAGTCTCTTCTCTAGCCATGTCTCTTCCAAACCTGAGGATGTTTGAAGGCTTTCCTTAATTTATTTTTTTGTTATTGGTATACCTGGAGACAGAACAATTAATATAATCTTTACGCCCTTTGCTTTACTATCACACCTCTTAGGGAAATTATTTTTTTAATACATTTATTCACTGTGGAGCCTGCCCCCATTTTTAAAAAAAAACTAATTTATTCTTATTATTATAAGACTGAAGATTGAAATGGTCATGGTTCCTCTGAGCTTGACAGAAAAAAAAATTAAATTGATTAACAGATATTAGTCAGTGCAGGTAGTAAATTAATTTTTGAAATAAATTAAGAAACTCATTTGAAGCCTTTTCTAACTTTGCTGCATACATATCTAGGAGCAGTTCTTCAGAAAGACCAGCTCTCAGTCATATGTCTTCACCAAAAGATCTCAGTTTCAATGGTAAGGTTTCACTTTTTAAAAGGAAAATTTGAAAGGAGAATTTTAAGAAAAACTTGGAATTATTGTGAAATGTAATGTGACCAATCAAAATAGAAGTATAATTTTATTTCATCTTCTGGTAAATTTTTGAAGAAGTTGTTTTTTTTTTCATCTTATGCTTCCTTTATTTTCTTCACATTGTTTGTCTGCTTTTGTGCCAGCATCCACCAGAAATGGTTGGCTGGACATCCTAAGGCCTAAAAACTCTCTTGATAGTATTTTATAGGCAGAAAAATGTAGGAAAACAAAAGGTGTTATTCTATAATATATACACAGAAAAATATAGGGAAAGAAGCAAGACTCAAAAAATGAATATTTTAATGAAATTAAAGTATTAGGAAATAATCTTGACTTTAAAAATACTAACCAAAATTCAGAGTTAGGGTAAGAAACATGGTGAAAGTTCTACAGAGGCTGTTTCTTCAAAGAGAACATTTGAATTTTCAGATGTCTATACATCAGTGCTTCTGTCTCAGTCCTGGTTGTAGTCAGCCAGTAATGGAAAAGGATTAATTAAATGTGATGTGAGATTAGTTTAAAAGATTAAATACAGATAAAGAGTGACAGCAATCACAGTATTGGTGGAGAACTCTTTACTATGATTCCCTTTTGATGAAATAATTTTTAAAAACAGAATCTAAAAAAAGGGGGTAAAACTCCTTATTTTTAAATACCAGACATATTTTGTTAAATCATTATTTTCTCACAAACAGGTTAATTTTTTCTCTAAATAATTATTGCAAGATACTCTCTCAGCTCTCAGACACACATCAGTGTGTGTGGGAATCACATCAGGGTATCACTAAGTGTATGAACGTTTTTACTCATCCTGCAATCTCACTCATTTTTTTGTTGTGCCATTAGTACAAACATGTGATAAAAGAAATGAAAGGCAGACTACACCTTGTGTGTATTAGTGAAATCGGATGGGGAAATGTTTTGACAAAGCTAAAGAATACTGTGTCTGCCAGGTTAGCTTAAAACTATCCAAAACCTAAGGAAAAAGTGTGAAAGTTCATCAAATGTCATGAAGTAATGTGAAAGTTGTCCCGGGGTAGGCTGTAATGAGCAAAGACACACACTTAAACTCATCAACATACAGATGCATTTCAGTGCAATTTTAATTCATCTTTTTGCAACAGTAAGTGGCATATTGTAAGGTGACATAAGCCTCTTAGTGTTGGCTGTGGACTTCTAATCATGGATATTAAAGTGATTGAGTTGGGGAAGCTGTTTGATAAGATATTCCTAAAAGGTTTATAAAACAGCCTTTTCCATAGCATCAATATCTAATCTCCTTTTAGAGCTGATATGAGTAAGGAATGACTCATACCATTTAGGAAGGTAGTGATAGGATCCATATCATTCTGAGGGTTTTTTTCATTGCTCTCACACAGATTTTCACTTTGATTTTGACCATGTTAATTACATTAACACTTCAAAATTCTGTTTTCTGCATCTGTATAACAGGGATAGTGATAATTAGTTATATCACAGGTTTGCTTGAAAGTTGAGTTCTTTAATACAGTAAACAGAATCAGTATAAATATATTTTTAACGTTAGATTTTTTAAAAATAATGGCAACTAGAGTATAACACGTTTATACTTTCAGTATTAATACCTACAGTTAGATTTCCCTGCTTTAAAAATGAAAAAAATTCCCACTTCTGTGGGTTTTTTTTATTTTTATGCAACTGAATTCCATGAGAGTTTTCCCACTGTTTTAAAGAGGGACTGCTCTTAGTTCAGTGGATAGCTTGCTGTTGACGTGCTGTAACTTATAAAAATATAAAGACCAAAATGTCAATGATGTTTCTGCCACAGAGCCTGAACAATCCATGAGACAGATTAGTCATGCAGAAAAATATTTTTCTCTTCTACTTGTCTTTTCTGTGATCAAGGCTTGTTTCTATGAAAAGCAGAGAAGCTGATTTGGGAAACAAATGTACAGTGTTTTTTGCTTTTGCTTTCTGATTGCACGTGAAAGCAGAAGCAAAATACTAAGTATTGTTTCTTTATGAAAGTAACATTCCAAAAGACAATTAGAAGACTATCTGTAAACATGTAAAACCTTTACAGAGACATTATTTACTTAAGTACCAGAATTTACGTCTGAGATTCAAAAATATTTGGAGAATGGAAATCAAGTGGATTAAAAGATTGCTATTTCCATTGTTTTCATATTAAAATAATGTTGTTAACATCCCAATTGCAATGTTATAGAAACTTCATACAATATGTTTGAATTTTGCTCAGTTATGGGGAAATAGGTATAACTATTTAGGAAGTCCATTGGGGATAATTATGATTTACAGCCCTGAATCTTCTTCTGCAGCTAGAAAGCAAAGGAATAAAGAGGAGTTATAAAATAATGGAAGAGAGCAGATAATTGTGGCACTCTACAGGAGAGTTGTGGTTTTGTAGTCTATCAGAAAAAAATAAATAATGGTATCAGCTATGTGTTTTTGGGCAGACTGATCATGGATGCGTGTATTAGATGTTTTTGGGACATGCCAGCTGACTCAAAACCTTCCTGAATGATAAATGGAGAACTTAGTGGATAGTAAATAGGTGTTAGTATTATATAGTTGTTGAGCTGTTCAGTTCTGCCAAGAATGAAACAACAAGCCTTCCCAGAAGAAAAGCTTTAGGAATATAGATCTCAAAATCTTAAATGCTTCAAGACTTCAGACATATTGGTAATTAGCCTCAGTTTTGGAGGAAGTCCTTAAGGCAGCTCCCAGGTCAAAACACTAATACAGCTACCCCCTTCATCTCCAAGTAAATATCACAATTCAGGCTCTGCTGGGCTGCCTGAGTACAGGTTCTGATGTCATCTGAGGACTCTGTAGGGATCCTGATGCCGTCAAGACATCCACAGAGGAGCAACATCACAGGACCCAGGAGAGACCTCTGCTCTGCTAGACTAGGAGGCAAAATCTGGGATATGTTAGTATGTCTAAAATGACAGTAGAGCACTATGTGCAGCTGCTGAGCTGAGCTCTCAATATCTGCCCTGTGGTCACATGTGAGGTACATAGTTTTCACACTGGTGCCAAAATCAGTTAGTCTTACACTAGAAAACTCTACTGAACTGTGCTTTTGACCTCCAGCAGGCACTGAAGAGAAATACCTCTTTCAAATATGAAAATTGTGTTGTTTATCCAAATGGACTTAATTTTTTTCCTATTGATTTTCTTTCAGAAATAAACTTGTCCATAATTAGCAAATGACTTTCCTGTTGTCCACTCAAGAGCTTCTCCGCTCCACATCTTGAAATACAGGAACGCTTTGGTTCCTCAGACACTACCAATGATAAAATGTGCAAGTAGAATGTTGCTTTTAATTTTGACAAGGAATGTTCTCAGTTTATTTAGGTGCTCTGATTTTCACTCCTTTGCTGACTGCAAATATATTCATCAGTCTTCCCAGAGGCCAAAACCAAGATGCAGCCTTCAAGATGACTGCAATTTACAAGCTGAAGGCTGGCTTTTGTTTACAAATGATGCAACCCTTAATGTTTAATTTAATACTAATAATTTAGTATCATTTCTGCAATGCTTGTAATTAAGTGCTGTAAGTGTCCTTTCTCCATTTTATAACTCTGAGCTGGGTTTTGGGCTTCCCAGATGTTCAAGATGATGCTCAGGATGTTTCCACTCCACTGACACATCTCCAAACGTTTTCCCATGGGAATAAATGCTGCTTGCCCAAATGACTTAGTTCCTATTTAATGTCAATGCTAAATAGGCAAGTCAGTATTCAGTAGACCTCAATGAGATCTCTGTTCTTGGCTGGCTACTGGAATGTATTGAAATACTGAAATCAGGTGCACAGAATTTTTTTGTATTTTCAGAGTGATAGTGTGAGAAGTCAAGATCATAGATAAGTCAGCATCTTTTGCTTCTTAGATGCAATAACAGATTGAGAGTCTGGTAGAGATTTTAAGTCAATGAACTTTCAGCTGTGGTTTTGCTAATTTGTTTTTACCCTGAAGTAGAGTTCTTGGACTCACCATAATGGGACTCAGAGGTATCAAATATTTGAATACAGAAAATCACTAGTGACAAAAAGAGCCAGCTTCCTTTCAATCCATATCCCCTTAAGTGAGCAATTGCTTGCAGTCAGCAAGTATATGTTTATGGATTTACTTCCTTCAGTGTTTTGGTATTTTTAGCATTTAGAATTGAGTTTTACGAAGTTATGCAAAAGGCAGCTTATTGAACTGGAGGAAAAAATGGAAAGACATAAAAATATTTTTAAAAATTTAAATGATGTTTTGTGTAGTCATGTATACATTTTTACACTGGGCTAGTCCCTAGTCTTGGCTAGGGGAAAAAAACAGCACAACCGTTAGTCCCATGAAGACATAGATTTTCTGTTCCAAAACCTACCTGAACACTCTAATGGAGAACTGTATAAAGCCCTGACACTGCCTCTGTGAATGATGATTTTTTTTTGCATGCATTCCTGAGTGATTGACCATTGCAATCACAGCAAAATCAATGTCCTTACTTTCTCCAGTGCACTAACAAAACAAGGACATTGCCAATGAGGAGATAATACATTGTGGAATAGCGGTCTATCAGCTGAATGGTTAGTGATGAAACATGAGCAGCATGAACTATGCCTTTTTAGAAAACCTTTTTAACCTCAGTTAACCAAGGAACTCCCAGATGATTGGAGGTTGGCCAGTGTGATAGCCACTCACAAGAAGGCCTGGAAGGAGGATCTGGGGAACTGCAGGTTGGTCAGCCTGACCTCAGTGCCCAACAAGGTTATGGAACAGATCATCTTCAGTGCCGTCACACAGCACGAACAGGATAACCAGGGGTCAGGCCCAGTCAGCATGGGCTTAGGAAGGGCAAGTCCTACTTGACCAACCTGATCTCCTTTTATGACCAGGTGACCTGCCTAGTGGATGAGGGAAAGTCTGTGGATGTGTCTACCTGGATTTCAGTGAAGCCTTTGATACTGTCTCCCATGGCATTCTCCTGGAGAAGCTGGCAGCCTGTGGTTTGGACGGTGCACTCTTCCCTGGGTTGAGAACTGGCTGGATGGCCGGGCCCAAAGAGTAGTGGTGAATGGAATCACATTCAGTTGGGGACCAGTCCCCGGCATGGTTCCTTGGGCCTCAGGATTGTCTGTTTAATTTCTATAATTATATTCTTTTATGATGTGAATGAGAGCATCCAGTGCACCCTCCCTCAGTTTGCAGACTACAAATTGGGTGATAGTGTTGATCAGCTGGAGGCAAGAAAGCTCTACAGAGGGATCTGGATGGGCTGGATGGATTGGCCAAGACTAAAGGTATGAGGTTCAATAAGGCCAAGTGCTGGTCCTGCCCTTGGGTCACACCAGCCTCAGGCAGCACTGCAGGCTGAGGGCAGAGTGACTGGAAAGTGGCCTGGCAGAAAAATGCCCTAGAGGTGCTGGTCAGCAGGTGACTGAAGATGAGCCAGCAGTGTGCCCAGGTGGCCAAGAATGCCAGTGGCATTGTGGGCTGTGTCAGCAATAGTGTGGCCAGCAGGACCAGGGCAGTGATCCTGTAGATCCCTCTGTAGCCAGTACTGATGAGGCCATACCTCAAATCCTGTGTCCAGTTATGGGCCTCTCACTATCAAAAAGGCATTGAGGTCCTGGAGCATGTCCAGAGAAGGGCAGTGGGGCTGGAGAAGGGTCTGGAGAGCAAGTCCTGTGTGGAGTGACTGAGGGAGCTGAAAATATTTAGTGTGGAGAAAAAGAGGCTCAGGGATGACCTTATTTGTCTCTAAAACTACCTGAGAGGAGGTTGTAGTCAGGTGGGAGTCAGCGTCTTCTACCAGGCAACAAGTGACAGGACAAGAGGAAATGGTCTCAAGCTGCACCAAGGGAGGTTCAGATTGGGCATAAGGAAGAATTTCTTCACGAAAAGGGTTGTCAAACATTGGAATGGACTGTCCAGGGAGGTGGTGGAGTCACCATCCCTGGAGGTGCTCAAGGAATGACTGGACATGGCACTTAGTGCTGTGGTTTAGCTGATGTGTTGTTTGGTCAAAGATTGAAGCTGATGATCTTGGAGGTCTTTTCCAATGATTCTACAAGGATGAGGATAACCTTCTACTCATTTTTTTAAATATTCAAGCAGTGTCTTAGATCTAGCTGTCCTCTTCTCTGAACTGATAGTGAAAAATGTATCTATATGCTTCTCCTTTTCTACTTCAGTAAGTGCTGCCCCATCCTCTTTGTTATTTAGCTGTGAACGGTCTCTTTCCTTCAAGACTTCCAAAAGTGACATAGTGGCTTTTTGCCACTTGCTGCCTAAGGCCTGATATTCATTATGAAGAATTCAATTGTAAAATTCCTTCTAACATAGTTGTTCTTTAAAACAAAGAAAATGTGAGGCACAAGTAGATTTTTATCTTATCCAAAGCAGAGTATTATCATGACATTAAGAAGATAAAGGTGATTGTGTAAAATGCTGAAACAATGTTTAAAGGGAAATAGTAATTAACAAATCCTTTCTTTTAATTCCATTTCCATATTTTCTCTTTCTGGTGTGGAATTGATTAACATATACGGCTATCTGTATTTCATACAATAAAAATATCCCTGTATAAAAATAAAGTAAAAAGAAAACTGAAAGTTGTATCAATAAACATAAAATTATATCGATAAAAACAAACAAAGGCTAAAAGTTTTCTATGGCTTACAGGGACATACAATAACTGAGGATTTGGCCTGAGTGGTAGGTAAGGATGTAAATATTTTTTTATAAAAATATTGGGTTTTTTTCTAGAAATCTAGAAAGACAACAGAAATGTTTTGTGTAGGAAGTGATGACATAATTTTCTCTCATGTGTCTCTTATGTTCGTGTGCTTGAGAATGTTGTTGAATTCTGCTTTCTGTGTCTCTGTAACAGTGTTTAGGGTAGAAGAGGCATTATTAGGCATGATCTCCTACTTGTATGTAGTAAATTAAAATCCGTTCTGGTCTGATTGGCAGTTCATCAATATTCTTAATCCTTTTTTGCTCTTCATCTGTTGACAGACTGTGTCAGGGAAGGTCAGAATCACTCTTCTGAGATGAATAGTCTTGAAACGGTCAGAGCTGTTTGCCTTTTTTACCTTTTCTTTTGCTCTCTGTGTCTTTTTATTCCTTGGCAAGCAAAAGAATCAGCCTAGTGATACTACTTAGTGTTTTCAGTATGTCAGTTTTACCAGTTTCTGTATGTTTAGTGCATTTATCTCAATTAATGTATCAAATATCTCCTGTTTTCTGAGTTTTCAGCCATGAATGACAGGCTACCAGTAAAGACTAAGCTAACCAGTTATTACAACCGCGTGGTAGAAAGAGTGTTGTATTCAGTAGGGGAGATTCTTAATATTCCTCCTCCTTTCTTGTTTCTTGCTGCAGTCTGGGATCATAACATATCCCTGTCTGCAGCACGAGAGTCAGGCTGCACCAGAGTCTTGGAATATGCCATACATAACGAGGGGATTTTTGTTCTCTATTTAATAGGGCTTTTGTTATTGTGTCCCATACCTGCATCACTGTCATCACCTTAAAAAAATACACAAATTTGATCTGGTGCGCAGCACAAAAGCTTGCAAAGTAAGCTGAATGGGTTGCTGTGAAAGTCATATTCTGAAGTTTTATACAGGCTTTTTGATTTTCTGGGTGGATTTTATTGCAATAAAATTGCATCAGACTTTAAGGGTTTAATTCAGGCAGGTCATCTATCACCACTGACAGACCCTTCTGTTAGTAGGCTTTCACTTTAAAGTACTAGTATAGTATTTAACACTCCTAATCCAATACAGTCAAAGACAACCAGCTGTATTTTCCAGTACAACCATTTCCTGGACCCAAGGAAAAGGAGAATATTTAAGACGGCAGGAATCTGTGTAAGGTTTTATTGCAAATTTGGGCGTGTTGATTTGTGCTGTGCTATCTGCTGATGAATATAACTCTGTGTCAGGGTTACATTTGACTTTGAATCATCATATTTGAATAATTTTTAAAAGGAAATTAAAGAATATAACACAGACATCAGCAAACACTGAGAATACTGAGTTGGGAGAATGCATCTCACTGGCACAGTAGGATATATTTAGTCATATGGATAAAGTCAGCAGAGGTGTCTGACACAGACACCTATTAGGCTGTCAGACAGTCTCCCAAGAGAAATGGTGGAATCCCTACTACTGGCAATATTTAGCATTTGATTAGAGAAAGCAGTAAAAATGTGCTGAAAGGAACAATCATATTTGACAGGAGCTTCTAATAGACAATCTGTTCTTTTTCATCTCTAATTTCTCTAATTACATGCTCAAACTTGAGGGAATAACAATTTAAAGACTACCTTTAAGAATCTCAGTAAGTATTAACTACTCTTTACTGTTTTGTTCATTATTATGTTCACAAATGAGAAGTCCCATTACCTTGTATGCAGGTTTGGTTTTGGTTTTGGTTTTTTTTTTTTTAATTATACCTGGCCTTTCTGCAATAATTCCTGTACAAGATTGTGCTAGTTGAGTTCCCTTTTACATATTTTTAAAATCCAGGAATAAAATCCTGTGGTTCCCTTAATCCTTGTGTTTCCCACATCAGGCTAATCTGTATTTCCTAGTCAGACAATATCTCCTAGAAAATGAAATATTGCTGTTAACAGCATGCCATGGGTAGGCACTTTTGATTTTACTCCTCTACTGTGCACAGGACCAAGAAGAATTTCCAGGAACATTTTTGTTCAAAGGTGATTAGCGGCAGTGCAAACATTGCTGCATTCACTGTAAGCAACACTTGTATAATAAATAAGTTTAATCATTGTCATAAGCAGAAAAAAACAATTAGTTCATCTCTTCTTCAACTGGTATCAACCTAACATTTAGCTTCCCTAGTGCTAGATTGACATTCATAACTTTTAAAGTATGATTTTTTTCATAGTAAATTTCATTACATCAACACTTCAGAACAAATTTTTTTTTAAAAAAGAAGTTTCATCAAGCATATTTATATTATATATATAACACAGTATTTGGGTTGCAACTTCAAAAATAAAATCAAAGGTATTGTGGTACTGGTAAAATACTACTTAGCTGTATGCCTTTAAACAATACCAAATAAGAGTTACCATTTTTATGTCTTCTAAATAGTCCTGTAAGGTCTTCCTTAAGATAAGAAAAATAAATGGAAGAATTAAAATGTTTATGTGAAGAGGCAAAAATTATGCAAAATGCATAAATTCCATATACAGGACAATTTAAAATTTAGTGTCCACATTTATTTTCAGAAATACGTTTCTATAAAATTAGATTCTAGAAAATACATTATGAACTTTCTTTGTAGCTGTCTGGGACATGTGGAATTTGATTAAGCAAGAGCTGTAATTTATGAACGAGGTATGGGTTGTCTGGCAAATACTAGGATGTACAGATTCCAACATTATGAATTCCTGAACTCTCATCTAGTCCATCTTTAGGATTAATAAATAAATAAATCTTTATTTGCCTTGGGTTTTGAGTGCTTAAAACAAGTTTGTCTCTAATTTCACTGGGAAGATTTGTGACATATATTACTAATTCCTGAAATCCTTAATGGTTAAATATATTTAAATAGAGCACAAAAGTGGACCAAAACCAATAGGATTGCACAAAGAATTAACCTGTGTATTTTCTTGTCTTTTCTTGACAGAAAAAAATACAAGGCTATTTTTGTAGAACTTTTTTCTTCAGGGTTGCAGTAAAACTGTACAGATCTAGGTGTTAATCATGATGAGTCCTGCAAGTCTTTTCCTGAGGGAATTTTCTAAATTCAGAGATGTGGGTAGCTTATAGAATTTGAGGATGTATTTACTAGAGCACAGTATCTTGCATTCAGCCAAAGTTGTATTTAAACAACCTACTTCCAGCATTAATAATACATCAGAATTAAATTTGATTTAAAATTAAATGTAGTTCAAGGTCCTGTAAAGCACCTATCAAAGTATTTCTCCTTTTTGCTGGTATTACAGCATTTACTTATGCATTAAAAACAGTGGACAATCCAATTTTCAACAGCTGGAAAAAAAAAATAATAATTTCCTGGCCTTCCCAACCACTGAAGGCCTGGAAATTTGATTTTTTTTAGATTACTACAGAGTTTATTTAACATATTAGAGAATTTATTTAACATATAAGGCACTGTGTCTGCCAAGTCAAAGCAATGTGAAATGCTTTAAACCACCAATACATTAATAAACTTTGGCAGAAAAGTAGTCACCCTTAGTAGATACTTGTAATTATACTCTTCCATGGACAGATTTATGCCAGCTCCATGTATTGCTTCTACAGCTGGGGGAGCATCAAGATGCACAAAAAGTTCACCATCTGATTTACTGGAAATTTTGTGAAGAGAAATATTAAATGTGATAAAAACCTATAGTGGATGTATTGCAGCCCATCCTCCCTTGGTAGCCAAAGGCTGCTTTCTACTCTGTTCATTTTAGTTCACAAGAAAAATATATCTTTCATTTAAGTTCCATTTTAAGTTTCATTTAAGTGTTATATTGTCACCAGTGCAACTTGGCACTGTAATATATTAGCACTCAAATACAATGTAAAGCAGTACATTAACAGCAGTACAATAACAATTGAAGATCCTTTCTTCAGAGATCTCAGAGTCATAGAGAAATGCAAAAATGCAACCTCCTGCAGATACAGAAAGAAGATACGCTGATTAATTTTCATCTGCACTTGCTGCTTACTACTAAAACAAGTAATTTTATTGATATTAGAAGAAAGAGATGTTTCTGTGAGACATTCCTGTGGAATGGGATCTGAGTAAGGGATTGACACTGCAGTTAGGATGCTATTCCGTAAAGAGGGCCAATATGAAAAACACTACAAATAAATGGGAGAGGAGAGAGTTTCAGAGTCGATGGCAAAAAGGGGAGAGGGAACGTGCAACAGGTTAAATGGGTGTAAACAGTGGCTGTTACACAGGGCTTTGACACATGAATTCAAAGTTTTAATGTGCGTCATGAGCATAGGAGAGCAAGCAGAAGGGTTTGAAGAAAAATGTTAATCGGATGAATGCTGTAATATAATAATTGCAGAAGTAAATTCTGTTGTAGGCCACAGTCTTGCAAATAAGGAAGGAGTAAGAAAAGTCTCTTTTCTGTTAGATTTTCTTTTACATGTTATTTCTGTTCTGATTTTCAGTACACCAAAATGTATTTTAAATGTTATTAATTCATTTTGCATTAAGTTGAAAAAGGTTTTGGTTTTGGTTTTGAAAAAAAAAAAAACAAAAAACAAACAAACAAACAAAAAAAACCCCTGCATTTAGTAGAGTACATGGCAATCTTTTGAAGTATCTGAGATTGTGTTTTACTGTGCCTGCTTTTGCAGTGCACAGCTGTTTACTTCTATGTCCCCTGTCCTATCTTTACTTGAGTAGGAAACTTGTTCAGTTTCACTCATTCTTATGCTTATATCAATGTTCTAATACCCCAAAGATTACAATAAGATATTCATGTCTTACATATTATCTTATGCATATGTCAATATTCTAATTGTTCCACATAAGGGTTATTTAAACCATTGAAATAGGAATATGTATATGTTCTCTGCTTTGAATTTGTAAAATGTCCATGACTGTGATTATATTGAAATTTCAATTATATTTCTATGAGTTTATGAAAAATGTTAATCTCTTTATGTTTTACCATTCGTTTATAAAGGTGTTTCCCACTGCTGGTGTGAAGACTGATTTTGTTAAGAGATCAAATGTGTTGAGATCCCTTCATTGCCTGTGGCAAGCTTGTCTACTCTGGGTTATCTCAGCACTGTAGACTCTAGTTCACATATTGAATTTATGAAGTCCCTAACATAAAGCTCTGATTTTTCAATTGATTATTATTCCCATTTTAATTTCAACATTATTTTTATTATTGCTACTAATAATAATTCTTATACATATAGTGTCACTATATTTGCCTTCTAGTTCATCTTCAAAATGCTCAGTAGTTCTCCCAGTGAGGGGATATATATCATCTTTAGTAGTTTTCCCTTTTTTCCACCCTGCAGGTATAGCTGAAGAATCCATGACCACCTATGATAATAGGCATATGTACTTAGGGAATAATTTATTCAGAATTTCAGTTTCTAAATAGAAACTACAATTTTGGGAATCCTTGCTCAGCAACAGACTAACTTCCCAGGAACTTCAATGGGATTCATCTGCTCTAACTGCGGTTTTCAATGCTGAATAATCCAAATCCAGAGTAATTACAGTTTTTACTCTTTGTAGTAGGTAAAGCAAAATTACTATTTATCTAAATTACAGAAAATGAATATATATGGAAGTATTCCTCTACCTATACTTGGAGCTGCTACCATTTTAGAATCATAGAATGGTTTGGGTTGGGAGCAACCTTGAAGGCCAAACCCCCTGACATGAGCAGGGATACCTTTCACTAGATCAGATTGCTCAGACCTCCATCCAGCCAGACCTTGAACACTTCCAGGGATGGGATATCCACAACTTCTCTGAGCAACTAGAGACTCACCACCTCAACAGTAAAGAACTTCTTCTCAATATGCCGTTCTCCCGTGTCATGTCACTACATGGCCTTGTGAAAAACCCCTCTCCAGCTTTCTCACAGGCCCCCCTCACGTACTGGAAGGTGCTCTAAGGTCTCCCCAGAGCCTGCTCTTCTTCCAAGCTGAACAACCTCAGCTCTCTCAGCCTGTCTTCATAGAGATGCTCCAGCCCTGTGATCATCTTTGTGGCTCCCTCTGGACTCCTTTTAAGAGGTCCGTGTTCATCTTATGTTGGAGGCCCCAGAACTGAATGCAGTGCTCCAGATGAGGTCTTGTGAGGATGAAAAAGGGGGGCAGAATCACCTCCCTCGACCTGCTGCCCACGCTGCATTTGATGCAACCAAGGATGCTTTTGGCTTTCTGGGCTGCAAGTACACACTGATGGCTCACACTGAGCTTCTCATCAACCAATACCCCCCCAAGTCCTTCTCTTCAGGGCTGCTCTAAAAACATGAGCAATAAATTCTTTCAGATGATAACTAACTTACATACCTTAAGGTCAGTTATCTAAATCTAACACATCCATCCTGAACTCCTCTTATAATTACTGAAAAGAAAGTTCTCATTTAAAGAGCAGTTCAACTTGTTTTCAAGTATGTGTAAAAAGTATGAATTACCCTTTAAAAATATTTTATTTCTACCCTGTGAGTCTTATGGGAATTTACTGCCAGGTTACTGGTAAATGACTGGCTTTTAACTTTCTAAGCTGAGGTGATACAGATGTATGAGAAAATTTGGATGTGGCCAAGTCACAACAGAAAAGAGAGTGAGACAGCAACATTAAAGCAGGGTGAACAAAATAGTGAAAACTGTACAAAGGTCCTTTTACTGGGAAACAACTGCTTCTATTTAGGAGTTGCAGTTACAGTTGGGTATTTATACCTTCACCTTCTCTGAGGTACAGGACTAATTTTTGTGTACTACTGGATGCAGTTAATGAGACGCACTACTCTGGTTCTCTGTCTGCAGGTATTTTTCTAGTTCACATATTTGCCAAGTAAAGTGCTGAGTCGCATAACTCACTTTATTTTTACATATTGTTTGTGGTTTGCTTTTTTTTTAATTCTATATATTTTGCAGTTTGCTACTTTAGAAAGAGTTGGGCTATTTTCTATAAAAAGCAAATCAGTTTCAACTTTCTCACAATGTATTTTATCATTTATTACTCGGACATACGTGAAATATTGTGAGTACAACAGTTGTCATTAGAAGTAGTAGAATTGTTTTCCTTCTTGGTTTAACAGAGTTGAAACCTACCATTTTTCAGAGTACACTGTGAAACTTCTATTTTCTAAGGCCATTCAAGAAGCGATGATTTACACTTGGTGCATTTGAGTGTGGGCTGTTGCTGTTTGAAGGAGGGTCTTAACACTATGAAGAAAATCCATATTTAAAGAGATCAGATTGTGCTGTATTAGGATACCCTTGTAATTAATACTTAACATTTTGTTTGTATTTTTAATATCTCTTTCAGCATATGAAAATTGAAGAGGATTTGAGTAAATCTAAATAATTAAAGTCCTTCTCAATGGTATTTTGAGTGTTGACTCAAATTGAAACATAACCTTTTCTCAGGTAGTAGTAGAATATAAGCCTTTTTTCAAATATGTCCCTTTTTGCTTCTACATCCCTTTTTCCCCTGACTGTTATTTTCTTTATCAGTAGTAGAGTAGTGAGTATTTTCTCCTGAAATGAGTGTTCCTGATGCTAATTTCAGGTGCTGTTTTGAGATTCTTGTAAGAGGTTTTTCTGACTGCACTTTGTCGGGAAAGACTTAGATTTGCTTATTTTCAAATTAGTCACTTTTTTAATGGAACTCTATTTTAAATTTTTTCTTGCTTTTTCATCTTTTTTTTTTTGGTTATTATTTTTCAACTCTAAACACCAAAACTCCTCAAAATCATCCATAATTATTTATAAACATTCTTATCCCTGCTTCAGCTTCAAATGTACAGTTCTATTGTTTTGTCCCAGTCCAGGATGTATCATTGTAAGGCTGGAGCAAATCCTAGACACTGGAAGACTTTAGTTTTGTCTGACACAAAATAAAGAGGTCTTCTTTTTTTTTCTCTTTTAATGTTTTAGAAAGTTGTTTTATTAAGGAATACCTGAGAAAAGATAGCCTGGCACAAAAACCTAGCCTAGAAATGGTTATCAGTTTGACTTTGAATATTTCTAATAGTTCCCTCATTGAATTTTTATTTCAGTTCACTGTAGTAGGCTTTTTCTTCTGACTGGTGGTGGCAGCTACCATGGGTAGAGAAGACTCCTACAGAGGAAAGGAGTCTTCCCAGGTACACAGTCACAGTCCCTTGAATACCCTTGAGAATCAAAACTCATCAGTAACTTTTTGGAGTTCAAAGAATGCTGTTTCCCTCAGGTTGTGCTTATCTGCACCCTCATTAGCCTCATCAAAGAACTCTGAAAATTTAGAGAAGTGTTTTATTCCCTTTCACTGAAATTGAATGGCTTTACCCTATCTACCCTTTTATTCAAGTTTTCTAATATTCTGATGAATATGGAGATATTGATCAGATCAGGCCCAAAGACAATTTATCTGAGATTATCTCTGAAAAGGGATTAGAATTTACACACAAGAGGGGATTATCTACATTTCTAGACACATATATGTGAAGATTTCTGGTGAAATAAATGAAACTGTAGAAATTTTAGAACAAGTGTCTGTCTAAGTTTAGAGAACTTAGAAAAAATTATAGCTAAAACAGAGGGACAAATCTCCTTCAATTTCAAAACAAATTTTAATTAAGATATGATAAATGGAAGGATAATAGTTCCTAGCTATAATTTATATATATATATGTATTTAAGATAAACAAAACCAACCAGAACTAAACGAGTAAAATAGAAAAAAAAACCTGAGCNTCTGCTTATATTCACTTAGGCTCTGCCCAGTCCCTCCCCCAGGGCGGAGACTTAAACAATGGGTGATTTACTCTGTGAGATAAACAATGGCCTATTTTTGATACCCCTGATGGGCCATTAGCAGACATGACCCCTCAGGTGGGTGTGGAGGCAGAAGAATTTCCTTATCTCATAGAAGTTCCAAAACACCCAACCTGCAGCCTGAGGGGTGTGCTGTCCCTTAGACAATAGCTGCTAATGTGCCATTGTGAGCAGTTCATGGTTAAAAATGGCATAAAGGCTTTAGAATACACACCCACACAGTGACAAACTGATCTTGGCTACTAAAACCAGGACAGTGTCATATTCAAATCACTGACAGCATAGGTAATCCTTTTTCCTTCAATGTGGTGAAGGTAAAGCGCTAGTAACTTATTTAGGTTCTCTCAGTGAACAACTCTGTTCCTATCATCATAAATATAAACAACATTTACCAATTTAATGTGGTTTGTTTGTTTGTTTTTAATATAAGGACTAATAGACCTAGAGAGTGCATAAAGTAGCCTGACTCCAGTGCTAAGTAAAAAGTTACACTCCTCATCACACACAGAGCACAGAGTACGTTAATTTGGACATCGTCAAGCTGGAAGCCTCTGATCTCAGCAGGGTCTAGGTGGGAGCTGGGTGTTTCATCTCTCAAAGTGCCCATCTATGAAATACTTTCAAGCATTAAACTTGGAGGTTCTGGGAACCTGAAGGTGAAAGACAAGAAAAGTGCTCACAGAGTTTAAGGCACTTTAAAGACATGAAAGGAGCTATTTTGGGTCTCAGTTTTAGGCACCTAAAGGCTTGGTAGGTGTCTGGGTACAATGCATCATATTGAACTTTTAATAAATGCATGTATGTACCTTACATAAACACTTCACCCGTAGGATTAGAAGATAATTCTCATAGAGGTTTACACAACTAAAAGAACATTATCCCGAAGATAGGGCATTTTATTATTAAATATATATTGTGCTTTTTTTATTTGCCTCTGTTTTCCAGCCATTTCATTTGAACCATTTGCACTGTATTGACCTGCTCTGAGCCTTTAGGGAGGCTGTTAAAATCTTTAACGTGAACCCACAGAGGTGTCAAATATTAACAAGTGTTCTTTGCGCTGCTGATGCTGAACGTTGATCCACCTCAGGCATCAAAAAACTGAGAGAGCTAATTTGTAATTGTCACTTTTCCCTTTCTCTCCTATGGTGGGTAAGCAGACTGAAATGTCTTTCCTCTAGCTATTCAGCTTTATATAGGAACTTGCATCGTCCTTGTCATCCAAGTAGCAGAATCCCCCCCAGTAGCATACTCATTCGTGTAACTAACATCTATCTCTTGGGGTTCATTGCTTCTCTCATCCTATCCCCAGAAGCAAAATTGTATATTTAGCTATATAATGCTCAATATATCACTGTAGTCTGCAGGGATATGTTTTTAACTGTAGTTTTTGCTGTGAGTTTACAATAATGAAGGCAAGTCAAACCAGTGCCCTTCCACCCAAAATGGAAGATGATGAGGCTTGTGTGGACTTCAGATTCTAGAAGAGACCATCCCCCAGTCCCAAAATGGGTCTCCCCTTCCTGCCCAGAAGGGCTTTCCTTTACTTCAAGCTGACATGATGCCTGAGTATTGAAGTTACATCCAGAGTCCTGTCCTTTCTTCAGGCCATACAGCACTACAGAGATGAAGTCTTCCAACTGGAATCCACACTTGCCCTCATTGCTGGGTACACCCGAGGAACAGGCAGATTTAATATGCTTGACCTAAGGAGACAAAACTGAATGTTTCCTCTACTGAATGTTTTCTTTAATTTGAGAGTGCCAGTGAAGACTTGTCCAATACTATTACGGAGTTGAAATAGCAGAAATAAGGAAGTACCAAAATAATACTGTACTTTGGGTGGTTATGATTGTATACTAGTGTGGTTACTTATTGGAAAGCTGTCATTTTGGAGCTGCCTCATGCTGTCCCTTCTCCCCAGCCTATTTAAGTTTTTCATAAGTTGTGGGGAGAAAAAATTGCCTTCCACTGTAATTAACATTGAGTCAAAGATTTTTAAGCGCCCTGTTTCCTTTAGTACTTAACCTTAACAATCAGGTTGTCTTGTGACAACAAATGTTTCATTTCTATTTAACTGAAAATACTGGCTCTCGAAAACCTCAGAGAAGGAAAAAAAATGTTTCCATACAGCCTTCTTCTTGCCTACTTGTCATATGAGAAGAGCATATCAAAAGTCATCCCTTGGATTATATCCTTACTCGTTCATTATCTGGTTCCTGAGTATTCTTGGGTTCAGAGTCAGCTGCAATGGATCATAATTACCCATGACTCCCGCAGTGGAAAATTCAAGCATTAGATTAGTTGAACCACTTTCTGAAGTCACTTGTGCCTCTCTGCCTTAGGCAGACTAAACATTTGTCTGAGCCCTTCAATGAGGACCCTGAAGTTAGATGGGAGGAACCTGTAGTAAGGTGTCCATTTGCCACAGAAAAGCATGCTTTTAAGAAGAGTGGGATGCTCAGTGACGGAAAAGGTGCTTACTGTAAGCTATTTATAAAAATGATAACCCATTACTTGCTTCACAATTATTGTTTCTCCTAGGTTGTTTTGTTTAGGTTTTGGTTTGTTTTTTTTTAATAGACTGAATATTAAGATTTTATCACAATACTAATTTTAATAGTGTAGTACACCTGCCATTTGTTCATTTCTCCTGTAGGTATTTATGGAACTGTTTATACAACAGACTGTAAGGAGATTTATTATTTTTTATCATCCATCAGTATTCTACACAGATTCCACTGAAGCTGTGTAGTTTGGACACTGCACCACAGTTTATCAGTAAATAAGCTGGGTCCTTAAATGAGTAACTGATTTCTTTACCCTTGCAATGCACAGGTTGTGCTTCACGATTCACAGTTCTCTTCAGTGGGCTGCATGTTTGGCATGACACTGGGCAAGAATACCATGCATACGTTGATGCAAGTTATTTTTACAGCTTGTTAGTATGCTTTGATTTATCACTCTTCTAAGCTGTGGTGTTCTGTTTTCCCCTTAGGGATACGATGATGGGTATGGGGGTGAATATGATGATCCAAGCTATGAGGCGTATGATAACAGCTATGCCACCCAAACACAAAGGTAAGTGTATTTTTATGTTATTTTTTCAAGGTATACTCTTCTTTCTTTGCTTTTCATATAAATTTCCTGCTTTATTTGCCAGGTTAAATTTTACAAAATCTCACAGGACTTTAAAAAAACTGTCAAAAATAATAATGGCAGTTAGATCTTATGCACAGAGATATTCAAATTAGGTACAAATGTAAGCAGCTATGTTTTTAAAATTGGTGCAAATTAAGGGTATTTATTTAACAAACGATTACATCATTTTCCTATCTGATGTCATTCTGAACTTGTTTAGGCAGTTTTATGCCTTTACTGGTGAGAAGTGTTCAAGGGCATCTCATATTTATGGCTTTTACAATGTTTTGGGCAAAACCAGAAGTTAAATAAAACAAAATAGTTGTGATGGTAAATGCTTGTTTCTGTTGGCATCCCCCATTGAGGTAAACTATAGAAGGAAATTACATGCCAGAAGCAAGGCTGAAACTATTTGTTTTCAGCCAGTTACTTTCTCAGCAACTCTCAGAATTGGTAAGTTTGAAAATTTATTTTATCTCCTTTCAATGTACAATAATGGAAAAAAATTATATTCACATCTTTCATTGATTTGTGTCACTAAAATAAGTTAATAAAAATGATCCCTTTTTTAATACACATACACTACATGCCCTCATCTATTAATTTGATGGTTGGTCCATGTTTATTAAATATGGAATGAGTTCTTTTTCACAGTTCAGCTGAAGGATGAAAGGGTGCTTCAGACCTTTATTCAGAAAGTGCTCTTATGGATTGCTAAGAGTACTTGTAAGACTAGAAAGGCAAATGAAATTTTAACAAGAAAAGACACAGGTTTGAACTGAGTGTGATTCTCACTGGGAAGAAAGTGATGTATACGTACAGAGTTCTGCATTCCAAAGACCAGAGGACCTTAAACTTGCTTTTTTATTTAACCATCTACTTTTGTTGAATGCTTTGCTGATGAAAATGCCTGTCAGAATTACATTCAGTTCCAGAACGGCTGTCGTGAGTGGTACTGGAGCTGATAAAAGTACTTCATAAGTATTTTTATTACCAGTGAAGTATATTTAAAAGATTTTGTTGCACCTAAATGTAAACCCCGTGCTTTAACACTTTTGAGTAATTATACATTACTAGCTGCACCCATCATGTCATTATGTAAGTGGATATTCGTGTTGTCAAATATACTCCAGCCTTTTTGAAAAGAGTTCTGCTCATCTTTTGCTACAAAAGTGAATTGTCACAGGAGGTATTGCCTCTGATGTAAAAACAATAATTAGTTGGAAATCTCTCTGCTGTGACATTGCTTTATATCATTTGAATTAACCTGTAATTTCTTTGCAAGTTGATGTCCCAGGCAAAGTAAATGACAAATATATCAAGTTTATAAGGGGTGTATTATAATGCAGCTAGAACTAGCAGTGATAATTTGACTCAAGAAAGAAAATTTATAGTCATGTAATTTAGTCAATTAAACAACTATTAAGTTTAGTCATCAGATATGTTTTCTACTAACATGATCTACCTCCAGGATACTTGAACTGTTTAAAATCTGCAACTAACCTATTTCCTTTTGAAATATATGACAGGACATGTGGTCATACTTATCCATGTTTAGTAGCACTTAATGCCACAAGCACTCTATTGATTTCAAGGAGAGCACTTTCAGAACCACACACGTCTCATTTTAAAGATTTAAAGAACAAATGGACCATTAGATACACAGTTTGGATTTCTGTACCTTATTGTCCCTTTGACTTCACAGAAATACCTTCCTACTGAGGCAAAAATAGTACAATACAATGAAATAATGTGGCCAAAAGATTTTGTTAGATGTGTATATCAAAGTGTTTTCTCCAAGACTCAGATCTTGTTTAACAGTATACTCCAGTCATATGAGCAAGACATATCATGTGCACACCTAACAAAGAAGATAAGTAGTCCTTCTTCAAAGTACTTATTCATCTCATGCAGTGTGTGATTTACAGGAAAAATAGTAACAAAAAATTGTAGACAATGTCCATGCTCAACCAGAAAATTATCATTACTGTCTTCTGCAGGGAATGACTGAAATTCTAAAGCATGAGATGAGACAAAATTGTACTTAGTGGCTTAATGCAGAGCTCCAAGGTTTTTATTCATATTAAGGCCAGAGTTTCCCATTGCTTTTTATGGTTCATTAAGGAACCAATGTGGACATTTGTAGAGTAGGTACAAACTCTTCTCTGACTGTCTCGTTGTGTGTGTTGACTAAGCCTTATTCTCTTCATTGCTTCAAACAGAAGACCGTGTTGGGGTGAGGGGTCATGAACAGATGGATTGTTAGGGATGGTCTCAACACAAGCTGAATTCAGTGGGTTTTAGAGCTGAGCACACACAGTAAGTCAGGCCTTGTTTCCCTGCTTAGCCCATGTGAAGACAGTGTTTGGGCAACCCGCCACCACCACCCCTGTTACCCCTGCCTTTGTTTTCCAGACTTTGTATCTACTTCCCATTTGCTCACCAGCTTCTTTCTTCCCATTTATATTTAATTTTGGAGCCCCTAGTCCTTCATTACCCAAGTGGTCTGATTTAGAATTTTACAAACTAGACTGCCAACAGCAGAGAAAATGAGCACACTATCAACAGGCACTGTGCTACAGCATAGGTTTATGGTTAGTAGAAGGAGAACCAAAAATACCAATCCCCAGGGCCATCCAGCTGCTATACTTTCATGCCAATTACCTAAAACTCTGTACTAAAGGTCTGGGACCATGTTGCAGGTCCAGCAGTACATTTTGTGTAGGTCCTTCTCTAATGGACTTCCCTAATAAACTTCTCCAGACAAAAAACTCTGTCCTTCATGACAGCAGTCTGATTTTTAGACTGAAAATAGTGGGATGGGGTCACTTGTGGAATAGATTGTGACAGAGTCTCAGAATCAGGATGGCATGAAACTCTCAATAAATCTGCATGGCTGAATGAACTCAGAGGAACCTCAAGCACTCTTTGAAATGGACAGAAGAAGCAACTTGAAGAAAGAGAAAAGCAGGACCCTCACTGTGGTAAGTAACACTTGTACCTTATGTTTGGGGAGACACTTTAGCAATGAAAGAATTATGGGCTATGACAAATGCAGTCTATATTGCATGAGGTATGTCCTGCTTTAATAACAGAAGTTATATTTATAAAGCCACCTGTTTCCTCCTTTTCTTCTTGTCCCATAATTACAAGCCAGAACACAGTATGGAACCTAGGGACAGAGCTCTAAGTAAACAACAGGCTACCCTTCCCACCTCTGTCTATAACCATTATTTACAGGATTCCATGAAAGATTACACATTTATGGAGGACATTTAGAAATCTTGCTCACTTTAAAAATTTGTTCATACTGATGTCAAAATACAGTTCTTAAAGTAATTAGTTTGTCCAATACCAAAGAGAGAAAGTAAACAACCATTTCAGTGGGCAGGAGAAGGCATCAGATCTGACATACATCCCATGGGCAATGTTGCACTGTTGTCTGAGTTTCTCCATGAAACCTCTTCTTCGTCTCTCTTGCTCTCCCTTCCATCTAGTGTGAAGATAGCTTTCAGTGACAGGAGCTCTTCCATGCTCAGATACACTAAGAGATACTCAGTCGTTGTTATTTTCCTACACTACTCCCCATGCACTTAAAAGTCAGACAGAGGACACTCAAAACCTTTCTGCCAACTAGATTTACCTCCCAAACCCATAATCTGACAACTTTGTTTAAAAATATAAATCCTAGACATGCTATGCAGAATGGTAGAAGTGTCAATTTCCAACTCAGCTGTAACACAGAAAATGCAGAAGAATCCTATTAAGTTTTCAAAATTAAATATACTTTTTGATTTTCTTTTCAGGAACTTCTGAATCTGTTGAACTACCACCTCTGTCCAGGATTAATGGGCTGAGGACACCAGATCACCAGGAGAAAAGGATGCAAAGTTCTGTGAGGGGATCTAGAAGATGTACCTCTTTGGTTACTCAGAGGTTGTTAGGGAATCAGACTGTACCACATGCAAAGCATGGCCAAACTCCTCAGCCAAGACCAACAGAACAATTTGGCAGAAATGGATCAGTTGCTGATTAAATGAGCTGAGAACCGTGATGGCCAGCACAGCCATCTTCAGTTCTGCTACCACATTTGTAGTCATCTCACTGACCTTTGTGTCTCTGCCAGCACGAACAGTTTCATTTCTAAGGTACTATGTCTTACAGCCAAAAGAGATACTAAAGAAATCTGAGACTGACTGGCCAGTCAGGGGATGAACCAGGAAGGGTATGTTCTCTTTAACACACTTGTTACTACACTTGTACCACACTTGTTAACCTATCCAGCCATATGTGGTGTAAACAATGATGCCTGATGAAGCTTAAAATTTGGGTTTGATATTATTTCCTTGCTCCGCAGTGTCTGGCAGGAACACTCACACATGAGTTCTGGGTTTTGGGAACAGGCAGATGATATAATGGCAATGACTTCCAAGTCTGGCTGCTTGGCTTTTTCTTCTGTCTTTTTTTCTGTATGGCTTTTGTTTAAAACATAATTAAGTAACAAAATGAATTGCCAAGTGTGTACTTTCTAAAGAAAGAAGAGTCTATGACTCCCATCTCAGGCTGGAAATGGACTTGTAAATCTTGGGAAGCCCATAACTCACTGACAAGAATAGAAACTTCAGTGATAAAAGGTAGACAAAAATAGTGCACAACATTGATGTTGCAGATACCATCCCACAGCAACACAGGCCTTGTAATGATGTACTGTCACCCTTGCTGTGACAGCAAGATGACATAGGTAAAGAGCATTTCTCTTGCCTGCCCGGACACAACTAGTGACAGTGATCCAATGTTAGAGCCTTGAAGAAATTGAAAAATAATTACTCTTAATCTTGCAAATAATTTATGTAATTCTATAGGCAGCAGTCGTCTGGACACAGATTTCACGCTGGTATGCCAATGATTTTGGGCTAATGATTTCTTTTTGGTCTGTCAAAGCCAGACTGCAAACCCATCCTGTATTTGCTGAGCAAACAGCCATACTTCTGTTTCTGAGAGGCCATGTTATCTCTGAACTTCCCTTCTAAGAAGTTAACGATAATATAGAATCTAAGCTTTAACATCAAGAAAGATGGCATTAATATGTCTGAAGTAAATTCTACATTTTTACATGATCTGAAGACTTGCAAACCTTGTGGTAGATGCTGAAATGGAATTATCTTGGAGAACTGAAGAAGAGAGAAAGAAAAGGAGACAAAGAAACTCAAGCTG
The DNA here is from genome assembly GCA_013399695.1 of Formicarius rufipectus. Taxonomy (NCBI): domain Eukaryota; kingdom Metazoa; phylum Chordata; class Aves; order Passeriformes; family Formicariidae; genus Formicarius; species Formicarius rufipectus. The sequence continues at coordinate 181,614 of VXAU01001600.1, read as the reverse complement.
ACTGATAGTTTTCATCTAACTGATTTATATTTAATTCAAAAGACACAATTATCATACCTACAGCTGTGCTGTCATGTGCAGAGTCCCACTGGGGTCCTCTTTCTCAATATTAGTCACAGAAATAAAAGGAGAAAAACCTTGCCTGTGTCCACTGTTCTGCTATGGCAGATACTTGAACATATCAATGTAGTATTATGCCAGTAATTATATGTTCATAGCAATATCTATCAATTCAACCTGTAACAGGCTCTACAATTCTGATACACGTTCTTCTAAGGACTTGTATGCACGGAAAATTTCGAGAGCATATTCAGCCACTGAAGTTGAATATATGACAAGTTATTGACTTGGAAAAGAAACTTTTTTCCCTGGTTATTCTTGTTACTATTTCAAAGTTCGTGTTCTCTACTGTGCAACTTGTGTTTACACCTTCTTTTTCTGCAGTGTAGGCTGCAAGTATAGGAGTTTTAGGGACTCTGTACTTATTTCTGATCTGATATGCAGGAGTACAGCATGGACCTCAGTTCAGTCCATGTCACTGATTTGGCTTACAGTACAATCACTTTAGTGCAAAGACATTCTGCAAAATGATTCAGGAATAATATTTTATTCAGTTTTATCTGCAAGAATTACTTGCATCAGCAGGGTATATTTGTCTGAGCTCCAGTTCATCCTGGTTACCCTTGCTAGACCTCCGGGTATCAAGAATTTGTATATACATCTGTTTCTAAAGATGAGTTCCTCAAAACCAATACTGCAAGTAAAATAACAGACTAGTACACTTGTAAATACAGCAGTACATAGTCTAGCTGGGCATACATGTCCTTTGGTAGACTCTACCCAGTGATCCCACTGGTTTTGACTACTTGCTTTGTAAAAGGTTCCAGCTACCCAAAATTAAATGAAAGAACTTTGTCCTTAGTTTAAAAGTACTGGTTGGACAGAAATGTGAATAATTATTAATTAATTTAGTACATTATCACATAGTTAAATCTTTTGGTGATATGATCAGAGGTTTGCACACTTCTCTCTCACCATCAAAATATTACTAGATAGTAAAATATATAGACACATAAATATAGTCCAAGCTTCAATAGGTAGAGTGGTTACACTGATTCTTTGCAAAATAAGTTATTCATTATTATTTTCTCTACTACTCACTCTTACTTTTTGTATTGTATTTCTATTTTTTCATGTTTCACTTTGGCTTTGTGCTTATATCCACTTGTCTATAAATAAAGATTTCCCTGTATTTTATTTCTAACCTGTTGAAATTAATCACGGCAGGAAGGCTAGAATATGATATTTTATGTATCTTCACAGCAATATCCTCATGGCATTCATCATCAGAAACTGTTTTCAAATGCCACTTCTCATTTATTTGATTCAATGAGCAAAATGGAATAAAATTTCATTACTCTGAAGTAGGGAAAAGTTTTATCTCTAAAACTGGGTAGGATTCCTAAAATTCTGCATTATTCCCTTTCCAAATACTGTGTCTGCAGCCATTTTGTATTATATTCTGAAATACTTGGTCCTGAATCTATGACTACGAGAAAAAGACAGGGGAATGTAGAATATGTGAATTGAAATAGCCACATGCAAGTAAACTGCAGATTGGTTTCTATTTTGAATTTTGCAAAAAGTTCAGAACCCAAAGTCATCTTGCAATTATGATGGCTCTCCACTCCTATGCTTGTATTATTTTGCCTTCATTGTTTATTGTATTTTTTGATTCAGATTTGCAGTAGCATGAAATCAAGCATATGGAAATGCTGAAGACAAATGAAATCTGGTTTAACTTCAGTCATGTTGTAAGCTACTCAGTAAATCCAAGAATATGGTAATGGAGACATTCTTCTCTGTTAAAACCATTGGATACAGTCAAACTTAAGCTTTCAGAGAAAGGCAGACTTCATCCACCAAAATATTCACCATATTATTCCATTATTTCTGAAGATGTGTTCAGTAAAGGACTATATTTGTGATTTAAGGCTGAATCCTACAAGAATTTCCTTTATTCAAAAGATTTGTCTTTTTCCCCTATATATGTAATGCTCTCTTAGCTAGAGATGTGCCAGTAAATTTCAGATTCCTGGAAGGATTATTTCTTAATTCACACATTTCCACTATGAAATATTATTTTGTAAGACTTTTGTGTATTGCAATTCCTGTGACTGTGAATCTTGTTCACCTCTCTTCCAAGCAGAAGTATACTGTTTTTTCTAAATAGCTTTTCTTTCATGGCCAACTGCATGTTAAATCCTGCTGGCTCCCTCCCTCTTTGTGGGAGGGAGAAGCATTTCAAATACAGTCTTACATAAAACAACTGCAGTAACATTAGACAGGATCCTGTTAGCACAGGAGCTGAATATTTGCTTGCACCAGTTATACATGTTGAAAGTTGGAAACTCTGAAGATTACTGAACAGAAGTTATATAGGGAAAGAGAGAGACAGTTGTACATAGGAAACTAAGATTTCAAAGGATCCATTTGAGGATGTGGAAAAATACTGAATCTGACCTGTAGGGACCCCTTGTGAGCTATCCTGGGTGTTAGGACTGGAGAATCTCTTGTCTAAAGGTAACCCTGGCTGGGATTTATCTACAAAGAGTGCTGAAGTTTCATTTATCTGTACCAGTCTAAACTACAGATGCTGATTGCAAACTAACAAAGGCTGGGAATCCCTCCTCAATCAGTCCTAATCCTAAACTACAATATTGTTTCACTCTCATGTTGTTGAGTGCTTCAACATGAAGATGGAAATATCACAAGTTATTTTTACTTTTTCAAAGGCTAATGTGGAAGTTTTTAGTCTGTTTCTGTGGAACTTCACTGACATCAGCTGAATCTCTAGTGTGAATCAATTATTTCACAAAAGAAGCCTGATTCTTATCTAATGACAGAGTTAAAACTTAAAGGTTGATCAGAAAGCTCTTTTTTAAATTAACCTGTCCTTTTCCAATCATTTCCAAATAAAAAGTGCCTATACTATACTAAAATATACTCCACAAGTTAAAAAGTACAACCATTAGGAAAGAAAAAAATGTTTTTACAGGAAAATATAACCTATTAAATCTAGATCAACAGCTCTTAATCAAAGGCTTTCAATTTCTTAGGCTATATCAGGACAGACTACAGAACATGCTTCTGCTATGCAGATTCATGTATTAGCGGTGTTTAAAGCAGATGAGCCCTTTCTTGTGCCTTTCTACTTTGTGTTGTATGTCTGCAACCACAGTTTGTGCTCCACAATTAGAGAATAAAAATTCAGATGCATCTTTTGCCAAGTAAAAGCAAAGAACAAAAAGAGGGACAGGAAGAATAAAACAAAAACCCCACGCAATCAAAAAGCATGAGGGAACAAGAACTTAAGTTTTTCAGTTCTTCCAGTGTTCTGCTGACTTTTATCACTGCAGCTCTAAGAACATCCAGGGTACCAGATGGTAATGTTGCTAACCCAGGGTCTCTTGCCAGCAGCTTCTTGCAGGTGCAAGAAAAAATTGGTCAAAGGTTTATGCAATCTATTCATCAGTGTCGTGATTTCCTATACCTATCCTCACTGACCTTTGATGGTGAACATCATCCTTCCCCTAGGTGGCTTGCTGACCCAAGAGTCAGGATTTTGTGGCTTCAATCCTAAGTCTTTTGTTTGTGGCTCTCTACCTAAACCAACTTAAAGCACTCTACAGCCTTTTGGGTAAAAAGCTGTGTGGTGTCCTATGGGTGTTGACAGAGTCAAACTGGAATTCACTTCTCCCTTAACTAATGTCAATTTGAAAAAGTCACAGTTAATGAGAGGTTAAAAACATGACTTGGCTTTTAAGGTTGCTGTTTAGATATGGTCTCATACTTGAGCCTTTCTAATGTCCTAGGACCCCATTGATTCAGGTTGGAAGGCACTTAAGGAGACCCTTATCTGTCAAATAAGGAACATCTTGTGTCGGTTTTCTTTTTGTTTGTTTAACTGATCTGGCCTTTATCAGCATGAGAAGAAGAGATCACACATTTATGGAAACTTTGATCCCAGATGTTTAAAATTAACAGGTTCAAAAACATTAACCAAAACAAAAATATTTTTTTAAAAAGTATAAATATGTTACAATTATGAAGATTAACAATATATGTATTATTAATTTCTCTGCCCACAGAGTAGGAACTAGGACACAGTCATATGAATTTGTTGTAGAAGTTTCATACAGAGATCAGACCTTCTCAGATACAAACCCAGTTAAACTACTTTCAAGATACACTCTCCTGTGTATCTGTTTTTTCACAAGTGGCATGTGTAGAAGTTTAGTAAAGTCCAAGTCATGGCACATCGAGACTTCTATATTTCAGAAGTCTGATGTTAAAGTACAGTGCAAGTAAAAGCTGAGAAGCTGGTAGTGAGTTAATCCTGTCTGCTTTTTAAAATGTATTGCATCCTGCTTTCAGGTGGGTGCATATACTTAAGTAAATTGCACTTCATGTTGCTTGAAAGTAATGAATGCTAATGACAGATAATAGTGTTTTGTTTCCAATTAGCACTGCCAGGAGAGTCAGAGGTTTCCAGAGCTCATGATCACTGTATTTTCCAGGAACAGTCTGAGAACTATAAAATTATATAAACAAGTTTTATTTATTCTAAATGCATTTCCTGATTGTTTCCTTCTCAGTTGGCCATAATGCAAATTATCTCTCTCTGTAGTTTAATAAGTAAAAGAAAAAAACACCTTATGTTTGTAAAGCCAAATTCAATCACACATTTTTATGAACATCACTCAATGTTCATTTTGCTGGAAAACAGACGAAAATTTTTATGGCTAAATACATGTAGTAGATTATAGTGAATATTCAGAGAGGTTTAAAGTAGAGCAGAGAAGCAGTCTGGCTCACAAAATAGGAGTTTAAATCTAATATTTCATACTATGAAATTTGTTTTCTTCACAGATATTCTTCAAAACACTTTCTAATATGAGTTCGCAAAGAGTTTGAAATGCCATTTTGGCTCAAGTCTATGAAAAAGATGGTTTTTTTCAGGGAAATGAAGAACTTAGAGAACAGTCATGCACTGTGCCATGAATTGCGTGTTTTCAGGAATGGAGGCACTGTGCTCACAGACATCAAACATGCAATATACAACAAATCATTTCCTTTCTTCAATTGCACTACAGCTTGTTTCTTATTTTATAAGGGTGTGTGTATTAATTTAGTATTCTGTTGATAATGTATTAACTGCAGCATTTTTATCTCACATGCTTATTATCTCCATGATTGTGTGTGTTGTTTTTTTTTCTCTAATAAAAAATGTACAACAACAATAACGCAGCAATGAATTTTTTACCTGCTGTTGCAAGTCTTGCATTCTGCTGGATGTTGTATTGGTGGGTAATAACTCAAGGTCTGCTCAGCGATCACTGAAAGCAGGACTGCTGGTGGTGACCTACTGGCCTTTGGATTGGGTTCCCAGTGCTCTCCTTTGAAAGCTGAACTTTGGTTGCGGCTGCTTTAGTTTGTAAAAGTGTATTGGGAAGAAATATTAGCATCTTATCTGCTAGCAGAAGATGAGAGTTCTTGCATTTCTTCTCCTGTAACACCACTCACTAGTCCAACACCCTCCTCTACGCAGGAAAGCAGGCAGTGTGCCAAAATGCAGCTTCTTAAATTCTATTTTTTCATGCAGCTGCCTGCCAGATCTGGGTGGTATGTTATCTATCTATTCTGAACATTACAAATAATTTCTTAGGTCTAAACCATGAGCCTTGTAGATATGATAAGATACATGATTTAACCCTGATGCTACCAGTGCTCTCATTGACCTTACATAATCCTTTAATTTCATTTTACTAGCTACTTGCAAAATAGTACAGAATGCTTATTGTCCTCTACAAGTGTAAGAGGTATTCTTCCTGTTTGTTTCTTGCACCACTTCAGTAGGAGGGTTTAAAAATTTAGATAATTCATTTTCAAGCAACTGGTTGGCTCTCATTATCCAAGAAGTGAATGCTTTACAGTGATTATGTCCTACAGAGCTCAATTGGCTTTGGGAAAAATCTTTAGAAGTATTAACTTCATTTCATTCATGTCACTTGTATGTCCACTTTCTGCAACTGCTTTACAAATGAATTTCATCTCTCCGAGATACTAATGTCAAGAGTAATTCGTTCACTCACATGACTGACATCTGACTAAATTTCTAAATTAATGCACAGCAATTATAGTTGCATTTTCAGTTAAAAAAAATAAAACAAACACAGATATTTGTAGCTGAAAACTGAGCATAAGAGTTTTGCGTAGCCAGTGAGGGGATGACATGACCCAGTTCAACACAGCTTGACTGTCAGTTATCAAGTGCATGCAATCATTGCTCTCATGTGAGCAGACCTTATGAATTATTCTGAGAAATTATTCCAAGAATAGTTACGGATATTAAGTTCAAGAAATTAAAAATCTGATTACAGGCTGTTTGTGAACAAAGAAGTCAAAATTAGTTTAAGAGAATAATTGTTGCAGATTGCTTGTTTATCTCCATTGCACTTGTGAAATATTTCTACTTGCCCTCCACTGTCAGCTGAGCTTCTCTCTCAGGTGTAAACTAATATTTTTTAAACAGTAATCCAATATGGAAAATGGCCTGAGCAATAATGTTACAATTAATACAATATTGAGCTGATTGCCTGCTTCTGTTCATTTTGCAATATTCTGTCTCACACAGTGTCCAAGGAAAAAGAAGCAAAAGGGACAACTAAAAACTAACAACAGGAAAAGTGTCACATTTTCTGTTTGGTTCACTGCAGATTGAAGAAATGCATAGAGTTTTCAAGTTTTTCTGGGCAGAGACTAATTCTTGTTATATCTACCTGATGCTTGAGAACTCAAGTAGTCTGATCTTGAATTTGGTATCAGGTATCATAAACACAGTGCAAACTTAAAATTGTAATAGCGATCGTGCAAGTGTGTGAATAATTCCATTTCCATTTAATTATGTCTTAAAGTTTGAATTTTTTGGATGTCTGCTCCACATGATAGCTGGGAATAGTGATTATCAGGATGTAACTATTATCTGAAATATTTTGATAACATTTCAGTATGTTACATAATTTTTGAAAAGAGTGAAAAAGTGAGTTTGAGACTCTTAAGTCTGATTTTGCACTCCTTGACCCTATTTCTTTCAATATGTGTTTTATTGATTACTGTTTAAAACTTTCCAATAACTGTGTAAGGAAGAAGGCTATGTAGAATTAGGTTTCTCTCTACAGGCAGTGGAAACATGCTTTCTTCAGGATCAAAGCTGGAAACCTGTCAGTGTTTTTGGTAAAGATAAGTAGTTTACAGGTTGTCCCCCATACAATACAGTCAGCTTTGTGAAAACAACCTGTGCTGAGTTTGATAATGCGTAAATGTTTGGAATTACAGGTAAATGTGATTAGCATCTCTTTTGGCAGTTTAACAGTAGTGAGTGATACAACGGGTGGTCTTTTTTCAGCCCTTGTTTTTGCAAATAGAATTTCTCTCAGTCTCAGTCACATCTCCTGGGTTCACATATTTAGAACCAAAATTGGTTTATGCTCGGTAGGTCAGAAATGCGATGTACTGTATAATAGCTGTTATTGTCGCTGATACATTTTCCTTCGTGTTTTTATACACTCACCTTCCCTGAAACTAGCTGGACTATGCTATCATGTCCAAAGTCTTAAAATGCATTTCATTTGCTGTGCTCTGTTTTTGTTTTGAGTTGGTTACCCGGGATAATAGTGACATGGCTATCTGAATCTGTTGCAGTGTGCCTGAATATTATGACTACGGTCACGGAACAAGTGAAGAGGCTTATGACAGCTACGGTAAGGTCTATTCTATCTTCAGCAAATGTGTGAAATCAAAAAAAAAAATCTGACACTCACAACTCAGAACTTACTTCCCTATACTTTTCTTTCTTTCTCTGCTTTTACAAAAACCAAATAAAATAGATTTGGATAAATGTAGGGTAACTTTTGACTTCCTGAAGTAGGACAAGAAAATTGGACTGATCAATTCCAATCAAAATTACAAAGCCAATTACTCACAGTCACAGATCAGCTTAATAGCAACACTGCAGTTTCTGATTAGTGCCTGAATATATTTCACAGTGTTAAATTTCAGTCTGCTTGATGTGCCAACAGTACTATGCATCTGCTGTTGTCATATGCATCACTTCAACCGGCAAGGTTTGTGGGATTTTGAAGTATAGGCTTAGTCAAAGTGGAAAGAAGGATATGATGCTGACCATGAGACCCCCACTGTACTAAGATAAAGGAGTGTTTTTCCTGCCACACTAAGCAGAATGAGTAGAGGGAGTGTTGTGCTCTCTGCACTTCCCCACCAAGTCTGTGTCTGGGCTGGAAAAGTTCCACTTCATTGGAACAGAGAGCATGAAAGGAAAGGAAGCATTGCTCTGATGAATACAAACCATTTTCTATGTCTTTTGCTTGCTATTAGTGATATGTTTTGATAACTAGAGTCTAGTGCATGTTTTCCTATCAGTAATTATCAGTACACTGTATCATCACATGGCACAGTGAATTTCACTCTGAGAGTTTCACTGAAATAATAGAGCAAAGCTGACTACTGTCAGCTTAAAGTGACCCCAAGTATATTCAGCAGAGATGTCATGCTTGATTTACTGCTACTAATAAAGTATCCTGTGTCTACATGGTGACTTCTGAAGCATTGTGAAAATGAGAGCTGCTGGAAATGATGCTGCAAATCAAAGTTACACTAAGGGGTTATATAAGGGTTGCTGCTTGCAATAATTTTATTCATGGAGCTGTGAAGCAAATGTCACTGTAATGCAAACTTGCAGTTTTCTTTGTATTAGTATAGAAATAGACATTACTGAGCCATTGTCAAAATGATTGCATTGCATAATCAGAAATAACTTAATTTTTTCATATTATCAGCTCTCACAATACATTTGGATAATACAATGTGCAGTCAAGCATACTTTCAATGCTAAACAAGTCATAATAATAACTTATCTGTATGAATGTGAGTGGTTCAGTTACCCTTTGTTTGTTTCCTTTCTGCACATACATTTTTAATACCTGAAGTAGAAGATTGTTCATCCTGTCTATAGAACCCCTCTCCATTGCTCTCCTGAATGCATTGCTAAGTTTTTGGGCAATGCAGAAAAGCATAGTCTAAGCTCAGCAGTAAGAATTACCCACTGCTTAACTTTTCATTACACTCCACCATGCTGAATCTCCGTGTGTTTGGGCAAGACATTTAAAGTACTGTCACATTCCTGTCAGTCCTTCCTTTGTAAAACTAGAAGAATATTACTTGTTTTCCCAGCAGGGATTTTGAATGGACTAATTAGCTAAGGCTTACAAAATGTTTGTGGAGTGGCTTCATGACTAAATTTATGTTCTGCATGCAGCTCCTTTTATTTCCATTCAGCAGCTGAAACAAACTCAAAATGCCTGGGTTTCCTTTACTAGACTTGTCTTAAAATACTTGGAGATAACTGGATTTGCTTTGTTTTTTCTCTTGAATTATTTTCTGAGATGTTATTTGAACACAAATATCTGAAATAGTATTACCAAAGACATGGAATAAACTTAAAATTGAATAATATTTCAAATTGCAATTTTTCTACTTTCTGAAAACATATACATTTATATGTGTTTGTGCTATTGTTGGTTCATTTACTTTAGCAGATTAGTAAATTTACCAATTCTATGCTTTGTAAATCTGTGTGTGAACTTCCTTCATCCCAAAGTCACAACCATTTATCTGAGGAGGTAATCTGAGTAAAGAGAGCTATAAAATATATGCTTAACATCCTCACTTTCTGAGTTCTTGGTGCATACACTGATGTTCTCTCGGTATCTGATCTGAGGCATCATCCCTTCTCACTCACTCAGCTAACTTTACCCTAAATTTCTGTTCCCAGTTCTCCATTTGTTTTTCTGGATGTTTTGCAATTCATTCTAAGTCTTCTGAACCTGTCCCACTGTATAAAATCAGCTCCCCCTTCATTTCTCACCATCCTGCAGAAATCAACAGTCTTTCTTTCATCTCAGTTCAATTTCACCCCTTGTTTTACCTTCCATGACAAGGCTATACGCCTTCTTTACAATTCTCCCTGGCATACCTTTGCAATTCAGAATTCCCTCAAACTGAGCAAGGCCACACACAAATGGTACATGAACACAGATTTGGTGTCTTATCATCTCTTAGGTGTTCTGTGTATCAGTGTGACCTTTCACCCTTATCCATTCCAGTAACAATACCTGAATTGTCAAAAATTTACTAGCATCCTCTTGATTCCAACTTATGTTTAGAGAGGACAGGTCTCAATCCGGAGAAGGTTCTCTTTCATTTTTCATTAAGCAGATTCAGTGAAATAGTAACACTACTTCATACTTACAGTCCTAAAATAGAGCTCTCTGTAGCTTCTGAAGTGTTATACAGCACCATATTACTCCTGTATGACCTGCCTCCTAGGACTTTCTCTCTGCGCTGAGAAGTAGCAAGTGGGTTTTGTCTCATGGGTTCTTCTATGCTCCCTTTAAAAGCACTCATGGAGAATTGACTGGGGGAACCTTTTCCACAGAAGATCATTAAGGTTTATATGTTTATGGATTCATCACAGCATGGCTACAAAAATCATAGGGGTGTTTCAGAGCAGAGCCCACCCAAACACCATGCAATTCTCAGGAAGTTCACATCTCTTTTGATGAGATGGAAGTGGCAAACAAGAAAGGGCCTAAGTCACTTAGCTGAGGCTGGGCAATATGAATTCCTACACACTATTCACCCCTGTAAAATCCACAACTTAACTGCCTTAACTCTTTGTTCATTTTCTATTCTGAAGGTTACTGATAATTCCATGATGTCCAAATCAAACCAAGGAACCCCCCAAGACAATAGCAAAGTCAACTCATAGGGGTATATGTAAAATTGAAGTGCTCCCCATGACTTGGGGATGTTCCATGAATGAAAATTCACAGCACAGAACTCACTCATGTAGTTAGACTCACAAGTTCTATTGTGATTTGACATGCTTGGCACCCAGGCTCTCAGAAGGATCAAAGTAGAGACACTTCAAAGCATTCTCTGCAGCAGTCTCTGGGCACAGGGAAATACACTACTAAGGAATTATGAGATTCCTACAGATTTTTGATAGGATCAGGATTATGCAGCTACTCCTAGAGAATTTTGAAGATCACCGTTCCAGGCTAAGGAACATAAATTTGGGAAATAAGCCTGAAAATCTTGGGTATGTAGCACTTAGAGCCTCCCTCCTGTAAGTTGTAAAGAACTGTCTTTAGCAGGCCCTTTAAAAATAAAAGACCAGTCATTTAAAGTATTGTACAATTTTCAAAAATGTAAATCATCCTCACTTCTAATCACCCTCAATAAACATTTACGATATACTTAAGTCAAAAAAGGTTTTGATATCCGCAAATAAGATTGTAAATCTAGGAGTCTAAACTGAAGTGATGGTGCATATTAACTTGATATTTAAGTTTTAAAAAAAGAAGGCATGAAATTGGATTAATTTGTGAACAAAAGGTTTATATTCCTCATGGTCATTTTACTTTAATAATTGCATGGTTTCCCTTCTGGCACTATTGTCATCTTAGGAGATACCTAGTGAAAACATGAACTTAATGATTTTTCTTATAAATCTGCTAGGATAAAATGTACACCTAAAATTTGGTAACTATGAACCTTTCCTTACCATATGTAATGTCATGCCCGACTCCGAAAAGCAGCTTCACTGGACGAGACTGCTGTAACTGAAAAGTCCTTTGCAAACTGTTCACGTTCTCTTTTCTTTCTCCATTTCTCTGGGTGTTTTTTTTTTTCTTTTGGTTTGGTTTAGGTTTTTTGTTGTTGGTGGTTTTTTTTTCTTTTTAGAGGAAACAACATTCTTGATAAAAGTGTTATGTTGTGTTAGGCCACATTAGAAAGGTAATAGAGAGAGTGTGACTTGCTAGCAAGGCACATGCAATACCTTAGCAGCTGTATTAATTACATCTGACCTGCCTCACAGTTGTTTCATCTGAACCCTTGCACTGATCAGAGCACTCAGGACTTTATCAGCTACTGTTTCTGCCTTTGTTGTGCCAAAGGCTGGGGATTCCAGCAGTAAGCTCTGCCAGTTGCTGCTGCAGGAGGTTCAAGAGGCTCCTGCCCCTGCTTCCAGAGACTGTCAGAGCAGTAGGAGTGTGCCTTTTGTCAGATGCTTTAGTTCACAGCCTGGTGCATATCCTGCCTTGTGTATTACCTGAAAATGATGGTGATTATGTTTCTGTGTCAGGTCATGAACTGCAGTATCTGAGAGACCAGTACACACAGAGTTCTTGTTGCTACTACCAAATAAGCAGAAACGTTAGGTAAAAAGTGAAAGGATAGGGTTAAAGTTTGTAACCTCCCAAACCACCACAATTAGAATAACACGATGCATCTGCCAAAGGCTTTAGGGAAGAGTTAGGAAGGTTAATCTGTAGCTTGCCACCTACACAAAGAGGGAAGACATAAATCAACTCCACTCACATTCCTGCTGCTTTTCAGGAGAAGTTTGCAAGGCTGCTTACTGCATGTGCTGCCATTGCATCAAGGAGACATTGTTTAAATGCTTTCTGTCTTCACCAGGAATTTTCAACTGTTCAGATTATCTCTAATGACCATGTTTTGTGGTGCATATTCTACTCCAGTTTAAGTGCTTCTAAACAACTGGGTATTCAGCTTTAGGATAATTCCATCTTTAATTAAAATTGGAGAGTGTAAGTGTTTAGTATAACTCCTTTTAATGTAAGACATCATTTAAGTTGTAAAATGCTGCCACAATGATTTAACCTACTATTTCACAAATAATTCCCTGCCAGTTACTCCATATGAGAGCTTTGCAATTATGATGACAATTAGTTTACTAAGTAATGCTCTAGAGAGATAGTACTTCAAAAACAAATTCTTTATAGGCTTTTATAGGGCTAAAAAAGTAAAAATGTACAGCAGTATTCCATTACTTTTTTATTATATTGTTTATTTTCTTCATTCTGTGTTTGTCCTTAAAAGTGAAAAATCCTGTAAGGTGTTTTTTACCATAACAATGGTACTTTCTGCTGAACAAGTAAAACTAAGTATATAATGATGAAATTTGGGGAGGAAAGCATGTCTGGAGGGTTTAAACTTCAGGAATTCTGATAAATAGGTTGATTGAAGAGATGTTACCTTAGGAGACATAAATTCTCATACTTCATTAAAAGACATAAGCCTGTTTATTTCATGGAGAAGCTCAAGTCACTTCCATCATTGTGTGAAATAAATCCTGTATTGATTAGGCTATGGCAGTGAAAAACTAAAATGAAGCCATGTGATAATGTATACAGAAAAAATACTTGTAAATTTTGGGAAAAAAAACTTCTTAGCAATTGCTCTGCAAGTGAAGATACGGGTTTTTTAGCTATTGAGTCCAAGTTCCTTCCTCGTTTTTAATAACTTTGCTATTGTAGATCATTGATCCTAATATTTGTTATGCTCAGCGTGCTATTTCTTATCCTATTGTTTTTCTAGCCTAGTCCATTTAGATTTTCAAATGCAGGAAATCAGGTGCTCAAACAACTCAGAGTAACTGATATGCAGATATAAGACACATAGGTTTGATTCTCCTCATTACAACGTTTGACTTTACATGGCTTGTGATTACAGCAAGATCTTTAACACTAATTAACAAAGGATTGTTAATATGCACTGATTATTCATTTGGTATCTGTTAGAAAATAGCACTGCAACGTAGCGAAGAAAACTTTATTGTCTGGGTCTTAGGATCATCATAGAATGAATCAGAGAATCATTGAATGCTTTAGGTAGGAACAGACCTTAAAGATCAGCTAGTTCCAACTCCCTTGCCATGGAAGTGGACACCTTTCACTAGACCAGGTTGCTCAGAGCTCCATTCAACCTGGCCTTGAACATTCCCAGAGATGGGGATTCACAGCTTCTCTGAGTAGCCTATTCCAGTGCCTCACCACCCTCACAATAAAGATTTTTTTCTTAATACCTAATATAAACCTACTCTCTTTCAGTTTGAAGGCACTTCCCCTTGTCCTGTCATTCTTGATAAAAGTCCCTCTCCATCTTTCTTGTAGGCTCCCTTCAGATACTGGAAGGCCATAATCAGGTCACCCCAAAGCCATCTCTTTTCCAGGATGAACAATCCAAATTGTCTCAGCCTTTCCTCATAGTAGAGGTGCTCCATCCCTATAATCAATTTGCTGGCTTTCCTCTGGACTCACTCCAACAGATCCATGTCCTTTCTGTGCTGAGGACTCCAGAGCTTGACAACAGCACTGCAGATGGGGTCTCACCAGAGCAGAGTGGCAGAATGTCCTCCCTTGACCTGCTTTTGATGCAGCCCAGGATACAATTGGCTTTCAGGGTTGCAAGTTGACATTGCCAGCTCATGTCCAGCCTCTCCTCCATAGCACCTCCAAGTTCTCAGCAGGGCTGTTCCTGAGCTGTCCATCCCCCAGCCCATATTGATACCAAGGGTTATCCTGACCCAGGTGCAGCACCTTGCGCTTGGTCTTGTTAGACCTCATTTGATTCCCATGGACACACTTCTCAAGCTTGTCCAGGTCGCTCTGAATGGCATCCCATTCTTCAGATGTGTGGACTGCATCCCTCAGCTTGGTGTCATCTGCAAACCTCCTGAGAGTGCGCTCAAACCCTTTGACTCTGTCATTAATGAACATACAAAATAACTCTGGTCCCAATACAGACCCCTGAGGGACACCACTTTTTACTGGTGTCCAGCTGTTGACCACTGCCCTCTGGATGCGACCATCCAACCACTTTCTAATCCATCGTATTATTAATTAAGCATATCAGAAGCAACAGGTCACAGATTGTGCCATTGTGGAGGAGTTTTTCTGCACAGTCTCAACAGAGCATGCACCTGGCCAGCTGTTTAGTGCATTCAGGGACACTAGCATAGGAGCAGGAATGCTCTTTAGAAACAAATTTCCCAATTGTATGTATTTCTTGCTCTCCTTTCTGCATCATAGAGTTTTTTTAACGTACATGACTTTCTGAGGCTCAAACTAGGGCCAGTCCAAAATGAAAAGTCTCTAGAAGCCGCATAGTGTGAACCTCAACTGTCCTCAGCATCAGCTGTTTTGCTCTGCAGAGCATTCCTATTTGTATGCACTGTGTGCTTACACTGAGAGAGCACCTATGTCCAGATGCCCCCCAAGCTGTCCCAGCTAACAGCCCAGCTCATGTGCCATGATTCTGCAGTGTGCTGTGCTCCTGCATGACTGCCTTTATTTTGGGATGGTAGAGGCATCTGCTGTCTTCCTGAGCATGGGGCAGATGTACTGCCAGCCCTGAGAACTAAGAAGTGTTCCCAAGTCTTCCTATTTTTTCTTCTGCTGGAAACAGGAGGCACTGAAGATTTCTACTGCATATGGACAGAAGATATACCAAATAAATTGCCCTCCTTTAATCTTCGCTTTCTGTCATTCCTGTACTTACTTGATAGCAGCAATCCTGTTCCTACTGTGGGAGAGAATGAACTGTCGAAATCATTTTCTTGATTTTCTGCAAAATTTTATCAAATCTTTTACTGGAGGAATCACCTTAGCTGTATCCCAAGTAGTATTCATTCCCTCAGAATGGATTTATGATTTTCATGAGAATATGTTTTTGAAAGTTTGCAGGGAAAGGAGCACATTTTGAATTCAGCTATGATGACTAATGTGGGGATGATACTAGAGTTATTGCTGTTTTGTCAAATCAGTGTTTTAATTAGGTTATAATTCTTTAGAAAGTTCCCTACTTAAACCCATCACATTCTTTTAAATGTCTGTATATCCTAAAACTTTTGGAGTTCAGATATTATGCTACAGCACTAAAAAAAGCCACATGTAGCATGGGAAAAGAGATTAGTTTTAATTTATAGTGGCTTGTTGTGTTTCCTCTATTACTGCTGAATTATAAATCATTTTCTGTGACAGAATGAGAATAAGTAAATCATGCAAAACTTTCCTAGGTAATATTTCAAATGGCAATTTCCCTGCCTTTACACCATGGGAACTGTAGAGTTGGAGAATCTAAGACAGAAGTCCTGTAATACTGATGTGCATCTATTTTATTCCAGATGCAGTATATCACTGCACAATTAATGTTGCATAACCATAAAGTAATAGGAAATTAAGTTTTACTGAAAATAAGAGAAAAACAAAACTCCCTCCACGGTGTCACGTCCACACTTGCCTCCCAGTTAACACTGATGTTTCCTCCCTGCGTTGCAGCTCCCCACACTAGTTGCCAGTGTCAGTGTTACCACTCGGATGCTGCTCCTTTCCTGTCTGTGGCAGGTGTTCACGGCAAACGAGGCTGCAACCTTCCAAGAAATCATGTTCCCTGGGGTCATTACTGCAGCTCATGCTCTCGTTACTTATCCTGCAGGGAGGGCTGGCAGAGGGCTGTGCACAAGCTCTTCTCATCTGCTCCAGTGCAGTTCCTCGGCTGGAGGATTTCTGTGATTCCTCACTAACTGTTTAAGCCAGGGAAGGTCACAATACTAAAGATGATTTGGAGTAGTCATGCAGTTTAATTTGTTAGCCCTCCTGAAGAGAAGGTACTGTCAAGCATAGAGGCAGTAGTTTGGGTTTTTTAGCAGCTACAGCCATGTTCAGAAACTAGACCGTTGGTGATGACTTATTGCACAGACTCAGTTTTAATGTCTTAGTAAGGGGCTTATAAGCCCTAGCTGTTAATAAGACAACCTAACTGCATTTAAAAAAAAAAAAATAAAAAAAGAGTTTATTGCTCTTCATCTAAAGTTACATTTCTATTCAGGAATGGCAGAAAAGGCTTTCTCCTCCCCTCGTTTACATTCTTGTATCTTTTTCTTCCACTGTGCAGGGATTTCAAAAGTACAAGAAGGAACTATCCTCACACACAATTATGCATATTTCTAAAACTAATTCACTTCATCAAAACTATCTAAAAACACAGTTATAGCTAAATATCAACTAAGATACGTTTTATAAAATTGGTGAATTCACACAGTTTTTATCTATCTTAATTTCAACTCTATTAATAGAGCTCTTCACATGTATCATTCTGCAGAATATTAGCAGTTTTCCCCTCTCAGTTCACCATTAGCCAAGGTTATTTTGCAGATTCTGTCGTTGTCACTGAGGCCTCTGTCTTAGAAACTGCTTCTGACTCATTAGTCTGAAAACCTGCAAATTGCATATTCCAACACTAAGCTATTAAACCACAAGTTTTTCCATTAATTTCTAGGTTTTCTGAAGATTCCGCATTTCAAATAAGAAAGGTACCATTTGTGATTTGAAAGATAGTCACTTGAGCTGTTCTTCTCACAAAATTATAAAATGCATAGATGTCAAGTCAGAAAATCCTGTGTGTTTTGCAAGCTTTGCAGATAAGCAGTAAGAGACCAGAAGAGTGAAAAAAATAAGTGCATGGTCTCCTTAAAAAAAGACAAAAATCTTGTCTTGAGTTTTTGTGTAAAATAATGTATACTTTTCCAATTATGACACGAGGAAACTGCTGCTGTCTTTTCTGTGTGGATTTATGGGGTGAAATACTGGCTTTGTCAATGTTAGTTGAGCTTCAGCCATTACCTTGTGTGGGGCAAATTTTCCAACCATTGCTTATTACTTTGTCTCCATCCATCTTTTCATGGAGGGAGATGTTTGGAGGCTTACTAGAAATACAGCTCAAATTGAATTGTCCAAAGAAAAACATTCTAATTTTCAGTGTTCTCATTTTAAAGCAATATGTCTGGTTTCTATTGGGTCTTCTGTTCAGCACATCTATATCACTTTTCTCTTACTGTTCAGGCAATTAACTGCATCTCAGAACACCCCAGGGACATACGTATTCCTGTCTCCTTCTAGCAGCGAAGAAGCCATACCACAAAATATTGAACAATTATCCAAGGTCACTGAGCAAACAAGAAGTAGAGCTAGTAATAACAATTCCTGAACTCCTCTTCTGCAGTGTGCTCTTTCCACATGCGTGCAGTATAAATGACCTTGCAAAAAGGGTGGACGCTTTTCCTCATAGGAAGCAAAATATTATATTATGAATTGTGAAATTAAAATTTTGAATTGAAAGCAACTTCTGTTTCTTAAACACTGAAAGCTAAATGAAAAATTAAATTAAATTATTATAGTGATGCGGTCCGCTGAGGGAAAGAAGACACGGTCCACGCAGGGAAGGGTGTAAATGGGTGTAAAAGACTTTATTAAGGGGAGCATGGGATAGGGTTCAGTCGGAGGATTCTAGAACTTGGGTGGAGTTAGGGGAGGATCGTGACACAAAAGGAAAAGGGAAGGAGGATTTATAACTTATAGGGGAAATATAGGGGTGGCTAGCCTTGTATGGTGGTGCTGCACTGCTCCACCGGCCAGCCTATGGGGTTTTTGGGGTACAAGGACCAATCAGGGGGCTGTAACCTGGGTTCCCAGANAAGGAAAAGGGAAGGAGGGTTTCTAACTTACAAGGGAAAAATAGGGGTGGCTGACCTTGTATGGTGCTGCTGCACTGTGCCACGGCCAGCCTATGGGGTTTTAGGGGTGCAGGGACCAATCAGGGGGCTGTAACCAGTGTTCCCAGAACCAATCAGAACAACTGAACAAAAAGAGGTAATTGAATAGTAATAATTACCTATCTAATACATTTTCTATTCTAACTGTAACACCATAACAGTATAAAAACTTTAAAAACAGCAGCTCTATGGGGATGAGTAGGTGGTGGTTGTGACAGACTCCAGTTAGCAGCAGACAGTTTCTCGGCAGTCCCTGACAGGTGCTTCCCCTACAGGTGCCTCCCCCCACAACTTCCCCTACAGGTGCCTCCCCACACATTATAGTGCTTGCTGTTATATATGTCTTAGTTATCTAAACAGAATAGCTGTTTTTAACCTCTTCCTGGCTACCTGTCCAAAATAACTGACCAGAGATTAATAAAATTGTGGCCAATTTTATTGGGTAATACTCAGATGCTATTATTGTTATAGGGGCTAAGCTATGAATATAAATACAAAAGTATTAGAAAGTAACACATTCGTATATCGATTACATGCTGTTAAAATGCATATTTTAAAGCATCCATTAATGCAATCTGCCTTTTAAATGATGCATTTGTGAAAGAGTTTTATTAAATGATGGAAGATTCTGTGTCAAAGTTGCAGAATACTAACTGAAGAGTGGGGAAAAAAAAAAAAAAAAAGGAGAAAAATGTCTGAATATGTTCTTTTCTACAATCTTGTACTTGAAGACATTTAAGCATGTGATGATAGCCACATGGATGGGCCACTGAATTTGTCTGTAATTTCAATAATACATAAGTTAAATAGTAAAGCAGAAAAAACTTCATATGTACCTCTCTTTGTGCTATAAATGTTACCATTTAGATCCTATATTCAAAGGAATTTCTCAGGTTAAAAAGTATGCCTTTTTTTGTTCTGACTCTCCAGTAAAGAAAAAATCTAACTAAAATTCGGTATTTAAAGTTTAGATCGGAGCTAATGAGTCTCCTAGCAATTGACCAGACAATAATCTTCAGATAACCTCAACTAATATATCAATAGTCTGTCATAGATACTAACAGCATTTATATAGCTCAGTGAACACAGTATTGTAAATAAGAGTCAATCTGAACCATAAAAGCAGTGCAAAAATACTAACATATAATTTCAATCAGTCATAAGCCAAGGGTGCTGATTGCCTGTGATAATAAGAATTAATTTTATATCCTAAAGGTGAGCTTCAAATACCAATTGACAGGGAACATACAGCAAACTGAAAGAAGTATGCAGTGTAATTAAAAGGGCTTTGCCCATGTCTTCATATTTTTTATCAAAGTAGCTACAACACTTGTTACCATACCCACAGCAATGCTCGTGCCCAAGCGCACTCGCCTGTAAACTATTAGTTTCTATCATACTTCTGTAACTTACACTTTTGTTTCTGAAAGCAAAACATACAGTATTTCTCCTTAAGAATGGCAAAGTTGGCAATAACACCACATTCTTGAAAAAGCTGGACCCTCTGCCCTCTGTTACTGAGCTGCCTGTGTGGATTTCTTTTCAATCACAGCCTTGACACCTAGTAGCACTGGGGACAGTCACAAGTGAAAAGAACAGGGCATCAGTGGAGCCTGCTAGAGCAGAAGGACTGGATGGAGGTCTGGACGTAACACAGGCAAGGGAAAGGTCAAGACTGCGCAGGGTTTCTTTTAACAGGAATCAGAAGAAGGAAAAGGAGTCAGTGTTAAAACACAATGACCCCCCTGCACATTTCTTCAGCTCTTGGGCAGTCTCTTACTTGCAGTTCTCCCAATTACCTTTCTATCTCCAAAGCTACACCTATTACCTGCTCTCCACCTGAAATCCCTCAGTTTCCTCTTCATTAACATGTCACTGTACTAAGATGAAATATGTCCAAGCTCTCTTTCCTTCTTCTTTTGGTACAGTCTCTCAGAGAAAGGCCAGGCTCCACTGTTCTCCTGTTCTCAAACAGAGTGAAACTGAGTCTAGTAATCACTCTTTCAACCCTTCTGCTATCCAATGAGTTACTGAGGTAGTCTATATGGCTCCAATCTTTTAAGGTTGTTCCTGAAGATATCTTATTTTTTTAGGAACCTCCTTTCTTCCCTTAGTGCTGAAAGAAGAAAGGTTACATTGGACTTCTGGAACATAGACATGAACGAAAAGCTTTGCACATCAAGGAGCCTTTAATTACTAGTGTGTAGATATATTGTTGTTCATTAAAAATCCCCACAGGAAAAAAAAACTCCATTAAACTGATTTCTTCTTTGGTGTGGTTGCATCTTGTAATTTTTTGGCATAGTGTGGTTCAGAGACTCCTGACAGTGCTGCTGCCTGTCATCTTGCTTTCTCCACATTAAATATATAATCAGTGACTGCTTTGTGAGTGGTAGATGCCAGTGTTTTCCCACTTGAAGGCTGTAATCCCAAAAATTCAAGCTAAGTTTTGACTATGGATTCACCCGTTAAATACAGTATGGTCTATTGTGCCATATCAAGAGGAGATGTTAGCTGTCAACCATGATGGCAATGATGGTTTTAAAGTTTCAAATCAAGCAAGTAAGTCCACCATGTTACTGAAAATAAGACTTGTACCACGAATTATGGTTCTGTTTTTGTACTGTGTCAAGACATAGTGCAACCACAGCAGTAATTTGCTTTAAGAACAGTCAAGGAAAAACAGCTTCCTCCAGTTGATAATATAAGGTCATTTTTTACTGTATGAGTACTGCCAAAAATACTGTACTTTTCACCTGGTATTTCAGTCTGGATGATGGTGAGGGAACTAAAAGGGAACAAGAAATTGGTTTGTCTTTGTGTTGTACATTTAGTGAGTATTTTTACTACTTCAGTCATTTTCACATATAAATAAAACTTCCCCTTTTCCATATAAATCTCACTCCTCCCTGAGGCCTCTCTGCAAATGCAGTGACACTTCAGCAAAGGGTAATTGAAGCTGCAGCGAATTTACAGCAAAATGCCATTTTTAAAGGGTGTAATGAAACATACTGCAGAGGCAGGATTTTAAATTCACTATATGGAAACTGATTCCCTCTAGGAATGAGAGACCTGAGGATTTAAAAGTATATCACATTGGCTGCCGCTTCTTCAACCCTATAGGCAATAGCTTTCCACAGTACACTTTTGTTCCGTGTGACCATAAACCCCCTGATAGTCAACAAGAGAAAATCCTGAAGTGGAAAAAAAAAAAAGGAGTGCAGCAAAAAAATCACAACAGGAATGTTTCTTGTTCCATAGCAAGATCAGCTGCTACCAGATCTTCTCCATAGATGTCCACTCCTAATACATGCCGGCCTGAGCCTCACTTTAAGCTGTTTAGCTTCTGTTTCACTCATACCCCAAGCTTTCCCCTCATTCCCCAAGGCAACAAGATAATGTAGTTGCAAGAAGACGTCTTGCAAAGAAATAGCTTTCAGAATTTTTACAGGCTTTTTATATTTTCATTTTTCTGTTTTCAGTCATTATCTTTTTACAAAAGGAATCTTTGATACCTGTTTTACTCAATTAGTATTTTTATCTAGTGCCAACTAATTATTTTCTTAGTGGCCACAGAAATCAGCAGTAATTAGCAAAAACAAGATACCAGGAATGTTGCACTATGCAGTGATATAAGATAGATGATAAACAGTCGTGTCTACATTTCCATTTTAATCACTCTGTATGATCAGTTGAAATCAGTGAAAGACAAAACCAGAAATCATTTGTTGATCCAGTAGCCGATTTAGGAGTGAATTTAGACTTTGGGTTCAACTGTTGGACCACAACTGGTTGCTCCTTTGGAAGGCTTAACTTCCAAAATACCTTGTCAAGGAGGGGGAGAAGTTTTATAGAAGCTTTGTAAAAACTGACCTAGACTTACAGTTTTGATGTTTCTGAGCGTATTTCATGCTCAAAATTTGAAGACGTATTCTAAAGATAATGCAAAATAAAATCTCTTTTTGCTTAATGTAGTAGGTTCACTTCTATGCATTATTTTTCTTCCATTATTTTCTTTCTTTTCTTCTCAAATGAAAGTAAAAAAATCAAACATATTTCTCTTGTCTTTTCATGACTCAAGTTCTCATCTTATTACCATACCAACTGCATTAAATACTATTCAAATTTGTGCTTTAACTTAAATGCTAGAAACTCAAATCATCAAATAAATTATCAACTGGCAGACTAACGCAGTACTTTTTCCAGAACTGACTGTACTATCACCACAGTAGTTATTCATTCTCTGCTGAAAGTGAAGGTGTAAGGCTTTTTTTTCTTCCTGAGACAGACAGATTGCCTATGTAGAGAAGTAGATTAGTTTTCTGTAAGTTGTTTTGTGGGAAGGTAAAGAAATGGATGATAATCCCATTCTCATTTTATTTTAATGAAGGTTTCAGCCAAAAACCTCAAGAATTTTGACAGACATTAGCAGTGGCATCCCTTTGTGGTTTCAGTTTTAGATATTTACAAAATTTGTTTTTCTCTTCTTTTTTTAGCACAAGAAGAATGGGCCACAACCCGTTCCAGCCTAAAGGCACCACCTCCAAGGTCAGCCAGAGGGGGTTACAGGGAACACCCCTATGGTAGATATTGAAGGTCCTCCTCATCAGTGACCTCATCTCAAAGACAATTAATAGCCTGTGGTCTCCACATAAACAGCAACAAGACAAGTAATAGTCCATTTCTTTTCTATCCTAGGGATTACTGCTCATTATTATCCTATGTACTACTTGTATTTCCTATAACATTGGCGTGACATTGGCATTAGTATTATTTTATAACACGGACTTAAAACAGAGACAAAAAACCTTTGGCAAACATTGTCTATAAACTATTCAAAGATGATGTTCTATTGGTTGTATTCATTGCTGTGTGTAACTTAGAAAGCATGACGCTGTTACAGATCTTGAGTCTCTCTACATACTAGCTAAGGCTGAGTTTCTGTTTAGGGTTGCTAAAAGACTGTAATATGATTCTTTTTTTCCTTTTCCTTTTTTTTCTTTTTTTGAACCAGACAATAATCAAGCTGTAGATAAGATGTTTAACCTGTCTTTTTAATATATGTTAGTTTAGATTAAGATGTTCGATATTAAGTTTGTAAATTTAATTTTAAATGCTGTTTTAATGGGGTTGAAAACAAGCAGCTACTGTATGTATGTAGCTAACTGAAGTTGTTCAGTGTTTTAACCTGTATTTGTTAAAAAAAATCACTTAAAGTTCCATGTGTAAGCTTCTCTAAATAGGAAACCATAATTTTGTCAAATATGTTTGCCATAATTTGTCAATAAAGCTGAAACCTTTTGTAACAAACTAAATTTGGAATTACTTGTTTTCTAGCTTTAAATGCCTGCTTTATTTCTTTTTCAAGAGATGCCTAAAATGTTTTTTATATAAAAATTACAAAAATGAACCCAAGCCTGTTTTAAGATTTTTTGTGTAAGACTTTAAAAGTTGTATTAATAACTTCTGGTTGTTAAATAATTTAAAAGTTAACAAACTAAACTGTTACATGAATCATGGTTAGTATCCACTAATGTATAACATGTTAATGGAAAAAAATGCTTTAGAACAATAAATGGATTTTAAACTATCCTTTAAGCTTGATCTTGCTAAACACAAACTCTGATTGACTTGTTTGTATTAGCATGTCTCTCGTGAGAATGTAATGGAGTTTAAAGAGGTAAGATTACCACTTACCACTGTTAGACTGTCTAAATGCTAGTTCTTCAACCTTTGAGTTTCCCCGCACATTAAATATCCCATTCAACATGTAAGCATTGCATAGATTCACCTATTTGTTTTCACTCAGAGGAGTGCGTTGACTGCATTTTTCGTAGTATATAACAATTTGTCTTGATAAACAAATCATCAGTGTCACTGCCCAGTTGTTGGTACTCAACTTCAAAAACTTTATTTGTAATTTTCAGTGCTAAATATCACCGCCCTTGAAGGCAGTTTAGAGGGCTGATATTCTTTTGAGACTATCAGACTTGATGGCTGATGATTATTAAGGAAATATGTCGCAGGACTCAAAGGATGACTAAACGTTAAACAGGTAACACTAATAGTAACTCTGTAATTTTGAGTATGCAACAGTAATGTAAAATATTCTCAGTTATTAAGTTACTGATAGTTAAAAAAGTAAACCTACCAAAAGATAACAAATAGGTATATAGGCTATTAAAACAACTAATTAACATTAACTAGTGACAACAAAATTATTCTACAATATATAACCCTCAAAGTAATAAACAGAACTAAAATTAACAATAATAGTAATGCAACTCTTGCTAACAACAAATATATAACCTAAATTTTGATGAAGAAAAAAAAAAAAAAGAAAAAAAAAAGAACAGAAGAGTTGATGGTAGGGATGCCAAAAATGTTAATCCTTTAAATACAGTCTTTTTGTTTACAGTGGCTTTTTGTCAATGTGATTGGTTTACTTTTTTGATGAGACTAAAGTACAGGCCGATTGCTGTTCAGTGTGTGAACAAAATCTCTTGCAGCTGGAGTTGCATGCTAGCTCTTGAATAGTTTATGATTAGTATGTTTTGTAGTTTGAAGTGTTAAAGTGAGTTTAGTAGACTACTTGATGGTTACACTGAGTTTATTCTGTCTCACTGTTTCAGGGACTCACAGGCACTGGACAGCTAAGCAGCAGATCTACTGAGAAGTGGTCAGGTAAGCTCTGCTGCATCTCAGGGTTTTTTCCTATTTCCTGTTTTATCTGTGCATTTGTTTTACTCATAGAAGTATTCACCTACAGTTTTAAAATAAATATTTCTTTCCACAATGTTTATTTGCATAGCAACAAAGTGATTATGGTGTAATGGCAATCAAAACATTTATTTCTGCACATTATGATACCCTTCACTTAAATAAAAGAAGTCTTGTCATCAAGCCTTTCAATGGTAAATATTAAGTGTATGTTTTATAACTGCTCCTGCTAAAAACATGAGCTTTTTTAATTAAAAATATGCCTACATTTTGAAAACAAGCTAGTCACATAACATAGAAAAATACCATACTAGCTTATCTTTGCATCTGAAAATATATTTTTTTTTCTTCCTAAGAAAAATGTATTGATGTAGAGACAGGAAGTTTGTTATTTTTTCTTATGCTTGGTATGTTTTTCCTTTTTTATGCTTTAGAATGGCAAGGACATTAATGGTATTACTATGCAATGGAATGGATCAAGTCATCACTTTCCATATTTCTCTCTTACATAATTTTAAATATAAAGATTTATTTTAGATGACCTTCTTAAATAGACTTCATAGATATAAAGATATTATATATGAGATTTTTGACTGAAGACAAATGTCATTGCTAAAAACAAACAAGAAAATTCATCTCAGTTACGACTTTCTCCACAGACTCAGAAGTGTAAACCTAATCACAGTACAAAAAGTACAAATTCTCGTTCTTTCTTATGATTGTTAAACTAGATAAGAGTTAACAAAAAAACCTGATAATGTTGTGCACTAAATACACAATCTTAGACACATTTATTACTCTGGCATCTCTTCCCGTGATTGTGGTCTGGCTGATTTCATGTTTTTCAGCCATCATGGTATTCAACAGTTACTTACAAACCACAAGCTGTGTTGTACAGCAAGATATGAAGGATTTAATTTTCCTCTCTGAAGGGTTGCCTCAATATAAATTGGTTTTATTTATGTTCTGCAACCACTCTACAGACCAAAGTGATATAACATGGAATTAAGGTTTGTCTGCATATTGCAGCCACATTGGTATGAGTGTACCACTGTAGGAAAAAGCTTCCATCTACCCACTTGCATGTAGTTATGGAAATTTGCTTCAGTCAGTATATATCTATGCAGACAAGGAAAACACTTTCCACTCCTATAAATGCAATTTCATACTGGTATAACTGTGATTATAGATTAATACATTATAGATTTTCCTATATAAGTATTCCAGGAAATACTCATGTGCCTTACTGAAATTATTAATTACACGAGACTGTGAGCAGTTCATACTTGATGTGAGATCCAGGGCAAAGTATATAAAACTAATTTATCATTTGTGCATCAGATTTTAATGTGAGGGTAACTACTGTGAACTCCTTGAGGATGGACTCCAGTAAATATAGCTTTATAGCAGAACAGGGTCCTTTAATATACCTGTCTCCAAGTCCACTTTACAGCTATTATGTGTGTAGATTAAAAACAATGGCAGAATATGCCAGTAAGACGATGCATTGTGAAATATTCTTATATAAGAATTATTTAGGGAAAAGTAGGTTAACAATTCAGCATAAGCAACTGTTTATGCAACCATTTTTTCTATTGATTTTCAGGAAAACAGTATGAAAAATTACCCATGGCTGTGTGTGTTGCTCTGTGCCAGCTACAAAGTATATTTTACAACTGTTTCTGAAGAAGTCTTGCCATTAATCAGCTATGCTTAGGAAAACAAAAATCCACCTTTTTGAAAGAGTACCAGGAGAGTCTGGTTATTCTAATGAACAGCTGTCTTCAGGTCTTCCATGGAAAGCTATGCCACAGTCCACACATCCACCTGTCAGGTCAGCCATAATTCTGAGATCCCGAAAACTTTTGTGCATCATCAGAAAACATTCATGCTACAGGGCATTCCAAGACGCTAGACACCAATCAAACATTATCTTTGGCTGAATTCACATACCAGTTAGTTTTGTTTGTAATAGGAAAAAAAAAAAAAAAAAACAGTAAAAAGTATCATAACAATGAGTTAAAAGCACTGGAAAAGAGAAGTTGAAAAAACAAAATCTCTTTTAAAATATTTTTACGGGATGTTTTTGTTTGTCCAGGTTGACCTCAATCTCTAGATCAGTTTGCTCTTTAAAAGAAAATAATGCAATACAGTTTCTAGTACTTGAATCAGCAACTTCTATTTTTTTCTGGCAGATATTTTGCATGTATTCAAGAGCCATTCTAACTGAAAAAAATAGATATTCCTTGAGCAGCAGCCCTTATTAGAAAATGAAGTAGCACCAGGTAATTATTTCTCTTCTATTCAGCTTATCTTGCACTCTTTAAACAAAGAAGTCCTTACATCTTCTTATGAATAAATAAAGAACCTTAGGAAATGCAGTACACCTGACCTCACCACAGAGGGTACTGGCAATGTTCTTCTAGCATTATGAGGCCCTCAACCTCCATTCAGAGTAATAGAGCTGCAGCCATAAAGCCAGATCTCTGTCTCCTTACTCCATGCCCTGTCCAGCCTGCAGCCCGGCCATAATTACCCCATGATACTCATACATACCAACTTCTGAACTGCATAACACTGATGTTAGTGAGAGGGAGTGCATGTGGAACAGATCACTGTGTGGTAGCTCTGAAGAAATGGGTGTGAAGACCTTGTGACTAAGCACAGTGGGCTGGAAGAGCCTGTGTCTGGTGCCACAGAGCTGCCAAACCACAGCCAGGACTGAGGTACTGAGCTGAGTATCAGGAATTTATTAAAGCAACCAAATTACCAGTAGAATCATCAGTTGAAAGCCTTAATATTTTATTATAATAATATGAATTTATGGTAGTCTTCATGAAATATCATCCAGAACTATTATCTTAAAGGTAAAATGAAGAACAAGTTAGTGATGTATTGCGTTCAAATAAAAAACAATTTTATCTACATTAGTGATTTATTTCCTTCATGTTTGACAGCAGGAGTGTTGTTTTGTGCACTGTCTTTCTAAGAAGTCCAAAGTTTGGCAGGAGTCAAGTATTGCAGTTACAAAATTATAAATGGAGGTAAAGGAGAGTCATAGAGTAAGTTAAACATTGGAGAGAAAAAGTCTTTATTAAGGTCTGAAAGAAGCGTATTATCCATTAAGGAAACGAAATCCTATAACATTTTCCATATTGTATTGCGTTAAAATGCAGAAACAAGTCAATACTGCATAAAGGTTAAGTAGAGACAGCACTGGAGATCAGTGTTCTAAATGCAACCTTCTTAGAGATACTTCATATTTGTTAAAGTTTACTGGTATACTGCCTGTTTTTTATGGATAAATACTATGTAAAAGGAAAAGACAACCGATAAACTCTACCTGAATTTCCTAAGCAGATACATATTTTGACAGAAAATTGTCCTCCTGTAATTTCTTGTAATTTCTTTTGTGAAAGACAAAATTAAACAATTTTATAATCTCTTTACACAATCTATTTGCTGCAACCTTTTAGCAAAGACATTAACGAAAATAGACGTTTTTTCCATAAATATTTCCTGAATTCTTTTATAATGCTGTAGAATTTCAGTAAATGAGTTAAGATGGCAAGAAGATAAAGTAGTTTGGGAAAAAATATTCATACAGTCTAAATCATAGGTTATAAATTAATCTCAAGTTACGAAGAATCAATTTTTCCCTATCTGAGAACTTTTAGGGTTCAGAGGGACAGAGTTCATTTGTAGATGCATTTTTTTCCAGGGTAGGATTTTTTTAAAAATTAATAATGTCACAAAAAATACAAAGTTTTCACATCAAAGGAAAGGTCACAATTGAAAAGGTTGCCTGTAATTAATGCCCAAAGAATAAAGCTCTTTTTTTTTTTTTTTTATTTCAAGTCATTCTCTGTTGTCAGCAGATTAATCAAGGTACAAAAAGAACCCTAATTAACAAGGAAAATCACAGGAAAAACTGAAAAATGTTTGAATGCTAAACAGAAAGCAATCCTAGTGTCTTCTGAACTTTTTTGTCCTCCATGAAAAACTTAGATGCTCTGTGACCTCCGGCAGTTATTAAAACCCAGGAGCTGCCAGGAAAAGGTATCATGTGTTACCAGTTTTACTGCACTCTCTGCAGAGACAGAACAGGCACAGAGGTAACTTTCTCAAACCAATTATGGCTTCAGAGATGATCACCATCTTCCACTCTGTTGTTAGCTAATTAAATTTTTCTAGTAATAACTATTTATCATTGAGACCTGACAGAAACTTTTGAAACCACTAAGCATGTCCTTTTTTGTCAATAGGTTTTGTTTCTGGTTCTGTAGGCTAGGTGCTAGCAATCATTTGGAGACATTAAGGAAAATGATTCCCACTGAAAGATTTGCTAATCTATTAGACAAATTAGGAGCTTTGCTCATGAATTTGCTGATATCTTTTAGTAAAGATATACTGTATACAGTATTTATGTTCTGAGACCATGGAATCTGAAGACTAACTGTACCTGCCAGGATGAGTATGGAAAAGATTTTCTGTCCTTTCACGATGTCTGGTTGACTAAATAATTCATATTATAACTCATCAGAACATGTTGAAATATGTCTCTAAATCATGCATATCTGGAACACAGTTCTCATTCTCAAAGAGAAGCAATTTCTGACAACTTCAGCATAAGAAATGCAGATTTCTGAACTTCTACTAAAAACATGGCACTGTTTTAAAGGTTTGCTTTCCTTACGTAAATCTTATTAAAAGGCTGTGTTTGGTACTTAATGTAAGGCATAAATGCCTCCTTGCTTAAAATAATTGAAGTAGCATTGAAACTTTGGACGTTGTACCAGAGAATAACAAAATTTACTGAGAACATAATTTCAGGCTTTCATATTTTAAATCTGTAAATGAGAAGGAAGGTGCATTGGAGGAAGATCATACCCATGCTGTAATTGTATAGATCTTCATTCACATATTACTAGGAAAAATATGAAAGAAAAGTACGTGTAGTTGATTTTTTAAATCCTACATGTGCCCAAAGAATTTTTCAAGATGCTGTATGGAAATGATCAGAATTTTCTAATATCTTTTAGCAACATTTTTGTGTACCAGTAGGTTAACAGAAATGCTTCAGTGCCCTAATAAGGGTAGAATTAATTATGAAAAGATTTTCCTCTTTATTTCTGTTGCTACTATATCTTATTGATTTAATGGAGGTATAGTTTCTTGTTATGCAGGGTTATTTTATTGTGTGAGAGTACCTTCTTATATCATATTTGGCAGTGTTCTTGCCATGCTGGATGCATTAGCTCATGATGGATGGTTTCCTCACAGGAAAACAGTGAACGCCTTTGTTACGTGCCCTTGCATTACAGGACCTTCACACTCTGTTACCACCAACAAGTCAGAGATGCAAACTGCTGAGCTGCTTAGCTGTGACTTGGCATTCTGTGTGGGTTTTCTGTCTTTACTTCTGCACAGTAAACAGAACAAGATGTGCACGTTTTGTATCATGGTTTACTATATTCATTTATAACTCCATATTCATTGCTCAGTGAATAATTCATTATTTTTCTTCTTGAACTTTAGAACAATTCTGTACAACCAGTGGCAAAATTCAGTGAAAAGGCATAGTTGATCCTGGCTGGACTCCAGGTACCCCCAAAAGTTGCTCTATCATTCACCTCTGGAACTGGACAGAGGAAACAAAATATAATTAAGAGAGATAAGGACCGGGAGAGATGACACACTGATTACTGTCATGGGCAAAATAGTCTTGAAGTGGGGATATTAATTAAATTTATTACTGACAGAATCAGAGCAGGATAATATGACATAAATCTTAAAAGCACATTCCCCCCACCCTTCTCTCCTTCCCAAGTTCTACCTCCCCACCTCCAGCAGTGCAGGGAGACAGGGAATGGTGGATATGGTCAGTCCATCACAGATTGTTTCTGCTGCTGCTCAGGGACAGGGATGTCCTTCAGCTGATCCATGGGATCTCTCCCATGGGAGACAGTTCTCTTCCAACTTCCTCAATGTGAGTCCATCCCATGGTCAACAGTTCTTCACAAACTGCTGCAACATGGATCACTTTTCCATGGGGTACAGTCCTTCAGGAACAAGCTGCTCCAATGTGGGTCCCCCACAGGGCCACAAGTACCACCAGGAAAAACTGCTCCAGCATGGGCTCCTCATTTCATGGATCAGCAGGTCACTGCCAGGACCCTTCTCCAGCACAGGCCTCCCACATGTTCACAGCCCTCTTTTGGGTATCCACCCACTCCTTTGTGGGCTCCTTCATGGGCTGCAGGTGGATCTCGGCACCCCTGTGCTCTTCCATGGGCTGCAGGGGCACAACTGCTCCACCACAGGCTGCAGGGAAATCTCACCTCTGGTGCCTGGAGCACCTCCTGACTGTCCTGCACTGATCTTGGTGTCCACATTTTTGTTCACATGTCCTCACTCTGCTCTTCTCTGGCTGCAATTCTCATCTGCGCCATAACTCTTTTTTTTTTAACCTTCTTAAATATGTTATCACAGAGGCATTACAGTCATTCCTGATTGGCTCGGCCTTGGCCAGCAGCAGGTCCATCCTGGAGCTGGTTGGCATTGGCTCTACAGGACATGGGGGAAGATTCTGGCAGCTTCTCACAGAAGTCACCCCTGTAGTCTGCCCTCACTACCAAACCCTGGACAAGGTCTTGCCTATGTCACTTGTTTCTTTTTCTTTTAATTTTTCTCCTTCCTTTTCTTCCCAGAAGAACATAATGTTTCCTATACCTACTTTAGTTGAAAAGACAATCAAGGACATTGTCATTCAAATGAAATGCTGGTATTCTCTGATAACATAGGGATTCACTTTAGTATTCTATGAGTATTTAAAACTTATTCTGTATAGTATTGTGAATATTATATAGCTTTTTAATATCTCTTTTAGAGTTCATGATGTAAAGATACAAACAACTGACAGGAATGTTATATTATGTTGAAATCCAGCAAAGGAGGTTTCTCATGGAGAATTTAATCCTGCAGATCTTACTCAGGTTTTATTTACTAAAAATCCATGTTGACATCAAGGAAGGAAAAGGGAATACGAAATTCTGAATGTGATCTGCAGTCATTTTTATAATTTAATTAAATTCAAAGAGAACACATATCTGTTAGGGACTTTATTGGATCATTCCAGCCCATGTCCATCTTAAGGAGGCAGTGTGAAATAAACTTGACCTAGGAAGAGGACTTCAGTTACAGTACCAACATCAAGACTGTACTTTTTATATCATCAAAACTAATTTTCCCATGTGAAAGAAAAATATTTAGTTGAAGGTATTTGCTTGGGACTGTCACTCACTCCAGATCTCAACTTGGCAGTCAAGTTCATCCATTCATGGTAGTCACCACTTTTTTTTTATGAGAACTAACAAATAACTTTCTGAAGGAGGCACAATACTTTTCTTTATAGAGTCTTTAATGGCAGTATTACTGAACTTGCTTGCAGATTTAGGTGGGGGGAAATGAGTTGTCCACTAGACTGTGAAGGCCTCTGGAATATGTGCTTTAGGGAATCTAGTGCTCATTCGAAAGAGTTACTGTATCCCCAGGAATACTGCATAGTTCTTAAAAAGCTTAAATAGCACCTACAGAGCTTAAAAGAATATTGCTGCATAGAACTCAAAATGCCTAGTGAAGGCAGTAGCTATTTTAATCTCTGCCTTTTAATGGAGAGTTAGAAAAACAGTGAAGCAGAATGATTTGGCTCAGGTCACTCAGCAGGTCAGAGTGATGTAATAAAATGCCATTAGCAAAGCAGCAGGTGAGGGGGAAAACCTGCATTGGGAAATGAAACTCAGGATGTATTTCGAGCAGTGATTTGTTTTGGGAACTGAACATCCTTGTCCACGTGCAGATGAACTATCAGCACTTGGTGCCTACTGGACTTTACAAGCAGAATGTGTCTGCGTAGGGAGCATACATCCATGTGCCAGATTTACACTGAGGAAACCTGTTACTATTATCTTCATCTGTTTCCATTATAACTCTATTTTCCTATGGCTGCATCAACTGTTGCCATGGTAAGCTTCACATGCTGTGTATCTTAGATGAACAAGAAATACATCTCTAAACACTGATAAAGGCTTGAGACTCCTAGTAATACCCAATGTCCTCCCTGTGGCACTGAGCACATTGGAATTGGACCCTAAAAACCTGCATATTCTTAAATTTTAGACCATTTTAGGGATAATTTTAGATTCACAGTTGTTTGGGGTTTTCTACTTTGAAGTCTGCTTAGCAAGATTAATGAAAATAAGGCATCTGACTTTGTAATACATAGTCAACCAAAATAACACTAAGAATATGCTTAAGGATCTAGAAAACTGTGATAGGTTTTTTTAATATAAAAACATTTTATGCCAGGTTCTTCTTCTGGACTTACTTGGATGACTCATTCACAACTCTCACAAATAAAATACAGAACCCCAAATCAAGCTATACAACTTTAATCTGTCATGCCTCCATTTCTCATTTATCTTGTAAATATGCTTTTGGCAGGGTTGGTAGTATTAGCTACCATTGAGATCACTGGTGCATTCTATAAATGCAACTGTGCTCACTTCAGATTAAATTTTTTATGATGGATATCTGCTTAATCCCAGGATTTTGGTCAAAATGCTAAACAGTTCAGAAAAATAAAAGATTTGGGGAATTTCAAAAATTAAAAAAGTTCCTTTTTTGTTATCGAATGTCTTTGAAAGTACATTGCAAAATATGTCTCACAGCACACTCCAGTGCTGATTTCTCATGCAGGAAAGAATAAGAACGGCCTTCCTTTGTCAGACCCTGAGTTGTATCATGACCAGTATATTTTTTCTGTCAGATCCAGGAATGGATGTTTGGGGTGCATGGTGGAGGGGTCAGGAGAACTATGTAGAGCAAGTGGAAGCTCAGTCCATATTAGCAGATTAAACAACACCACAATGATCCTATCTCAGACTTGTTTTCCCTGTGCCCATATTTTCAACTCCACTGTCTTGCCTCATGTACAAGTAGACGTCGGTGGTAACGTGTAAGGGTTGTGTGCCCAAAAAGGCTCTTATCCAGAGAACCACTGGCTGACATTCCAAGGTGCTGGGATCTCTGCAGTGGGTTTGGGTCACAGCAAAAGTGGAGGGTGTTTAATGGCCAGACAACTGAGTTTGACTAAAACAGAGGACTGGATTATATCGTTCTTCAGCATCTCTACCAACAGAGTTTTGTGTGAGGGTAGGCAAATTGCTCAAAGTAAAAGCCTGCTAATGTTATATTTCTTGTTGTCTTGAGGTTTTACAGAAAGTCTTAGGATCTGATTTTCATCTGAGTTACAAGTGGCATCATCAGGAACTGTGACTGACTATGCAAAGTGCTCTTTGAGGTTAGGTGCAAGCCTTTGGTGTCCCGGGGTATGTAACAGTGATGAATGCTTTATTTTAACTCAGAAATATAATAAAAAATTAGTCCCACTAATGAGATATTCACATACTATAGCCACAAGTGACACAGAAAGCCAATTCATAATTTTGTCAAAAAAAATTAAAGATTTTAATAGAGTTAAGAAAATTAATAAAGGAACAACAGCATAAATAATGAGGATAAAAGAAACACTGAAGAGCCAGTTTTCTGTGCCCTTTCTTATGCATGAAATCAAACAGGAAAAAAATGTAACTCAAGCATTGTAGATTCAGTGGTTGAAACAACAACAAAAAAAAACAACCAAAATTTAATCACTGACTACATCAAATATATCTATGAAAAGACCAAAATGAGTTTCACAAACCTGTAACTGGTATTTATCTAACTTCAGAGAGTTTGACTTACTTTTTAACCATTTATTTTGCAATCTTGATGTTTATACCTATCTAATATTTTCCATCAAGGAAAATTTTATGGAAAGGTTTACTTAATTTGCAAATTTGAGAGTTCCTGTATCAGAAACATGCTTTGGATATGAGGAATTCTCCTGAGGGTCCCAAAAATGATTTTCTGATTCTTTCCTGAGAATCTGTCTGTTTTGGAGAATACCAGGCAACATCCACAATGTTGTTGTTTGCCAACTCAGTAAACTTGCTAGAAGCTATAAAACAATGTGTATATTCCCCTACCCCACTGATGAGGATTTTTTACTTCTATGTGAAGTTACCTTAGTGTGACACTTAGAGAAGTATTGAGCACATTCATCGCCCAGCTTCAAATACCCAGCTGTTGCCACTACAGGTTCTTAGGGTACCTGTACATTCAGTGGAGTGATCTTTGCTGTAGAAAATAATTCAGAGTACCTAAGCCGGGTGCTCTAAAGCACTGTCTGGATTTACCTTGTCTCCATCGCCTACCTGAAGAGACTAACTAATGCATTAGAAAAAATACTCCTCCCTCTGCAGCCTAAATCTTCAAGTTATCTCTTGATACATTGTTTTAACTGATTGTAATTAGTCTGATTGTAATTAGTCTCTCATAGACCTGATTTTGTTAATATTATCAAGAAATGAAACACAGCTCCAACCCAACTTGTTCTCACAAGTTCCCATTCTCATCCATACCAGCACTAAGAATTCATTTACTCAGGATGAATATAACTGTTCTGCTGTATTATCTGCATAAAAAAGTGTCGGTATTCATAAAATTCACTGCCACAAACCACCTTTTGTATTACACTGATAAAAGCATACTCATATTACTGTGCATGGACCATGAGCCTTCACCTCAAGCAGATGATTGCAGGTGCAGAAAAGGTATTGAGGCAGCCCTTGATAAATTTGCAGCATTATGAAAATTAAGAATTTAAATGACAAAACTAGACTAAAATGATAGTTTAAGTTTCATACAGTAATTTTACGAAAAAGTTAAAAAAGTTAAAAAAAAAAAACCATGAGGGAGAAATACCAGTGTTTACTTTGTTCCTTTCTCTCTGTCTCGCTCTGTTGTGCACACTCATCATTTTGGAGACCCTAAGCAGGTGATAACATGCTCTCCCATTCTGCTTGTGTTTTGTAGCACACAGGAATGTGTTAGAACTGTGGACCTAATTTTTATAACCACTTTATCTCACAGCATG
This sequence comes from Formicarius rufipectus, assembly GCA_013399695.1. Taxonomy (NCBI): domain Eukaryota; kingdom Metazoa; phylum Chordata; class Aves; order Passeriformes; family Formicariidae; genus Formicarius; species Formicarius rufipectus. The sequence continues at coordinate 145,297 of VXAU01001600.1, read as the reverse complement.
CTGAATTTGGAAGGTGATGTCTTCCAAGAGTTTTCTGTCGTCCAAACTAACCCTGTGTCACAGAGATGCTGTGTGAAGCTACATAAGTCATTTAAGCTAAAATATTAATGTGACAACTAATTTTATGTTTTTCATTGAATATGTCTGCCCAACTTTATCTTGATTTTCAGATTTTTGGAGCCTTAGGGAAGTACTGTACCTTTTGAACGATGTTCAGGGAAATGGGAGTGCTCAACATCATTTGCAATAAATCACTGGGTTCTGAAGGACTGAGCTTCAGGTTGGGACTCTCCACAGCCCTGAGTTCTGGACCTACCATTACCAGCCTCTCTAGGATATGCCACCACTCAGACTTACAATGATCTTCCAATCTGTCAGGTGAGCTGTAGTATTTTTCTGTATGTTTTTAGTTTATGTCAAATGTGAGATAATTAGGTCACCTCAGTCTGCAAAAAACAGGATTATTTTAATATAGTTCACCTTATGTTTGCCATTGGAAAAGAGCTCATACAGAGATGAGCTGTATGGTGCATGTTACTTTGAGACAGGATAGTCTGATAATGTATTGAAGTTTTCACACTCTTTTTCTGTTGTAAAGAAATACAGTATTTAATCATCTTTCTCACAGAATTTACATAATAAGTAAACTATATTTCTGCAGTATGTTGAGCATACAAATAGGTTTTTCAAATGCCAAATATTTGAAGAAATCATCTCCCCTTGGCATGAGTTAACTCATTGAGAAGGTCATATTAAAACAAAATTTTGCAGGTTCTGGGTGTTTTTTATCTGTTCTCCACTTGTTTATCTATAAAAATATTGGTAGCTTCAGTGTGTTGCTGTGAACATACATTTATTAGTGTTTACAGGGTTCAGTTACTATAGCACTGCTTCTACAATTATGGACCATGAAAGCCTGTAAGAAAGTAAATAAATCTGCACCAGCAACTATTTGGGTGAAAAAGAGTAAACAACAAGAGACATACCACTCGAGTTTAAGACAGCTACAAATACTGAATTCAATCTGGTATCCAGAATGAGTGAGCTCTTGTGGAGAGAAGGGTAGTAAGGCATCCTGTAATTAAAGGCTATGTCCTCTTTATATACTAAAGAACATCATATAATTATATTGGAAATTATAAATCTAACATTTCCTAAATCTTCCACACTAAATACTTAGTTGTATTTTCCTGTCATCATCATCATGGCTAGACTTCGCGAACAAAGATTTGGGAGGGTTTTACCCACTCTTGCTGCAAGCGCACTGATGGCTGATCCCTCAAGCCTGCACAGTGGATTTTTTAGGTGAGGCACAGCGTGCGCAGAACTGGCCCCACCCTTTACTCCTGAGGTTCATCTGCCAGGGCCTAGCAAGCTTGGATGGTGACAGCGAGGTCCTCAGGATGCAGGTTTGGTTAGAGTATCCTTCTCTTAGATGGATGGCCTGACAGGGCTAAGCGAGCTCCATCTGCCCAGGTTTGGTTAGAGTTGTCCTTCTCCTAGGATGGATGCTGGGTGGCTGACGAGCCCATCCTGCCCGTGGACACACTTTGTCTGTCCCTTCAGTTGACCCTACCGGAGGCATAAACCACTACCAGTATAGCTCACAACGTGCTTCTCCACAGACACCCCCTTGTCGTGGGGGAGAAGCTTGTGTGCCCTTATTTTCCTGTAATCAGCTTATGTACAGACATATGTCATACAAAAATACAGTTGATGCATTTAGTTATTAGGAATGAGCTTGTTTCTTCAGCAAACAGCTTGTTCTGGCAGCTGCCAAACACAGCCTTTGTTGATGGTGTCCAGCAATGTTCAGAAGGTTTCAGCTAACTAACAAAAGTAGCATCTATAGCTAATGTGGAGTCACACTGCAGCTGTACACACCTTCCCTTCCCATACCTCTGGTGCTTCCACAGTCCTTCCCTTACTCATCCTGACTGCACACCAGAAGACTAACCTGAAGCTTAGTCTGCACTGCAGAGCAGCATGAAGTCATCATATGGGACCCCATTCCCTTTCATCATATGTTCTGAAAGTGGTGACACTATTTTTTGCCCACACTATTTTTGGATTTGCTCTTGCAAATGGTGATAAAAATTTCAACTGTGCCCTGCTTTAGATGTAAGTTTTTCTCTGCAGAGAAGGAGCTAAAAGGATGTGTCCAAAAGCTATTCAAGCCTAACACTATTCTAGACTTGAGAAAAAAATCAGTGTATTTTTCAATAGTCCTCCTCCTAGCTAGAGCTGAAAATAAACTCTAAGTGACATCATTCACACTCCAGTTTTAAGTAGGCTGTGAGTGAGATAAAGAAACGGCTGAGGATATGCAGGTTTCTTAAGAGTTTACTTAGATTATAGTTTGCGTTAACACTTTGTAAATAGTAATCTAGGGCTCTTAGAAATGTTTTTATTTCTTATGATTTGTGCTTTGCACATAGCGAGTGAAACAAGAAGGGAGAAGCTGTTTGCTCTGTATCACACAGAAGGGTATTCATCAGAACCAGAATACCCTTACTTAGAGCCCAAACTCCTGATGATTGGACTGCATTTTCTAAAATGGCTTACAAGTAAGACTTGCAAGTAGGTGACCATTTTCACTCTTTGCCTAAAGAAAATGACTTAGTATTCTTGGAAACTTGAGATCAGCGATTCCTTTTCACTTGGTAACTGCAGGTTTTAATAAGTGATAAAGTGTTCCAGGAGATTAGAAGACCCTGCTTATATTTCTAGAAGGAAAGGGAAGTGTGATTTTTTTCCCCATCCTGAGCAAATCAGGATTTCATAGCAAAATATCAAGGTTCCTCTGCTTCCATGAGTTCCTTGCATTTTCTGATTTTCTTATTTTTCAGCTGTATATATATGTATGTATGTATGTAGATATGTGTGTCTGGGAGGTGCATATATGTATATATGGGGGGAAGGGGAGTGCATATATAATTTTGTGTGTGTGTGTATGTGTATGCATATACATGCGTATTCAATTTGGGTCCAAAGGGCAATGTAGCCCCTTTTCAAGTATGTGTCAAACAACTCAGATGGAATGAAACACACTCCATTGTTTAGAAAATGTGACTAAATGTCTAATGTGGACTATGTAGCTATCTTTTAGGTAACTGAAATTGGGTGATTAATCCCAACCTTAATAATTAAACTTCTAAAGGCAAAGTTTTAAATTACAGTTGTGGGAGTTACTTTCACGAAAAGTTGCAAATTGTGTGTATCACATCATATCACATCATTAATTAAGTTGTGTAATGCTAAGAGAAGGCAAGGCTTGACACCTCTGCTAGTCTTTGAGGTTTGAGATAAGCCTGTACCCAATGCTCTTTTGTGGAGCAAGAGGTTGGAAAGCGGGCATAGAGAAGTACAGCCCAACATACAAGCAACATACAGCAAAGCCCAACATACAAGAGCTTTGCTGTCATGGAAAAGACCATTCAAGTTTTCACTTTTTGGTCCCTGTGTGCAACATTCACCTCATGGAAACTGTCCTATGGAGTTTCCTAGAAATGGATTTTCTGTACTTCTGTAACCTTTGCTAGTTCTCTGCAGGATTTCTTGTTGAATTGTTTGTGTAGTAAAATATGGGACTTGTTTAGGAGAAGGCACTTCTGTTGATAACCCTCAACATTTTCAAAGGATAAATGAGACACTTCCATCTGCCTTTGAGCAATGAAGACACTTTTGTTTCGGGAAGCACTGACAGCCTGCAGGTTTCACTAGCCTTAACTTCAGGTTCTCAAAAATTAGGAGTCGTCACTGGCACGCAGGATCTACATGTCCTGACTCAAAACATCCTTTTTGTACTTCTTGTCTTGCATCTTTATACAGATACTGTGGAAATTAATATAATGCACATTTTGGGGCAGCCAGCTGGTATTAATGAAAGACAGAGAACTATGAAGATGCCTATATTACAGTAATGTTTTCCTAATAGCTCCAGTTGCAGCTGACGTAAGCCTCCTTTATTTTTCTAAAATCATCCCTAATGACTGGGATATGTTGCTGTACTCATACACTATAGTGAGGATCTACAAAACCAGGTAAGTAAAGGAGGAGATAAATCATGTAAGTATATGCATTTTTCACAAGATAGATAAAATTAAATGTAGAAGAATACTCAGCTAATAGACATAGGACACTGTGGACCATCCTAGTAATAACGACATTAGGGTGCCGGTTTATTCCCAGACCTTACTGATGAGTTCCGTAGATACAGATGTAACTGCTTTGCAACATGTAAGTTTAGGTGACTAATCTCTCCTTGTAACACTGATACAGTTTAGTTAGGGCTGAATCTGGCCTTTAGGCTGTGTCCTGAACTCTTTTCTCTCAAAGTCAAATATTTTTAGCTTTTATTGACCTGACCATCTGACTCCACTCAGCACTTGTTTCTGGTCAAGTGCACTTCTCCCACTCTGTGTCTAAACTGACTGACCGAAGAAGTTGTGTTCTTCAGACATGAAATGGATTTTTATTACTGAGGTCCACAGTGCAAGTCATTGGAACGTATGTAATAATATGAAAGGACATATAATTGAAAGGCTATCAGAAGATAGGTACAAGTGTACCAAGCTTCCCAGAGCATTCACATTTGCAACTCATGAAGTCTGATGACATTGGAAGAGCAATTCAGTGTTTAATGCACGCAACTCTGGTGGCAGTGCTGCCCCTCAGCATGGGCTGTTGAAATACCACAGTCTGTATCACAGGATTTAATAGAGGAGTTTTCCATTAACACTGTGAGCTGTTGCAGTTCAAAGTAACTTCTAGCTCAGTTCACCTGCTGGGGACACAGTACTTTGCCCTTGAGTAAGCAGGATTGCCTTCATCATATTCTCTCACTGGAGCAGAGAGGAAGTAGAGTGTGAGTACATCCAGAGCAATGTACAAGTGAGTAACTGCAATATAGGCATATATTATTACTAGATTTGTTTTAAGTGTGAAGCAATAATACATGTGAAAAAAAAGGAAGACTGTAACTATCCTGACATTCTCCTAAGTGTGCAGTAAAACTGTAAAAGATGCCTGTATTTACTAAAAATGATAAAACTGTAGTGTTACACTAATCAAATTCAAATCAGTTCAGCTGCATAATTTTCAGTGAAGAGGTGCTTATGAAACACAGAATGAACTCTAGAAGGAAATGTTCATTGCTTCCTAATCAAAAGCAGTCATCTTTAAACACCAGCCAGTCAGGTGATAGGTTTGTCATTTCTCAGGGAATTTGCCAAGGAGGCTTGACAGCCTTTAAACTTCGCAGAGCATTTTTTTGCCTGTTTCTGAACGTCATGTTGATCTACAAAAACTCCAGGGAGACTGGGAGGAGAGGCAGAGTAACAGCAGTTCTATTAAAATATATTTGCTGCAATGAATGTCAGTCAGAGTTTATGGTGTGAAAAAATGTGTATTTCCTGAAAAGAAATTTTCACCATCCCTCAGGTCTGATTGTTTCTTGTCTAATTCTGTCCAGCTACTTTGGGGGACTGAGGAGCATCAATGATGAATTGCCTGGGTGTCAGAAAGTAAAAATGCTTGGAATGCATTGCTAAAAGCCAGAAATCAGGGTGTCTGAATTATGATGGAAGACTTTAAATGAATATATTTCTGCCACATACAATTAACAGCCCAAGCCAGAAATCACTTACTTTCATAATGTAGAACAATGGCAGCTCTCCAGTGAAAACATATTTACAATAGTTTTACATTGCTTTCTAGAGGTTTAGTACAAAAGGGAGAGACAAAAATTAATATGCACCAAGTCAGTTATGGAGAACCCTGTCTTTGAACTGTTCTTTCCTTTTAATCAGCATGAGCTCTGCTAAATAGGGGAAAGAATTATGAGTAGGTGGCAAGCATCTAGGTTACTGAGGTAAATCACTCTTGGGGGAATTATTTTGTAATTTGAGCAATGTGACTTGAGATGAACAGGTCTGCTCTGTTTTACCCAGCACGAACAGCAATTGCAAGTCAGCCAGCCTGAAGTCCCTCAACCATCTTCCCCTATACAAAGGTCTGTTCTCTCCTCCCCTGGCAGTTATACCATTGTGCTGGCAGACTTTTCTAATGTCTTCCATTTCTATTTCCTAATGTCCTTCTAGTGTCTTCTATTTCCCATTCTCAAGTGTGAGACCTTATACATGTTGTAGTAATTCTTGGTGTTGGTTGAAGTCCCATTAAGCTTCTGAAGTTCTTAAATTTCTTCCTGGAAGATTTGGGGGTTTTTTTCATGTAACTTAGGTTATAAAAGTAGCACCATAAACATTAATTGAAGAGCCATTAAATAGTATGACTGTTTGTTTTTGGTTGATAGAGGACATAAAGCTTCATACCCTGTGGTGGAAAACAATTAGATCTGATGATGAACATGCTATTAAATATACCATTGCCAGACTTCTATCAGTTTAACATTAGAAAATAGCAACCAGCTGTAGCCAAAGCATACACAAGTGAAAGTCATATTTTAATTGTTGTGTCATAGCCTGTTATAAATATTGTCGTTTCTAATGTTTTGTGCGAATGACAGTGACTAATAGTAGTCATTACTTCCATTCATTCTCATAAAAATTTCCTCAAGAGAGGATGATCACAACTAGAATGCTGTTTAAAATTAAACTGTTTTTTTAACTAGAGAACATAAAAACCATTTAAATACCAAGAGGTTGGCTAGCTAATTCATTTTGTAATGGCATGTGCTTGACAACTACAGCTTTTGTTAATTGTGTCATCAGTTGAACAGATACTCCTGTTAGAAACATTTTTGGCATATTAACGTGTGTACATATCATGTCATCATCTGGTCTCTGAAGAGTGGGATAAAAGGTGAATCTCACAGAAGTCAGAAAATAAGTCCGATGCTACCCCTGTAGAGGCTTAATATTAAGAACATTGAATTTCCTCATCCATTTCTTATTTCAGTTATGAATTCTGCTTACTTGACAGGTACAGAGTACTTCATTATGTGCACGAACAGAAATGCTTAAATGGATGAAGCAGCTATTTACGTCTGATAGGAGCTAAGTGGGACATTAAATTAATGCCAAACAAGTGAGTGCTCATTTTAGTTTCATTATAAATGGCTGCAGCACAGCAGTAATGTGTTGACTCTCATGTGCTGACAAGTTCTATATTTCTTACAAACTTCCCTTAGAGCTCAATGTGGAAAGACAAATTCACACTCTGCATGATGAAATTAGCAGCAGATGCATTAATAATTGAATAAGGATCTCTGGAGGCATACCACAGTTCAGAAGGAGAGTTGTTGACAGGCTGGTTTAAGTAGAGGCTTCTGTCATATATAACTGCACTTACATAAGCCCTGAGTTAAGAGCTGCTGCCTGTATCGAGCCTTTGCTATCCAATCCACTTCCTGCTTTTAGAAGACTTTGCATAGTTATATTTGACAAGTCCACCAACAGACTGATGACCATTAATCTGGGCAGAGAGTGCCTTTGCTCGTCCTTCCTTCTTCTCTGACTGTTCTCAAACTTAGAGGCAAAGTCAACACAGTTCCTTCTGGATTTGTCTCCAGACAGTGAGTGAGGTATGAGTGACTGAGACTTTCACTGTATGCCAGACTCTGTATGCCATAGGCCTCCCTTCCTGTAAGGTTGAAAGTTTCCTGAAGTGCAAATCGCAGCTTCTCTCACAGAAGGATTAGGATATTGTACTGCCATCTTCCTTTCCAGCAAAGGTGATGTTCTTTGATGTAATCACACGCCTGGGTCGGGAAGGAAGGAATTTCACAGAATCACAGAACAGGTAAAGTTGGAAGGGACCATGGTGAGTCATCTGATCCAACCTCCCTGCTCAAGCAGGCTCATCCTAGAGCGCATGGCACAGGGGAGCCCTGAACTGGACACAGCACTCCAGATGTGGCCTCACTAGGGCTGAGTAGAGGGACAGGAGCAGCTCCCTCGACCTGCTGGCAATACACTTCCTAATGCGTCCCTGAATACCACTGGCCTTCTTGGCCACAAGAGCACACTGCTGACTCAGTCTGTGGGTTTTTCTTGACAAAAGCAAAGAAAACACAAGGATTGCCAGAAAAAACTCTACTTTTTAAAGATACCACCATGACCAGCCACTATACAATTCCTAATAGTTGCATTGTGATCACTCCTAACACCAAGTAATATTATGCTCAGAAGACATTGACAAATCAGTGTGACATTTCATAGACAAAAGTACTATTGGAGCAAATTCTCATGGGTTTAAAATCAAAACTTTATTGCACTAGTGCCAAGAGAGTGATAGCAATTTGTATAGTCATAAAATTTGTCCCAGTTAGAAGCATGGCAAAATTTAGGACACTGTTACTAGAGTCACTCCACATAGCTCTCCTAACTACCCATGCAGCCACTGGGTTTGAGCTGCACATGTGACTTCTGTGGTTTGACTTCCTCCAGTTACAGGCTATTTTAAAAATTCGGGATCCAGAAGACAGAAAAAAATAGCTTAAAATATCTACCACTGTATTTTGTAAAGTTTCATCAGCTAAAGGAAAAATAATTCTAATGTAGTTTTTTTAATATATTGCAATATTTTGTGTAAGCTACTATATGATTTAATAAAATGGCAGTCTTTAAAACAACAGTCAAGACTCAACTGCCTATTAAAACAATACTTCAATTCCTTTTTAGATATGCAACTCTGTTTATTCAATAACAGTGCATACATTAATTTTTCAGTTAGAGTTTAATATAAATGCTACCATAATTGAAATATTGAGTTTGAGACCTTTTCAGTTTGAGAAACGTTTAAACAGTTTCTATTGTCACTTGAAATAGGAGTTAAGTCCCAGAAGTTCATATTTATATAACAAAGTAATGTCTCAATCTATTAGACACCCTGAAGCATCCTGCAAGGGGCTCAGCTGAGGAAAGAACAGGACACATTTTGCTTTGTGATACTGGACCACAATGCAGATGTTAGAGATCAGAGACTATCAGATGAAAGAGTAGGCATGCTAAAATAATAGCCTGGTTTCAGCATCACGTCATCTTTTGCGCTGCTTGAAACACAGATGTGAAAATTAAATTGGATTTACATGAACATTTTTAGTGAACAGAGGTACCATTTCAGAATTAATATTTTTTGTTAGATTCACACATGTATAATACATTTTATTGCTGTTTTAAAATGTCATGTTACCATAATCTGAGTTTTTAAGAAAAAGGCTAAGTACTTAAACAAGGTCATGAACTGTTAGATGAGACTATACATGAATTACATAGCCCAAAGAGCAATAAAGAAACTGCACTGATGGGACAGGGGGAGAGAGTTCTTGAGTCATTAACTATGGTTTTATGCGTCACATCTCTCTACAGTGGGTTTAATCCTATTAACTGCTTTCCATTCATTTGGTTATTTCCATGGAATAAGATTCTAAGTTTGCTCCAGATTAGAAGCGAATATTACACAATAAGTTTTGTACCTATTCTTAGCATATACAAGGCAGATCAGTGGTGCCAATGTTTATTCTTAACATTCTGAAGTTAGTTTCTTAACTCCAGGCAGTTATCATTCCTGTAAAAGCAAAGAGATCTTTCCAAAGCCTTCTAATGAGTGAATAAACTGGCTTTTATCCAGATTTTGGAGGTCACTAGATGTTAAAAACAGCAAAGCAAATTAAAAGAACCCCTTCTCTTTTACTGTCATGGTAATTTTGCACTTGAGTATTTGAAGATGTGCTAATATAGAAGCTATTGAAGAAGATATGGAAGGATCTTCTAATGCTGCCTTGAAAGACAGAAATAAATGTTGCATTTCAAATCACAGCTCTCCTTGAAATTTGATTTAATTTTAAAAGGCGTCTTAAGCACCTGTAGTGGGTTGATCTTGGCTGGACACCAAGGGCCCACCCAGGCCCTCTATCACTCCCCTTCCCCACCAGAAAAGGCTAGAGAGAATAAGGTGGAAAATTACTCATGGGCTCAGATAAAGCAGAAAAGCTTGCACACGTAAAACTGAAGCAGAAAATAACAAGATTTATTCTCTACTTCCCATCAGCAGTGATGTTTGTTCACTTCCTGAGAAGCAGGACTTCCAGCAGCATGTAATGGTTTCTTAGCAGGCAGCCATTGGAAACAACAAATGCATTCCTTCCTTCTCCTTTCCTTAGCTTTTATATCTGAGATGATGTCATATGGTATGGGATATCCCTTTGGTTAGTTTGGGTCAGCTGGCCTGGTTATGTCCCCTCCCAGAATCTTGTCCTCAATGTCTGCTCAGCAGTAGTCAAAACACTGGTGTCTTACCAACACATTTCCAGCACAGCACTGTGAGATCTGCAATGGAAAATGAACTCCATCTGAGCCACACCCAATACAGCACCAAATTCTACATTCACAACCTTCTAGTCTTCCTAATTTTCCTCAGTTGCCCCTTTCTCTTATTATTATTATTATTATGCCTCTTCCAAATTGCTGCCCAGCTATTGTTTAGATGCACCATTTTTTGGAATACATTGGTAAGTCTAGTAGTACTCCATTCATGTATTTGTACTGTTCTACATATTTTTCTGAACTTGAGCGTGGCTATGATAACTATCTGTTGAGCACAACCTGTAGGAATGGCCAACACAACTGAAGCAGAGTAAGATGCTGCAGCAGCAAATTATTGTAGAATATCAGTTCTTTCTTTGGGATTTCTTGGGATGACAGACTAAGCATGGGCAGAGAGTCCTAGCCTACTGTATTCAGGCAAAACAAATACATAGAGAGGCAGTCACTGTGGATTTCCAAATTATCCTCTGAGGACTGTCATATCTGCTGAGCTAGCAGGGCCAAAATTCAACACAGAATGATCCAAGCTTTCACATAAAATAGTACCACTTCATTCATCTCAGCAAGTAATTCATATTTCTACTTTTTCTCCTTCTGCTATTTGAGACGTATTATTTGAATGTCCCATGTGAGAAGTGCAGCCTTTTCTAATCACAGGAGAAGATGTGTATTTTTACCAGCTTTTCCCTTCTGCTTTCCAGTCTACTGAAAGAAGCTTTCCTCTCCCATCATGATTTTCCTCAGTTCCATAACGTTTCTTATCGAATTAGTGTCATCACCTTTCTTGTTTCCCTTCTGCCTTTCTGCTAATGCATATATAACGCACAGGATGTCTACTGACTTTGGAATTAAATTGTCTGTTTTGAACTTCACTATGCAAAAATGTCTAAAATTGGGCAATAACTTAACATATGCAGTTCCAAAGTCTTCTGTATTGCACAGTGGATCACCCATTAAACAAATAGATTTTTATTTCAAAGCCGCATTTAGGATCAGATTTCCCACTGCTGGAACAGTAAACCCAATTCTGACTTTCAGATATTCTTCTGAAATGCTTATTTTCCACATAGATGCAGTTTCCTGTCCTTTCTGTTACCCTACCTTTATTAATCATGACTCCTGTGGAGTTGATACGAGATTTGCACATTTTCAACTTAAAAATGCCAGTCTTCATGGAACTGAAGAAAATTAACCAGACAGAACCATCACACAGTGTAAATAGATTGTGGTTACCATCCTAATCCAGGCTGGAGATTCAGTCCATGCACTTTCATCCTCTTGTAAAGTAATGTTTAATATGCATCTCCACAGATGTATTTGTATGCTTTGAATGTCTCCTCTAATATACTTCTAAACTTGACATTTTAGGATATAAAACTTCTTTGAACATAGACGGTGCAGTAAAGGACTTTCAAAAGATAATTACAGGTTCAAAGACTTTAGTTAGGACAGCAATTCCTGACTACAAGCAACTGGATTCAATAAGTTATTCACTAGATAAATGCACTAAGAAAGTTAGACGGGCAGTAATCTCAAGATGGAAGTGGAAGTTGGAAACACAAAGTGAGAGAAGATGGAGTACTTTCTTTCTCTGCTGCCTATCAGGGACAACTGAAATTCAGGCAGGGGGACAAGGGATATTGTGTGTGCATAAGAGTGCTTGCATAGAAACTACCCATAAAGGTCCAAGGAGTATCAGTTGCTTCAAAACCAGGTGACAATGCAAACTTAAAAGGATGACTTGGAGCAGCTCCTGAAAATTCCTGTGCCCAGACATGAACAGAAAGCTAAATGTTAGCCCAGGAAATTTCCTTGCCAGGGAAACAGATTTTGCACTCTCTGTAGTTTTGACATCATGCCTGCATGAAGTTAAAACCTTCAAACCGAACCTAGCTTTTGGTTTGTTTGCTTCCTCTTAGGCAATGGTCACATACAGGCTGGTAATGAATGCATCATTTCCCAGAGTATTAAAACAGGCCAGAAATCATTAGTATTTATATAAGTAAGCAATAACACAGTTCAGAATAATACTCTTAATAGAGGTTAAAAACTAAAACCATCTGCATGAACCATCCTCATTTCTTAGGAACTGGAGCACAGGATAAATATTGTGTGTATTGGGAATGTACTATATATTTGCATGGTAGATTTGGTGAAATAAACAATTACACTGATAAACAGAGGACCATTTTGAGATGGCAGAGTGGACCCAGGAAGAGATGGCCTGCTGAATAACCAATGCTAGACCTAAGCTAAGGTGAAAACTAAGAATATCAGTGGGTTACAAATGTAGGGATAGGTGCCCCAGAAGGAATAACTGTGCCAATAGAGTTCCTTCCCCATCTCAGGAATTTGATGTCGCATTTTTGTCATAAAGGGAAAGAATTTTACAATATTTTTATTTTAATAAAAGCTACATCGCTTTAGAATTTTAATATCTGTTAGTGTTAAGAGGAGTACATTCTCCTAGAAGACCAAAGTGGGGTTTGCTGTGTTCATTCTTATTGAGGGGTTAGAGAGTAATGTTTTCACCAAAATTATGGTTGTTCCAATTGCACATAAACACATATTTATGATATGTATTAGATGCAATTCACTTCAGATCTTACGAGTAATTAGGCTTAGTGTCTTGTTTAAGTTCATTTTGCATTTTTTTTAAATTGTTTTTCTCTGAACTCTTCTGGTTTTGCTTGTTTCTAAATTAAATTAATAGTAAGATTTTCATCAATAGGGAGCACTGACAGTTTAGCCACTAGACTTTTTCAAGTATTTTACATGAAGATTAAAGCACACTTTGGGGCTATAAATCAATCTAATATTGTGATTGCGCTTTCTATTCAATTGTTTGCTGTTTCTTGGACATCTCTTATGCATTGAGCATCTGTTTCTATTGGGGTGGACACAGTGACTTCTAGATATTATCTATGAATCCAATGAATTTAAATTCAAGGAATATATATTAGTATCTAGATTTCTGATGTACGTCTTGCCACATGTCAAAATGCATGTTGACATATCAGTGTATTTCTCGGTTGCCCACTTTAACATATTCTCTGAAATTTCTTGAATGTCTTTTCAGATCTATCCTACTTATATTTTTAGGTACTTCCTATATTATTATTTCAATTTCAGTCATATTCTTGTACCTCAGTTAAAGTATATTCAACATCAAAATTTATATGAAAACCAAGGTGGTGCAATATTAGTCTTTTAATCTGGCTTTCCAGTCATTCCTACTGCCTGTTATCAGAATCTCATCCAGCTTTTTATCTTCTTACAATCGACCTTGGTCCAGAGAGATTTTTTAAGGCAGGACAATGACAGTACAGAAAGCAAGATTTTTTTTTTTTATGACTAGTTATTTAATTGGTAGTTGAGTGGAAAGCATTTTGAATACTTTCTATAAGAGCTTTGTCTATGAAATCAGAAAGAATTGCATTTCTGCAGAGCACCACAGAAGAGGCTACAAAGACTGTGGGACATTTGCAGACTCATCTAATGCATCATACAGTGACAACACTGAAAAAAAAAAAGATCCTGAATTAGATAGAAAAATGTTATCTATGTCTTCTGTTCTTGTGCTCCAGACTTCTTTCTAAGAATTTCTACTAGGTCTCTACCCCAGAAATATTTTCTGTAAGACAGTAACATGTTTAGCATTCTCTTAAATATACTTTTAAATAAAAAGCTGTTATTCTGTAAATAGTTGTGAACTGTAGAAAAACATGCAGCTCATCCCACTATATGTGGATTCAGCTGGCAGAACAAGCAAAGTGTAACAATACAAACAATACAATACAAAAATAATTTACTTAGAGGGTATAATGTATATGCTTCAGAGGTACACACACCTCAGGAGAATCCTGCATATGCCTGTCCTAGCAACAAAAGGGCAGGTATTTCCATCATGTGGAAAATGGTTGGCCTATTTCCTCTCTGTGAGAATCTGGAAAAGGGACAGCAAAACTGATTTTATCAAGGACAAAAGGAGGGAAAGTGAAGGGCAACACAGGAGAAAACAATAATATATTTAGGCTTATACTTAAAAATATTTGAATGATCCTGATGCAAGCAAATGACAGTTAAGAGTGATATATGTAATTACCTTGAAAAATAAATATGAGAACACATTTAAACTTTTTACTAAAACCACAAAGGGTTGATTTACCATAAGCTATAAAATATGTCATTAAATCATTAGCCTTTAAGAATAATGGTCTGTTGTGGTTTCTGAGACACATCTTTCTCTACTGGTAGTCTGAGTAATTGTGTACAACTTCCCTACCTGTAGACAAGTTCCAGTGTCAGACAAAGAAAGTAAAATATAAAAAAAAAGTCCTATCTTCCTGCAGTAAGCAAATCTATTCATCTTAGCGAGTCTCATCATAGATTGTAAGATCTGTCTCTAAAATTATACTATGCTAAATATGAGACTACAGAAGACAATTTAATAAAGGGACTACATCAAGTCAGTCCATTGATGTTCTGTGGAGTGTAGTCTGTGTACCAATAAAAATCCCCATGATTTTTATTAATTTCATTGAAGTAGCATGCCACCTCCAAATATTTATAGAGATCAAGCAGATGCACTTTGGGATGAATCCTTCATACATACCAGAGGTACCATTTGCTGAAATGTAAACAGTTGGCATCTGCTGAACCCTAATCCCTAAATCAGAAACACAAATGTTTGGATTAACAAAAAATGGAAAGCCTCATTCTTTGTTGTTGACCTCCTAGTACATATTTTTTCACTTTCGGTGTTACGTGCATGATTAGCATTCTTTATCCAGGAGTGGAAATGCGGTGGCTTTTTGGCATAGTGAGCACAAAGGACAGCAGTGATCAAACTCAAGCCAACACAAACCCTCACTGGCTTCAGGAGATTTGAAATGAAGCCTTCAGTTCAACGTTACATATCTGATGCAATATGAAGCAACTGAGATTTGATACTCTCAAGAATCAGAAAAGTAAAAGGATGTTTATTTTAACCCTTTAAAAGAATATATGGATGTGATATTGGAAAAAGTTCAGGAAATATAAGCTTATAAGTCCCATCACTGAAATTTTATACACAGAGAGTTTCAGCATGTCATTGCACCAGAGTGTTTAATAACTGTAAAGTGTTTTAGCACAGACCTGGAATTGCTGTCTTGTCATATTTGCAGTGCATATAAATGACATAGAAGCAGTAACACCGGTCAGAATCATACTCTTACAAGGGTTAAAAACTAAAACCATCAGCATGAACCATCCTCATCTCTCAGGAAATGGAGCACAGGATAAATACTGTGTATGTTGGGAACACGCTGTATATTTGCCTTCCACGTTTGCATGGTAGGTTTGGTGAAATAAGCAAATAAGAATGGAGATATACAGAAGAATATTCCATTGTACAAACTAAAGATAAAACAATGAGCAAACTGCTTAAACTGTAATGCTGAGGGAATGAAATTTGAAATTTGAAATTCTTTTCCAGAGCAGCTTATTTTTGGACAGTGGGGGGGTTTTTTTAAGAGATTAAATACAGAGCTACTGGAGAGCACTGAGAAGTTGGAGAAGAATGAGAATGAGGATGCAGGTGTTGGTGCTGAGGACCTGGGATGCAAGCAGTGATCTTAGAAGTTCTGTCTCATCTGTTTTATGCTGTGGCATTAGGCTCTATGGACTCCAATAGGACAATCCATAATGAAGCTGGGATTTCAGGGCTTCATCTTCCCAAGCCACACTCCAGCCACTGCTCCCAGCCTGCCTCTTGCCAAGGACTCCAAAAGCTGCTGGAGCTCCTCCAAGACCATAGCAAGAGATCAGGGAACTAAGTGCTCCAGGTCAACCTGCCTGTTGAGGGGGGTTCCTGCAGCCTCTGCTCCTAAAGGTAGTGGATTCATAAATGCAAGGCTGCCAGTGATGTCTCTGAACCAGCACTTCCTCAAAGCCTGAGGGCCTCACCAGGTGTTGCCTTTGGCAAGATGACAGGGAAACAGTCATATTTCCTTTGAATTCTGCCTTGCTTTATACAGCAACAGGTATTCAGTGTACACTCAGGGGTTTTTGGATTCCACAGACCAACCCATTTGGCTGGGAAGCAAATTCTAAGTTTCAAAGAAGATTGGAATTGCCCATGGAAAAAAAGTTTGATGCTTTTCAATGGCTACAAAACAATAAAAAAACAAAATCAGTAAAATATCCCTAAGTGCAATTTTAATTGTTTTAATAAGTTCTTTTCATGCTCTATTTTCATATTATTAATTTATAGGAAAATCAGATTTCTTTATACTCTGTAAGAAGAAGGGAAGTCTCAGATTTGTTGCTAGCTTGCGTATAAGTTTTAGGTCTGTGCATTAGAATTTTCATAAAACTCCAGAATTATCAAAATAATTACCTCTTGTCTATGCAAATATGTAGAGTTAGGTTTCTTTCCTCCCCTGTCACAAGAAATCTGAAATTCGAGGCAGTATAAAAAATGTGTCCTGAATACTCTTGTCAATATTCACCAATTTCCCTTTCAGAGCAGAATGTAATTTTGACAGACATCCCTTTAACCCTGGGGTAAAAGAAAGTAGCACTTGCCATGTTAAATAATGAGCTGTGTAAATTTTGCCTGATGGGGATCCATTCTGTGTCTCCAACAGGACAAAAAGCTATTTACAGTGGTTATTACTTATAATATTAATAATTTGAAATAATGTATATGCTGATATCATTCATGGAAAATCCAGTTTTTTCTGCACCTTTACTCTTGCCAAAAAGGTCTTAGAAAACAATATAACATCATACTGCATTATGGCCATCACATTGACACTGGAATTGACATAGTACAGTGCTTTTGTATTTATAGTTTGCACAGTAGTACAATTTCTGATCTGAGAGATTGCCTGTGGTCGCCACAATACTGGGCATAGAGCATCTCAAACCTGGGGTTAGCCTCTGTTGCAGAATTTAACTTGTACTTCTCACACAGACAAACAGAGTTCTTCCCAATTTCACAAAATGCAAAATATGGCCACTCACAGCCACCGATAATAGGATCTGTTGAGGTTCTTACATTTGTTGTTGTTGTTTGTATTTTCATTTGTGAATATTAAACCCACATTTTTTGTGCAAAACTTGTGAATAATATTTGTAGAATTACAAAGGTACCTTGGAATTTGTGATCGTTTGTATTGTAAGTAGTCAAGTTTACTTCATCGTTGTTGTGCAGTTTGACTACCTATGTTCATAAGCTATAACTCCATGCCACTTTTATGAGTACTACAAGGTTAACAAATACTCTGCAGGAATTAAAAGGTTTGTCTTTTATCAAAATAAGTCAGTGATCATGGACTGATTCATTGCTTATGAAAAATAAAGGAAATTTGCATGAAAGAAAGGTAAAAACATACAAGTATCTAATGTTTTCCCAAGCAAGTATAAAGTGGCATTTGGAGAACTGAATCTTAAGAAACTTGTTTGACATCTAACTTCAAACAAAAATTGAATATGTAAATGTCTTCTTGATACCAGGAGATCTATCCTAGTACCAGGAAAGCTGAATCCTTTAGGATACATATATAGTTAATGTCTTAAGAGAAAAGGCTGAGCTACTCAATCTTTGAGAAAATCGTATTACTTTACAAAAAAGCCCAAAATTTTAAAAGACAGAAAAGAAACCATAAGGAAAAAAATATAAGGAAAACCTTAATGTTATAATCCATTGATTAAATTACTTTTCATGAGTTTGACTTGCTGGTAAAATATTTGGGGGCATAAAAAATGTTTCATAAACACAGTGAGACCTCCTGTCATGTAAAATCCCTGTCCTTACTTCCTGGCAAGAAAACTGAGTTTTGTATTTAGATTTTACTTTTCAAAGTAAAAGACAGAACATTCAAAAAATTAAGCAGTCACTAATTAATGTCAAAATAGCACGCCTCAATTTTCCACACTTTTTAGTTAGACTTCACTCTTACTTCCTTCTATTTTGGATTATATTTGTAGGTTTCTGCGGACTCTGTTTTCCCAGTCCCATGAAAACAAAACATAAAATTAATGATGCTGAAGTTTTTGTAGGCTTAATATTACCAAAAAAAAAAAAAAAAATGGGCCTAGTCCTGCTATCAATAAAATGTATTTGTGTAATTCTCCATGTAGCACTTTGAACAGGGTAGGTGACAGCAATCCCAATCCAAGAAAAGGAAGAGCCATATGGCTCTGTTTTACAGGTGGCTGGGTTTACAACAGTTTAAAACATTTGTGATCCTTAAACAGATTCAAATTCCCACATGTAGATGGGCAAAGTAGCCATGCACAGTGCTGTGGAGTTCCAGTCTTTTTCCCGTATACTGCCCTGTTGGGAAGGCATGCCAAGGACTGCAGTTTATCAAGAAAGGGGAGAAATGTTTCCCCCAGGGAATCCCTCGATTCAACAGGAGGTTCTCATGGTTTTTGTGATTACTTGAGGTTGGACTACAGTAATTAGTTCATACTTATAACCTTTCATGCCTCCAATAAGAATACCTTCAAAGGCAACCCCAGGCAGAACAGTTCATTCGATGGTGATATCCCATAGTGCTGTTTCAAATGTGTAGACACCAGAAAAGGTTGTAAGTTCACATTTTGGTCATAGTATGTGTGTATGTGCTTGTGCTTGGTTAACATCCATATGAATACTACATTTCTGAAAGGATGTTAAATTACTTGCTTTGGCTTTGCTACTTCCTCTTGATACTGAGCCTTCTATATGAATTGCAAGTGAGAAAATAGTTAATACAGTATCTAGCTTCATGGTAAAACCTTCCTGATTGATGACTTACCTTCTCCCAGAATCCAGCATTATAGCAGAAACCAACTGGTATAACCTGCAGCTACAACTACTCACAGGAGTTCTTCTTTTCTAGGGAAATGTGGTTTTCACTAATACCAATGCTCAAGCTCAGGAAAAAAAAAAATGTATCTAAGGAAGTGTGTTATACACAGAATTTCAGACTATTGCACTTCGTGATGATACCAATCTGTTTTCCTACAGAGAAACATGTAAATTGTTACCTGTCATTGCATCCCCATGTTCATCTCTTAATGTTTCTGGGTATGATACAAACCACTTAAAAGAAATTTTCTGCCCAGACTAGGCAGTTCCATCTGTTACAGCATTATATTTTTTCTATTGTGTCTTTTGGTCTGATAAATGCTAACAGAGTGATTCTTACCTCGTGCTTTTAAAATGCTTACTGATCCACACAGACAGAAAAAGTAAGCAACAGTTAAGCAATTGCTCTGATGGATAGTGCAGTCTCTAGGAAGGATTTGTAGCATCCACACCAGCGCTGAGTTATTCTCTCTCAGGAGCACCATTAGCAGTTATTTTATCACCATTAAGTGTGTACCTAATTCTGTAACATCAGTCCCAAGGCTGGGCAGTTCTCCTGGTCAGAGGTTAAAGCACAGACAAAACCACTTCATTGTTGAAAAGAAAGTAGAAACCAGCCTGAAGTATTAAACTTCCAGTTTAAAATCCTATTAATGTGGACACTTACAGATAACAGAATTAAACTGTGAACACAAGGGAGCAGTGTATTGACTTATTTTTAATTGTATACAAAGGGAGAGTTTGTGTCTTAGTTTTTTGTTTGATTAATAGTTTATTTTGGTTTAAGTTTGTTTTAATCCTGAGTTAGCCAGAAAAATAATAGTTTTGAGGACACAGTGTCACTATAGACGTAAGTTGAATATGAACTGTGAGCAGGATGCCGTTTGAAGAGAGATGTAATCTTTGTAAGAATAAATAAGTAAATAGTACTCAGAAACTGACACAGATTTTTTTTTTTCACCACATTTGTGAAACTTACTGGGACACTATATGATGTTATGGTTTGTTGAAAAGGATGTGGAAAATCAAAAAATGTACAGAAAAAAATTCTAAAAAAAAAAAATTTAAAAAAAGTAGGAAAAATGCTCCGGTAGTGAAACACAAAATAAATTCTTAGCTATTAGTTCAATCAAGAGAAGACTCAGAAGTAACTTGACTACAGCCTTCAAGTACTTGCAGGCAAAAAGGATTTCTAACAAGTGCCCTCTAATTTTGGAGTAAGGAATATGTAATTAATTGGAACCAAGAATTCCAGTCTGTTCACCCCTCATGAAATTAACAATGAGAGCTTTAAACCATTGGAGTAATCTCTGTTTGTCAGAAAGATACGCCACATCTCGTACAGAAGCTACAGAGGTCGATAGATAACATTTTGGGACCACACAGGAGGTCAAACTAGATGATTAGGTGTAATTTCTTCTGCCCTTAATATCTATTTCTGAACTTAAGAATCTAAATCAATAGAAATGAATAAGGTTCACAGAATCTGACCCTCAGTCATATATATTTTATCATTTAATTAGATTTCCATGTGAGGATTGTAATTCAGTTCTCAGATGACTTCATCTCAGAAACTTTTCTAGAGGATCCCAGAAATAGAGTGTTTCTTATTCTCATAATTATACTCTGAACTAAATAAAAGCTCTTCAGCTTGCAACTCTGCATTAACATGGGAAAAATGTAAATAAACATCATTTTAGCTTCTTTGTTATGAGTAAATACAACAATGATATAGTACACAAAGGGTTAATATCTGTTATAGTCCTTGAGCTATACAAATGTGTGGTTTTGTTTTGACCATGCTTGATATGCTATGTCTTAACTAGGTCTTATTTCATTCTATTTCTACAGGTTAGTGAGACTTTAATCAAGAAAAAAATCTAATTAACAGCAATTTGAAACACAGCATTTGGAAAGGTCAAAATGGTACATTACATCCTTATTATCCAAAAGAACAGATGAGTTTAATATCCTGGCAGCATATTCCTGTGAAGAAGATATTAAACAAGAACTGAAAATGGCACAAGTTCCCTCTTCCTTTCCTATGACAAAGATTGTAACAAGATGATGAAACTATACAGAATAAATCTCTTTTTGTTTCAACGGTCAGGCTGTGGATCTGTCTAGATTACAAAAACCTGAGCCAGCCAAAGAGTCAGCACATGCTATTTGTCTCAGATCCTTTACAACACACTTTCCTGCTTATATGACCCATTTTCCATTAATATTTTCTAGTCTTAAACATGGGAAGGTATGTTAACAGAAGGTACACAGTGCAATGACTTTTGCCACACACTGTGTTGAACTGCAACATAAAATGCTCTGCATCAGCACTGCTGAAAATGCAGATTTTTCAGCTTCTGTTTGAATAACTTAAGAACAGAAAATAATGTATTCCAGCACACAACACATTGCATGTGTCGTGCTTTGAAGAGTCCCTGAAGGTATGGAACTATTTGAAGGCAAAGGAATTTATAGTATATCCCACAGGTTATTAACAATTTGATTAATATAAGAACTGTCAGAATTTGCTTCTTTAAATCAGTATATGCATGAAGACACTTCTTTCACTTTATAGGTCTAAGGGGAGAAAAACCTTCTGGAACTGAATATTGTATTTTAATGCTGAAAAAAACACCACCAAGTTCCTCATGTTAAATGTTACTACGGCAATGAAACAANATTATTAAAAAAAATAGAAGGCTTGAAGTGTTGCTGGCTGAAGCAGACCTACATGGATGTGCACAAGCTCACAATTACAAATCGTGCCAGACCTCTTTTTCCCCACACTATCCAGAGAATATTGGAAAAAAAAACTTCTCCATGGTACATTACATGCAGCATCTTGCTGAGAGAAGCCACTCTGCTTTGCTCAAGGAGAGAAAATGAGTACATTCAAAATATGTTTTCAATATCTCAAGTGAATGTATATGTATGTATATATATATATAT